>VZSF01006852.1:612141-817047 GCA_013398295.1 Chionis minor | reverse complement strand
TTTCTCCAGGCTAAACAACCCTCGTTCCTTCAAGTGCTCCTCATAAAACTTGTGCTCCAGACCCCTCACCAGCTTTGTTGCCCTTGTCGGAACATGCTCCAGCACCTCAATGTTTTTCTTAGGTGAGCAAACAACTCTCAGTAATTAGTGAAATCCTTCAGCAGCTCTAACACCTACTAGGAGAAGTAGGGGAGGCTGGGAAAATGGTGAACCCCCAGGTCAGCCTTAGTGCCCCCTCATTATAGTGATGAGCATTGCCAGGTTGTCTCTGACTTAAAGCTATGTATTTGTCTTAATGGCTTGAAACCTAAGTTTGTTTATTGCACGATAGTCTGCATTTGCTGTTGGATTAGTGACTAACATGCTGCTAAACGGGTTGGCCAATTTCTTATCCCCACTTGCACTAAAAAAATGTGGATTTGGGAGGGAAGCACTGCTTCTGCAGAGAAAAGATAATAATAAAGGAGAAGAATTCAGAAATAGAAATAACTTCTATGTTAGCTGTTATTATTTGTAATTTCCTGACATTTACAGATTCAAGACCTGTAGGATCAATATTCAAGATTTCGGTATCTGCAGTAAATTATGCTTACAAAATTGGTGCATGTACCCCATTTCCCACAGAACTCATGTTTCCTCATTGTGTGCAGACAGAGCTTAGAGAGCCACAAATTTGTTTTACATGAGTCAGTACAGATGTTGCCTGCAGAGCAAGAGTCTGACCTGGCAGGAAAGAATCCTGTTTTCTCCAGAGAAACCTGAAACACATTTCTGTGGAGGGTGGTGGTGTGCAGATTTGTCCTAGTGTTTCCAAAGGTATTTCTTAAAGCCATCCGAGATACTATTTCATACTCTAGTACACTTGGATAATTTGAAATGGAGCAAAGGATTAATCAGTCTTCTATGATATATGACATAAAGTTCATTATTTACATAGCAGACAGAAATAGTTCCAGTGTATTTGCTTAATACAGGGTTGAATTAAATTGCTGTTTTATAAGTGATCTTCTTAATGGTGCTCTGCTTCTGGTGGAGGATACTAGAGCTCTTGCC
This sequence comes from Chionis minor, assembly GCA_013398295.1. Classification (NCBI taxonomy): domain Eukaryota; kingdom Metazoa; phylum Chordata; class Aves; order Charadriiformes; family Chionidae; genus Chionis; species Chionis minor. The sequence continues at coordinate 815,994 of VZSF01006852.1, read as the reverse complement.
ATGCTGGTCTGCCTGCTCATAATCCTGTTGCCAGGGCTTGCGGAGTCACAGCTGGGTGTGCAGTTGATGTGACAAATTCTTTTTATCCATCAGAATCTCTTGCCTTTCATTTCTTCTGCATAACCAACGAATGTAGAAGTCACTTGGGTCTATGACTCATGTTTGAAAATAAGATTATAAAGAGCACAGGTGAATTTTTCAAGGATTATTTTCCCATTTTTGTAGGTGATTCAGTGCTAAATACTCAAGGAAGAAAAGCCGTTTTTTCCTTTATGTCTAGGGTGGACCCTAAGTCAACCATCAATCTGGGGCACACGGGTCCTCTGCCCTGAGCCCCCTTCTCCAGAGGCTGTCAGCCCTCCTGCTGCATGCCAGATCTCAGACCCCAGTGCTACTTGTCTTAGGCTCAGGAAATCTGCTAGTGCAATCCCAGATGCCACTGTTCCCTGTTTCTGTCTCCTTCAAATCCCTTTTTCCTTAGTGAGGGGCACATCAAGCAGAAGAGAGGACAACAATTCCCAGAACTCCAGTTGGTCTGGACGCCAGTGAACCCCAAATGCTGTGGAGGCTGGTGGAGCAGCTATTTTACTTCAGGATTTATACCTCCCTCTGTGCTCTTCCTGCATCACCAAAAGCAATAAGAGCAGGTTCTCCCTCTCCTTTCTGCCCACGTACTCAGTCACAGGGGTGAGTGTTCTCACAGCAGGTGGTGGGGTACCACAGGCTGGATCTCTCCTCCATCCTCACCGTGCAGCTGTTTGACACTGCATTGTGTAGCTACGTGTTCCTTCATCCAGAGAGAAAGAGCATTGTCCCGGAGGCTGGGCACTCACCTCAGCAAGAGGACAGGGCAGAGGAGAGACCTGCTTTCCTGTCCCCGTTCCACTGCTGTTTGGGTAGTAACAGGAGGCAGGACTGAAACACAGGTGGCCCCTTGCCCAAAGGAGCATCTAGAGAGTAATGCTTACCTTCTGGCCAATTAATATTTAATCGTCCTATATAAAATGAGCTGCTCCAACAAGAAAAATTTTAAGTNCCAAGAACATGTGATAAACTGAAAGTGAGAGCTTTCCTCCTTTGAAAAGCGTGAAGCATCATGGATTCAAATCCTCGTGGGCAGAGGAGGAGGGTATAATCTCAGCTCCCCCACCCCAGTGAATACTTCACACAAGCTGATGTGTAAAGACTGGGGTGTGGGAGCTTCCCTTTTTCTGTAATCAGGTGCCTGGCTGGCCTTGTGTGACAATAATCCTCGCCAAATTCTGCAGATTTATTTGAAAAACTCAGTTCTGTACCTACCCTATTCTCAAGTCTTCTTTATACTGTAAAAGGAACCATACATATTCCAAGGAGAAATGCTTCAAAGTCCCCTGCTGTTGTACCATACAGCCAGCCTTTAGCGGCTGTGTTGTAAAGCCCTTGGGACCAGGGTGGTCCCCATCAGACCAAGCACTTTGAAATTTTCCACTTGACTTGTAAGAAGCCTGTGTCCCTGCTCCTAATTCTGGAAGCAAAGGTCAGAATACATGGCCAGAATATTTACTGATGCAATGGCTGGGTTGTACAAGGTCTGCAGTGAGGACTGTTTTTAAGGCAAGTACTAGCCCATTAAAAATTGTACATTTACAGACTGGAAAACTTAGACATTTACTGTCTCAAAGTATTCTGCTGCCTAAGTAGTAGAATGATAAGACACATTTTTTACTTTTATGGTCAATAAAGTAAAGCCTGTTCTCAGGTGCAGTGCTCTTAAGTGTCTGCCAACTGCTAACATGAGACTTTAGACTGATTTTATCCTTCTGACGTTCAATGGAACAAATATCCCGTAGTTGGCAGATAAGGATCACTCCAGGATCAGTTTCAGTTTGACACAGTTGTTTCAAAATTCACCTTGGGTATATTTTTTCCTCTCGACTTTATCTAAAAAACTAATCTGCCTGGCTAATGAATTAGAAGGGTCAAAGCAATCAATAGTCCTTATTTGCATTCATTCAAATGAATACATACCTGTTTTATTGAATAAGGAGTTATGGCTCTGGTATTCATAAATACCTGATATAGAATGAACATAAGTCAGTAAAAATATTCCAGTTTTCTTGTTAAGAATTAACATACACTGAATATAAGTAGTTTTACGATTAAAAAGATGTATCATGTGAAAGTGATCTCCAGACAGGTAAAATGGTGCTATTGAAAGGAAGGATGATTGAATAGCTGAGGTCCTGCTGTTAGACATAGGAGGTCTGGGCTCAGTGCTCCCTGAACTGACTCCCTGAATGGCTCTGGGAGCTCTTCAGAGCTCTGGTGCTTCAGTTTCCCACTCATGAATTTTCTTTCTTAGAGCAGTTTGGTGAAAAATAATACCTTAGAAGCTACGGATGTCAGATCTTTCAGTTGTGCAATATGGTAAGAATAGAAGACCAATACAAAAGAAAAAAGGTCAATCTCTTTTAAATTGAATAAAGAAATGTAGTGGGAAAACTGGAAGGGCCGTCAAGGCTTTTTTTGTTAAACTCCATCTTGTTTTTCCATGACGTGTTAAGCTAGGTCTGGTTGTAATAAGGAAGGCTACAAGAAACCTGATTTGAAAGCTCATTGGGCTGTTTTCAAAACTGTGCAGTCCCTAAGCATTCTTGAGACCATTGGAAAACTGTGCTGCATTCTTCTGGAAATTATTTTATGTATTTAAGGTAATGGAATTACTTGTCCAACTGCAGGCTGCAGAGTCAAAAGACTCCTGACTATTCTCGTAATATTTGCTCAGAAGAAAAAGACTCTGCATTTAGGTCCCATTCCTGCTGAAGCGCACCTGCTTTTAATTGTAAGGGCAGGGCATGTCAGCTGGCAGGACTTTATTAGTGTCAGTGAGATGGCTCAGGCGGGAAACAAAACTCTTCAGAGCAAATCTCCTTTATGTAGAAGTAATGGACGTGTCAGTGCCACACAGTTCAGTGCCGTATGGAGCGCCCTGAACGGTTTCTGCTGCTCCGGCTGGGACCACAGAAGCCCGGCAAGCTGCGTCAGCCAGCGTGGAGTGCTGCACCGACGTGGCCCTGCTGAGACATAATGGTTTCATTTGCAGTAGCTACTAAATGTGAAACCCTTTTGGCAACCCACTTTAATTCCTAGATGGAATTATATAGAAATGTACTCCTCAGATTATCTGTGGTTGTCTTTTATTGAAAATTACTCGATATAAACCGCACAGTCAGTAGCACTCTGGTGTCTTCTCTCTCAGATCAGCAGCCTCAATCACTAGCCAGAGAAAGTGTTTGTCCCCGTCTTCTCTGCAGAAATAAATGTCTTTTGTGGCAGGGGGGAGATGCCTTTTTTGCAGCCCACAAAGCAGGCTATACATGCATAGACAGGGCCCTCTCATGCTCAAGAGTTCAATCCTGTTAGGACAAAAGTGGGAGCTAAATGCAGATCTCTACATCCCAGAGAGCTGCAGACACCAACAGGGGAAGCAGATCCCCATCAGAGCTTTGAATGAAAGAGCTGTTTCATGATCAGTTCAGGAAAGAAAAGCTTGGAGCAAGATTCAGGAATATTGTGGCACAGTGTAACAGCTGGAGTCAGAATAATATTGCCTGGTACAACAATGACTGAAAGGCCACCTCCAGTTCCCTGTGGACCTTGGTACTTCGGAAAAGATTTTGAGCTAGGAGTCACAAGCAGGGAGACTCTTAAGACACCTTTTTTGAGGCTTTTCCACTTTGCTGACCTAGGTGGCTTTCCCCCGGAGTACCAGTTTTTGCATATCTCTTTCAGAAATGTTGCATTATTTCCAGCCAGTGTAAGCCAAGCAGGCTCCTTCCCCAGGGCTGTGGATCAGAGGGCTGGAAGGCAGCTGTCTAAGACCCCTTGTGTGTCTAACCCCTTGTTGGTATTAATAACAATTGTTCAAAACTGAAAGCAGTCATATCTTGTCTGTGTATAGAGAAAGAAGTGAAACAAATATTTAATTAGATTTAACAGCAAGGCAGGAAGAAATGTTTTAAGGAGATCCAAGAGTTTCCTATTGGATTTCTCTGTGCGTCATGCCTTTACATTTCTTCCTTCTTAATTGGTGAAGATTTAAGGACAAGACTCCTCAAGCTCTTTTTATCTCTGTAACAAGTTGTGGTTTTAACACAAGCCATTTTGGGGGTACTGGAGAAGGAAGAGGGAACATTGTGCTCTGGGGATACATTTCCACAGGGTAATGCTATTGAGCTGCTTGATTTGTGTGCATCAATGTGCCTCGGGATGAAAGGCAGGGAGGTGTTCGGAAAGCTACCTACTCACTCAAGTTACTTGATTGAAGTTTGCTATTACCTGCATGTGCACGCAAAGTACTCATTTGTGTTTATAACTGCTCAGTGCAGATTTTTGGCAGATGTTGTGCTGTTACCCTGACATACAGCTCTTTGTTCTCCTTAATGACCAAGAGCTGTTAATACCATGCTGTGTTTCTGATGTTTTTTGCTGGTCAGTACTCACCGCTGTCTTTGCTCCAGCAGAAGTGATCGCAGACCACTGCGCCTCCCACTTATCTGATGTTACAGACTGGCAAAGTGAGGAGATCTCTGGGAGGAAGAGCCATTTTCTTTTAATCAATTATTAACTAGTAAGTCACCTGGGTCAATCTTCGCTCAGCAGTTGAGTGAAACTTGTGAGCAGGTTTTTGAGTAGACCAGGCTCAGCTGAAGCCAAGTGAAAGGAAAATCGTATTCTGTGCAAAGTTACTGAAAAATTAAGCAGGTGGCAAACTGTGGAGAAAATGAGAAAGTGCCTACTTAGATTTACAGAAATGCTCCTGTCCTAAGTATCATAAAGCTCTTTAGAAACCTACAAATACATACAGGGCGCAGGGAGTCTTTCATTTTCCCCTTAGAAACAATAAGAGAACGAAAGAGGTCTTCTTATGACAATACACGGCAGCACTGCAGTGAAGAATACTCTCTCTAGTAGCAGGTTGTGTTGGCCAAATATAACTACCTAGTACCAGCCTGGCACAGTGTTGTTACTAGTGCAGCTATTTTTATTGTGAGTGATACAGCACCTGTAGCTAGGACATGTAGTCAAAACACTGCTGAAGTCTTCATCACCCTAAAATGGAGGAGTGCACAGATGCAGTAAAGAAAGAAATTCTTCACTTAAACTCCTTTTTCCCTGGGCAAAAATTCAAAGCTACTCAATTACTGCTTATTTCCTCGCAATAAACCCAATCTGTTAATCTGATAAGAAGAAAGATGTCTCCAGTTTAGTAGTCAAACTTACTAGGTATTCTGACAAAGGTCATCCAAAGATGTTTGTCATTAAAGGAAGTAGGGTCAAAGTTTTGGACTTGCGGTGACATTGGGTGCTAAGCAAGCATGTTCGAGGTTAAGGTTCATCACAGTAAGTGTCCCAGCTGACCTGCTGGAAAGAGTAATTTCCATAAGTTCTCTGTGGAAGAGTTGATATATGTTCTCTAGCTCTGATTCTTCCGTGACACGACATACAACCCTGGCCACTTTTTAACAGAAGAAGGACCTTTTATGGCTCCACAATGATAGCTTTCTTGGAAGAAGCCCTCTGGGACCTCAGATTGCCAGTCCTCCTGCAAGTGTGTGCTGCAGAGTTTAAATGGGGTCTTGATGTAAACAAATACCAAACATTTGTTAGAGGTAATTAAATGTTCTCAGAACACTAGATTCTCAAAAAAATACAGCTGTGTATAATTTTTATGGTTGTCTTCAACAGAGAATTTACTATGCAGTCGTCAAGGTGTACAGTTAATGAACAGCAAATTAATCAAAACATCTTTCTGATAATGTGCTTGTCTTCAACTTACATAAGCATTACTTTCAGCAAAGAATTTGCTAATGAGTTTCCTGCCACACTAGGCCTTATTCAACAGAGAAAAATGAGAGATGCACAGAGGGAACTGTGTGAGGGTGTGATGCTTCTAATTCATCAGAGCTATTCAAATGCCTTCTCTGAGCAGCTCTAGTGTGAAGCTGTCTCTTCTACACATAACAAATCTGCTTTATACTGTTTTATCTACTTTAGTGCTTTATTTTGGATCAGAAGTGTGTTTTGAAACAAATGTCCCCTACTCATACTTACTGTGCTTTGGTTCCCATCATGGAACAGTTTTTGAAGACATGAACTGGATTCCTTGTGCATGAAACTAAAGTGGAAAAAGGTTGCCTAGAAGCATAACTAGGGCACTGCATCCGCAAACAGGTCTTCAGTCTGTGAGACTGGACTAGACCTGTTCTGAAGAAAAAGGCAAACCAAAACCCTGGGATGGGTGCTGTGTGGATGGTGGGTTCTCAGACTCTTTCCCTCTGTAGGTCTGGCCCTACTGATCCACGCTATTAGATAATGCAGATGTAAGCTGCATCATCAGGGCCATATCTACTAAAGGGAGTGACAATGTGTTGCTTCTACCCTTGCTGAACCAAGCTGGCAAAGATACCGCTTATTCTTGTGTGTCACTTTACATGTTTTCTGCTAATCCAGTCATGTTCTAGACCTTTTCTGTGTCTGCTCAACAGACTGGCTTAATGAAATGCAAAGGATAACATCTGGCAATCCCACTGAAGTCAAAATGGTTGCAAAGGTGTCACTGCAGACTACTTGAAATGCCATGGGGTTCTGACACAGCAGCCTTGTTTGACCTTGGTTATGTTACTAATGCTGGTGACATTCAAGTAGGAATAACATTTTTAGTCCTGACCGTAGCCACGCTGAGTTCTCCAGACTGTGAAGTGTGTATCTTGTGTGTGCAGCTGATCCAGGCAGTACAGGTGGGTTCCAACAGTACTACTTTTAGAGAGGAGAAATGGCCTTCACATAAGGAAAAGGCTCAAGCTAAGAGACTGGGGATGGATATTACTGTGCAATTAATGGACCGAGAGACTGCAGGCAGGATTCGTAATAATAAAATAAGGCTATTCTGTTACTGGAGTTCTGTGTGTGTTAGTCCCTAATGTGTGGGTCAAACTTTTTGCCTACTGAAGTTGATAAAAATATTCCATCGGGCATCAGAAAGACACAGCCAGTGCCTGTTAGAGATTAACAGCTCCTCTGCCATGCATACGCCGTCACGTGCATAAACTCTAATGCACTTGCTACTTAATTTGTGGAAATAATACATGTCTGTATACTATATTTCTATATCTCTATGTATCTGTATATAATTCAAAGTGAAACCAATACAGATTTCAGTGATAGTAGTAGCATGACCATTTAGTAGAAAAATCCTACAAGTGTGTATCTCTCTGTATAGGGAAAATTTTTCAGACTTTCTATAGGATGCACTCTGGCTAATACCACTCTGCAGTGCACTTAGATGCCTTAGAAAACAGATTGGGTTTTCACACTGCAGAAGGAGCTGAAACAAGTGTCTCTTTTCACGTTCATTTCACTTTCAAGCCATCTCAGTAATGCTACTAATGAATTTCTGTCTCTATGTATATGATATTTCTGAATGTCTATCACCAGGGTATCTAAATGTCATTATAAATTTAATGAACAGCTGCTGCCCATTAACAGTAAGTGTAACTTCTATTGCTTAAATTAAACTAGTTTAAAGTAAAATGAGCTTTTAGGTTAGGCAGGTGTTGCTGCTATTTATATCCAAAAGTCAAATTTCTCCTAGACGAAGGGCTGGTTTTGAAATTCCACTTTTCCTGCCACTGTTATTTTGCCACAAAAAGCTCCATAAGTTGGAATCTAAACTGCAGAGATTGTAGAGTTGCCTACATCACAGTTCTGGTCATCTTTAAAACGTGGCTATTCATGCCAGAGGACTGAATGCTCTTCTTTCATGAGGAACTTCTAGCATTTATCTTCTGTATTCCAATTGAAGATATTATGCTGAGGTTAATTGGGCCATTCAGTTGTGTTCTGCCACTGTCTTTACTTAAAGAACTTAGTAAGATTGCCTGCTAAAATTATTATTACCTCTGTAACAAATCTCAGTTTTACTACTGCTGGTCTAGGAGCAGAGGAAAAGGACTGTAGCATCTCCACAGTGCAATCAATTAGTGTGTTATGTGTTTTTTTGAATACGTAATTAACAGAGCTCACAGGAGTGTCCAGAAAAATCTTAGTTAGGGTAAATATTCAAGGACAATTGTAAGCTCTCTGCTAGGCAGTTAATAGCAGCAAAAAGGGCCAGGTTCAGTATATCTAGGATTACTCTTCATAAGTGACTGAGCAAGGTCCAGCCCCAAATTGCAGAGCAGTGCCCTGTGCAGGCAGATCATCCCAGTGCTAGCTCTCTATAATTGTAGGAAATCTGTTTATTAAGGCATAGAAAATGAGCATAATTGGAGGGAACTAGAGAAGTATATCACACATGCACAAATATTGGTAGCGTCTGCAAGTCAAGAGGAAATGATGTTGTAAATAAGCCACTTAGCATCCTTCCTCTCTGCTGCTGAGTATCTTGCATCACTCCACTTTAGACACCCAGCCCACCCTCTCCTCAGCTTAGCTCTGCAAAGAGCAGCTCTGTGAAGGTCTCTTTGCCTGTCTTGGGTCGCCAGGAAGTTTTCCAATCTGGCTGTGAGCTGCTGCTCCTTAGTGATTCAGCTGTATGAAGAAGCTGAGAAAGCAGGGCTTGATAGTAGAGTCCACCGAGCGATACTTTCCGCCTGTCTCCTCTCATCCGAAGGATTTCCTGCGATATTTCCTAACACATAGCATTTCCCAACATGCAGGCTTTCCCAGCCTGGGGAACAGCAGTCAAGCCCAGGCCTGGCCACTGAGAATTAAATGGAGGGTAGGGGAAGATGGCTGAGGACCCAAACCTCTTTGGTCTTGCGGTAACTTCCCAAACGTTGCTGGAGGATGTGTTAGCCTCTGCCTGTCCCCATTTCCAACCCTGGGGTCTGGGGCTGCCCCAGCTGCCCTTCTCCCTGGCTGGGGTGGTGGGATGACCATGCCCTGCCACTGCCATGGGAAGCCCCCAAAGCCCCCAGCCCTGAGCAGTCCCTGGCTTGCTGGAAGCTGTGTGAAAGGCCCTGCTTTAACTGTGTGTCCACAAACATTTCCAGGTTGTTTTCAGTCCATAACTTTAATTATTGGAAGCCTCAGAAGAGTTTTGACACATCTGGTTAAGCAGATCTGCTAACAAGTTTCCTCTGAAATTTGAATGGAGAGTCTAATTTTTCCATCATCTACCTGCAATGGTTGGAGCCTACATGCATTTTTACTGCACACCTGGAATAGGAAGTGTGCTTGGCAGAAGTCTGGTGAAAGAGCTCTTTTAGATCTGGACTGGCTGGGGCTATCCCAGATGAAAGCAGATCCAGCAAATCCACAGTTTCTCTAATGAGCAGATGCCCATCAAATTCACCATCTTATTCAGATGGGGAAACATAATCCTCCTTCAACAGTACCACTGCCTCCCGTCGTTTTCTCCTGCTCTGGGTATCGGGCTATCGCTGGCCTCATTAATACCCTTATTCTTTCCTGCATATCCTCTTTACTTTTGACCTAATATTTGCCACTTTTATTTTGAGGAGAAATAAATGCTTTGGGTTTCTTTATCAGCCTGGTGAACTGTTGCTTTTGAGTAGCTTATACGTGATGGTTCTGTAGTTTCTTAGTCTACTGGGAAATTGGCTTTCTATCCTTATTAAGTTTAAACTTGGCATTTACCGGATTGCAAGGGAGAGACGGTGGCTCTGTGCGACGGTCCCTGACGTCTGACCGCGGTATAATGGAGCAGGTGCAGATCTCAGTAGGGCAGTAAAGAGTTCATGTGGCACCATGCCTGAAATGGAAGAAGGAAGGACTCGGTGGCCAGGAGATCTTTTCCAGCCCTGTGTTATTTTTGCATTATTCTTTGCTGGATTAGGAGGTTCATCTCAAAGGATGGTAGGAAAGACAGGTAAGAAGGCTTCGCTACACCGCAGCCTTTACATCAGATGTTATGCCAATCACTCTCTCACAGATTTTCGTTTTAATTGCAACTAATTCAGTAACAGCTGGCTTTGATTCACCCTTCAGATGTAACTTCAAGTGAATGAAGGAAATGATGCAATGATCAGTGACAGCAGTCAAGCACCAGCAGTGTATATCATATATTTTAACCCCAGGACTTATTAAACAACAGAGGACTAGAGACAGAAGTTAATTCACCATATCCAAACATCCTCCTGTGATATGAGAAGAAAAATGGACCTTTTACACATCCTGAAGCCACGAAAATACGTGACTGTCCTAGAGAAAAAAAATTGAGGCATATTGCTGATGAATGACATACAAGACAAAGCCATGGCAAGGGAAGGCCTTGAGGTCCTGTTGTTTGACCTGGAATGTGAGAGTTTGAGGTTTTGCCCAAGTTGTTTGGGGAAACTGAAGGAGTTAGTTCTGAGTCTCTAACATGCTTAAAAACGCTCTGAGAAATGCAAAAATCTTTTATTTGAATTTCTTCATTTAACGCTAACATTGTGTAAGTAGGTCTTTTCAGCAGGTTTCATGTGTGTCACCCCTCTGCCCTGGATGAAGAACTATTCCTTCAGCTGGCTGAGTTCTGAGTATGAAGACCCTGAGGTCTATTCCAGATGCCATGTGCGGCAGAAGTGACTTTTAAAATCATTATATATATATACAGTGCATACATATACAATACACTACAGCTCATTAGTCCTACTGCAAACAGTTTTCCTTCAATGGAAGTAGTCATGCAGATATATATCCTCTCCAGTGACTGAACTCATTGTCAGCATGACCTTGGCAACATTAATGCAACATCAAAGTGGAAGATCTCAGTGCCAACTGCAAAACTACTGGATATGTTAGGGAAAAAAAAAAAAAAAATTATCAGCAGCTCTGTTCACTCCCTCTCCAACAGACATACTCTCATGCTCCTAGATACCATCTGGTTTATTAATGGACTAAAGAGGGGCAAAATGCTGTAGAGAGTCACCTCTTCCATGAAGAAAATGTTGAAGGACTGTTTATTGGAGACAACTAACACAATGGACAGAACAACTTTTTCTTTTTTTTAATCTTCTTCATAGAAATAAGATGTTTTCTTAATTACAAGGAACTGATTATGAGCAAAATGTTAGTCAAAGACTTCTGGGCAGCCTGCTGAATTCTGTCTAGGGCCAACCTTGAGGTGTCACAAATAAGCATTAGGCGATTCAGAACATTGAATACATTTTGCTGCTTCAGAATGTAATTAATTTTGTTTAGCTCCAGAAAGGTTTGAAAAATATGGTGATTTTTTTTCACATTGCAGCAGCTGCACTGGTGTGAAACGTTCATCAATTCTGCATGATTTTTAATTAATGGTCTCCAGTCTCTAGAAGTGTTGTACAACAGGAGTGGTTATCATTTGAGCTCTACTACTGTATTTGTCTTCCTTCAAGAAAGCATAGCCTAAGTCAGAAACATTGCTCATTATGAGAATTTGGCTCCTGAATTTTAAAAGCAAAATGTCCACTATGGTTATCTCAACAGATCTGCAAAACTCTCAGTCAGGGAAGCTGCATTCAGAAATTAGTTTCTCAAGCTTGCTTCATTGTGCATCCCATTTCAGAAAAGGTAAAAATTGTAGGGAATTTAACAAGCACAAGACCTGCTCACATCCCCCCAAAAAGCAGAATTGGAACAGTAAAGATAATATCATCTAGCAGAACGAAAACTGTTAAAACCGCAGCAATACGATTTAAAAAAAAAAACAATTCAGTAAAACTATGAGTGCATGTAAATTACTTCTTGCCAAGTACACAAGGCAGTTGAAAATCCTCTGCAAAGGATATTATGCTTTATCTTGGACGCATGTATTGCCACAATTAGGTAGTTTGCTCTTTAACTTGGAATCATGAAATGTCTGGACAGTAGTATTAGAGCTGGTTGTATTCTCAATTCCCTGCTGCACACTCAGCAGGAATAATTTACCGTTCTCCTTTATGAGCCTTTGAGCCATAAGCACCTCCCCAGCTTTCCATGCAGAGCTCTGTAACTGGGCAAGCAGCGAGTCCATTAGCAATCTGGTTGCAGAGGAGCTGGAGCAAGTGTACTGCTCTGGGAAACTACACTTCTGCCTTGCACTAGCTGGTGCAGGCATCTAACAAGGACTGACAGCAATTTTCTGCTTCCACACCACCATCTGAGAAATTCAAAGGAGGCAAGAGAGGGGTGGAGATCAGACGAGCGGAATCAACCTACATTTGTCTTCCCCTTGAAACATACAGATATGTATATAATAAACCTTTTGTCCCTCAATAAGTGGTTCACACCCAGTTCGTGTTATAAATACGTAAAAGTGGCACAAGATGATGCTTGAATTTTGACTTCTGTGAGGTGTTAATTTGCATGTGGATGGAGGTTGACATTACAAACTCCATGACCATAGCTGGCCCCCACATCTTACAGCCTCAGCTGGGACCCCAGAGCTGTAACCAAACCTCTTAGCTCAGAGGTGGTTCTTTCTGCACTAGAGTTGATGGGAAGCGGTGGATCTACCCATACAGGGAGCTGACTCTGAGGCTAATCTTCAGAGGCTAAGTACAAGACGCTGATTATCTCCCCCATTTTTTAATGAGTGTCAAATTCACTTGAAAATATGAACAGTGTCTTGAAGATTGAGTGTCATGCATCTTCAGCTCTGCAGAATTTTCTGCTGCCTGACTGTGGGCTGGTGGGATGAACTGTCATCTATGTGACAGGTTAATAGAAAGAGATTTTTACAGGCATGAGACCCCCCACAAGTGTGTGGTGGGAGGGAGCAGTGCGTGGTTTTTTTATCAAACTTATGGCAAGGCAGTGAACTCGTGATCTTAAATATGCACCTTTTCATATTCATTGTGTAAATCTGACATGGCCCATTTCTATGGAAGCGTTAGCGGGGAAACACACACCTTCACTGAGTGAATGTGCAGCTGCCCTTCTTGCAAGTGCCACATTCCTTTCTTCATTCATACATTCATGAACACGTCATGGGACCATGGAGAAGAATTGCTCAGCAGCAGGCATGAAGGGACAAGACAATTATTCCTCCTGTTCTGGTGGACAAATACGGCTGAACAATTTTCAAATCTAGCTATTTAAATCCAGATTGCTTCTCCACACAGACAATCTCTTGTAGGATAGAGATAGGAAAGCAGGAAAGCAGGAAGAATTTCACCATGAAAGGAAGAATTCCCTGTTCTACAGCTGGAAAAGAAACACACTCCAGCCACACATCACTGCATGAACCTCTAAGGAATGGTTCCTCTATCAGCCAGCAACTAACAGAGCTCCATGGGGTGTCTGCAATATTGAATGGTGTCAAATGGAAATGTCACTGGACGGTAAAATTTTATTACCTACTAAGCTAGACTGTTAAAACTGTTCCCCCTGCAGCCCAGGCTAGCTGCCACTCTTCCATACAATTCCCAAGCAGTTGGGGGTTAGTGTGAGATGGGGATTATTGCCAATAGACAATTTGTCTTGGAGGCTAAGGAAGTTTAGTGTCGTGGCCACAGGCTGTCTGGTGATGGAGGAAATGTGTAACACTAGTGTAAATGTAGCTGGCTGGAGGGTGAGTGTCTATTAGAGGCTGGGTTGTTAAGCTTTAAATAAGAGATGCTCTGCTTCAGGTGCAACAAACTGTGTTCCTATTGCTGAAGAAATAGTGGTTTGATTTTGGGAAGAGTAGCTGAAGTGCTGAGTTTATCACTGGGAACAGTTTTGTAGAGGACTTTGTGGGTGTTAAAATCAGCTAGCCAGAGTGTACATGCAGGTGAGACATGGGGGCTGTGATCCCAAACGTAGGGAAAGGTGGAAGAATTCCTTCAGGGCAGGAATAAGGCAAAGGCTGATACCAGACAGTGTAAGAGGCCAGAGAAGGCATGAAGGTGTGGGTACATCTGGCGTTGCTGAAGCAACAAGCACACCATGCCTTGTTTGTTTTACGTTACCTCATTTTCCACCAGGTCTGCAAGATTAGCCCACCTGTTTGGCCATCTGCGTGGCCCACTTGTTGGGTCATCTGCATGACCCACAGAGACCGAGGAGCTCATGGGAGGCTATCCTCCCGTTTAGGAGTTTTCCACACTGTTGTTAGCACAGGCAGACCTTGATCCTGGGCAGAACACCAAGTGCAAGGTGTTAAAAAACATTGCCAGACACTTGCTTTGACCCTGCTTATCCTCCTGTGGGAAGACCAGTTCCCTGTGTTCATTTTCTCAACAAACACTGCTAAAGAAGCAGCTATGCGTTTCCTGGAAGAGGAGTAATGTACAGTGGAGTGAGATAGAAGAGAAATCCCTGTAGCATGAAGTTCTTCTAGAAAAGGGGCTGAACATCAGTTTCAGCATGATGCAAACCCCAGCACTAACTCACTGGGAGCATTGCTTGGATGAGGCTTCATAAAGCTATTATATTGTAATAAGTACTTAAAGAAATTGAGTGGTGTCTCATCTAAGCCTCTTGTACTGGAGCTTGCTGAGTACTGAAGCTCTTTCTGAAGGTTTAGAAAGATAGAATGGTATTACAAAGGGGTCCTCCTCCCAAATATTCAGAATACAGACACCGACATGGCTAAACCAAGATGTAGCATGGGCAGGCGGTAGCAAAGGAAGAAAAGGATGGCTTGGAGGTGACTGGAAATTACACTTGCACTTGGAGTTATGTTTAGGCTCTTATGTACAATCACAGAGTGTAAATGATACATGACTTTCTAAATTCTTCTTATTAAAAAATAAATCATAAGGTGATTGAGACCACTTTGGAGTTATAGAATAAGAGCTGATTCAACAAATGAGACATGTCTGGAGGCATAGTGCATGAATGCATACATCCAACTAGTCTAACTATCTCTCTACTTCTTACCCACTTAGGGTCTCACTTCAGAAGGGATGACTGGTTTAAACGTGATATCAGTGGGAAAAAAGACAAGCTTAGAGTCTCCTTTTTGGCTCCAGCTTTGTTCTCAAGCTGAAACACATGCAATCAGGATAGGATGCAGGGTGAGACAATACGCTGGGGAATGCAATGTCTTATTAAGGCATTTGGGAGTGAAATACTATAACCTTCCACAATCTGCACACATTCACCCAGTGTAAAATAATTACTACATCCTGAAAATAAATCAGCACAATGAGATATGGAAGCTACATACCAAGTTATTTATGCCCCCTTCTTGATGTAAGATTTTGGGAGTCCAACAGCTGTTGGAAAAGATAACTCTCTGATTCCTTTAATCTTCACAGCTAAGGCTGACTTCCATCTCACCTTCCAACACAAAGTTTCATGATGCACTACTAAGAAAGTTTTCAAGGTTTATGTACAGGAGACTGATGTGTTTGCATTTTGTCTCCCCACCCTGATGTCTCTTTTCAGGGGAAAAACCAGCTGCAGTATCTACAGAGCAGTTACAGACACTGCAAGGATAGTGTAATATCCAAAGTTTAGGTTAGCACCATCAGCAGAATCATAGGATGTGGGAAGGGCAGGGGAGAAGCATTACATGTACAAGGTAGTGCAATAGAAGCAGCCATTCTGACCAGTGGTCGTAGCTAGATTGCTTCTCTTCCTAGTAATTAGTGCCCTTCTTTTTTTTTTAAATTATGGGAAAATCTTTGATTCTGGTCCCTGAGTGCTATGTCCAATGTTGGGGTTTTTTTCAAAGTAGGAATGAAAAGGAGGGAATTATTTTGAGCTCCTGTTCTTTACTAACATAATGCATCTTCTTCAAGAAGCAATTTGGATACTAAATCTGCTGGTCTTACTTTCTAACCTGCTTACTTACCAAAGAGGATGAAGTAATTGACCTAGTGAACGCTTTTGAGGGTCAGTGTTAAAGCAAAGAATTTCCTCTGTCTTTCAAGTTTAGATCATTTTAAGACTTCCAGCCTGAAATCCTGAGATTACAAGTAGAGTTTTTCTGGTCTGTACGAGATGATTTTCTGTCTCACAAAACTGCTGTGCAGCTGAACTGATAAGATTTAGGGGAAGCTGAAGCTTATAGAAGGCAAGGACTGTGCTCTTGGACCTGGAGAGCAAAGCCTGCTTGCTGTAAGTTCTCGCCTAGCAGGAGGACAGTTTACAAATCAAATTGGCTCATGCCCTTGTTGACCCTGATATTATGATGATATGTACAACACGGAACCTCTGTTATGAAGAAGAACAGATATCACAGAGTATGATAAATCCCATGTGGTTTTTTTGGAAGATAAGGGAAAAGAAGATAATCATGATTACCTATATTCTTGTATTTCTATCCTCACATGGGAAGAATAGGTATTCAATGTCTTTTCAGTTTTAATCAATAAATAAGAGTAATTGAAAAGATAAAAAATTAAAGAGAAGGATTTTTTTAATTATATCCTATGTCCCTTCTGTATTTCTTTTTACATGTGACCTCTGCTTTTACCTTGATCTTCAAACATTTCTCCCTCCGTTGCCCTTTTGTAAGGCTCCAAACAATCCTGCTGGTGTAAGACGGACCCAGTTTTCATGTAGTCTGAGCCTGTGATTAGGACTTTGAATGCTTTCCTTTTAGAGTAAGTGAATCGAATCTGACCCAGACTGGCCATAGACGTTCTATCTTCTAGAATTTGCCTGGAGAGCAGTGTTAAACGCTCCCCATTTCTCTGCTGATGGCAAGTGTCTCAGCACAGAAATGTCTGATGTTCTAATTAGTTCTTTTGTTGGCAGTTTCAATAGAAAGACCCAAGCCAGAATGAAGGAGACTTTAGCAGCTGTGAACCACTTATCTATGGAATCCACAGTTAGCCCAGGGCTTTCCAGAAGAGGTAAATTAGGGACTTTGCTCAGATGTACTGAAGACTTAGGTGTCCATGTGGTATCTTGAATTCAAGGGCAGAGCACCTGATATTTAACCCTGCCAGACCTGGTTTCTTTATGCAAAGAAGAGAAATGGGAGCTGGATTCAGGCTGCCCTCTACAGCTATACAATATAAGTGTTTAGCATGACTTGGAGAGCTTCCCATGGCCATGTGGCAGTGGGGCTCCCTATACAGTCATGGGGCTCCCTAGGCAGCCAGGACAGACAGTGATCAGGAAGGCCAAAATAAAGCAACTGTGTTGTTCCTGGCAGTCCAGGCTGTCACAGAGCTAGATGCACATAATCTGCATTGTCCTGAAATGGGGTCTGCCTCTCGCCAGTGGCTGAGGGTGCAGGTACTCACTCTGGTTCGCGTCCTGATGCTCCCTTGCTGCTGCTGTGCTTGTCATCAGGGGCCTCTTCCCAGGGATAAAACTAGTGCCCTGCATCCCCCTTGCTGGAGAGGGTGTTTCCTGAAGGTCACCCTTGTCCTTCAGTGTAGGCTTACCTTAAGTTAGTAACTTTGGCCATTTGGCCATTTCCACAAAGTATCTTGACTGTGTGCTCTGAATAACCCTGCCAGGCCAGAAAACCACATCTAAGTGATATAACACCAAATGCTGGGCAACCCTAAATCATGGCTTTGAGAAAAAGTGTCACTTTTCCTCAGAAGTTGTTACTACAATTCATTCTTAATTGCAGTTTCACAGAGTCCAAGTCCTTCCTCAATAACTTTGCAATCTCAATATTAGTGACATTAGCAGAAGTCAGCAATTAAAGCATTTCCCATAAAGCAGCCTAAAATCCATCTCTTTCACTTCATACTCAAACACTGTTATCACCCCTGTTTGTGTATAACTGCAGAGTATCACAGAGCTGGGAGGTGTGTGTGAAATTCTTTGCCTAGTGTCACTCACTGGAGAGCTTGAATTTATCTCTTTTCATGCTTCCTGATTTATCAAGATAAAGTTGACATCAGCTTTTGAAAATGGCTTAAAACTGCTGTTCTTTAACAAAATGTGTCATTCATGGTTAAGAGGAATAAGATTAACTTTTCAAATTCTTCTTCCAAACAATAAACAAGCATAGCAGCAATACTGATTTTTCTGTTCTTTTCTGTTCTGTTGCTTCATTTCAACCTGCACAGCTCAGTGCTGATCAGGGAATATATAGAGCATTCACAAATCTCACAGAAGACTGTGTGATTTGTGAAAATTTGGTGTGTCTTCAGCTTTGGTTCTATTAAAGAGCTTCAATAGGATGTGCAGAAGTTATCTTTTCTTTGCATAAACCCCAGCTGAAGCTTTTCACTCACCACTTGAGTCTTTAACAACTGCACTTCATGTCGTGGATGCTTGTCTTCATGCAATAAATTTGGGTTTGGGTTCTGTGTTTACCACATACATGCCATAAACAAGCACACCTCGGTACCTCGGTACTATGGTGAAGTCTGGTCCCTCAGGTCCAGTTAAAGCTTCAGTGAGAAAAAGCACGGGTCTGTTTACATCCCAGCCTTGTAAGGTTATAAATATTTCTCTGCACATTTTTTGGGGGGGGGTCTTATTACACTGTCTTTTCAGTGGTGTTCACTGTGGCACCTGATATGTGGAGAGCTAAGAACTGTGGCACCTGATGTATGGGGAGCTAAGAACTAGGCATTTTTCAGCATACTCCAGCAGCTATATTAAATAAGATTGTATCTGCTCTGGTCAAGCCGTATTCCAACCAAATTCAGTAGGAGTTTTTGTAGCTTTCCTAGACTGTGCTTAGAAAGTTGATTTCAGTCTTATAAATAGCAATGATTTCAGATGGAATATTTATGCCTGCAACAAAGAATCTAACTTCATAAATGACACACTAAAAGTTTTTTTCTTCCATGGCAAAATAGTAGAATAACTTAGATGAAATATTTGGGGTTTGGTTTTTATTTTCTGACATAATGAAATTAAAAATTCCTTTATTTTGAGTCTGCTGAACTTTAAGTTGGCTTCAGAATGATTTGCTGAGTCTGTGTATTGAGTGGGTTCATTAACAAATAGGCTTAAAATGCCTTTTTTAAGCTTAGCTTTTTTGTGTAGCTGATTTTTTTTTTTTTTAATTCTTTAAGAATACAAGCCACCTTCAAAAACTGTATTTTTGAGTAAATATTACTGAGCTCACCTAACAAGTCCAGCCAGCTCTGTGTTAGCTGGTCTAATACATTCACCACAGTGAATTTTTGAATCACATCCGGTATTTTTTAATAGTGATAGACCAGGCCCAAGTTTTAAATGCAAACCCACGTCTGATGTTGTTAAAGATTCTTATCTGACTGTGATTTGGTGTTACTACCACCAAACTTTACTATGAAATGAAGCTACTACTGAACATGGAGGTCAACTGAGCATCTCAATGGATTTTTCAATGTTACATCAGTATGAAAGGAATTAAGCCAAATTTGGCTTTGCTGGTATCTGCCAGTGCTAAATAAAACTTGTAGCAGGAAAATCTCTATTGCATACTGCATCAAGTGATAAGTCAATAAACTGAATTTGAAAGAGATTCAATGTATAAAAAGATCAATGTCTCCTTGGGTTCTTACCAGCTTCTCTTGGCAAGACACTCTTAGTACTTAAATGCCTTTAACCTTCACTATAGCTCTTGTGTTTTCTCTGATATGATGTATATGGGATGAAGATATTTAAAATAGATAAGGTAGGATCTCAAGATTTGTTCTTCTGATTGCCTTATATGATGGGCAAGTAGGGAAGGAAATTTGACTACAAAGATAAAATGTCTTTGGGTAAAATTGCTAGCTAGAAAACTGACAGGGCTTTATTCAGCTTCTTCGTTTAAGAGAGATCCAAGTTACAGAAAATGATGAGCGATTAATCTTCACTCTCCAAGCTGACAGACTGTGACTCTTATGAAGTCTATGAAGAGAGGCTGATGGGACACCCAGGTTAGACCAGTGTGTTGTGGCAGCTGGATCTTCTCATGGATGGTGCAGGAGGTCCAGGGATGACAGCTAAGGACAGCAGGGAGCTTGTATCACTACGCATCAGTCTTGGATGTTTTAATTGATTAACTCCACCTCTGCATTTTGTATTTACTGAACATCTCATATGCAGCTCCTTTAGGCCCCACCCTCACCTTTGCTACCCATCTGTAAAAGGCATACAGATTATATTATTATAGACTGCTCTCCAAATGCCAGCCAGGATAAATCCACCAAACCCAGGTCTCATTGCCGCCAGACTCTGAGTTCCTCCATCTTGCATTTAGACAACAAATCTGCAGACAACACCAAAATTTGAGTCACATTGCATTGCTAGGATGTAGCCTAGCATCCTTCTCTGATGATAATCAATGCTGGGAAAAGTATAGAGAAGGGACAGATGTGTCATATGTCCTCCAAGATCTCTCCAGCTTTCTGAAATTTGAGACTATCTTGGTTTGAGGTAAAACAGAACCAATATTCTGTTCAGTAATTTTACTTTGCAGCTAATTCTCTTCTAACTAACTGAACTCTCCGAAACTATCTGAAATTAACAGAATATTGTGGAGACACTGTTCACTCCCAGAGTGATAAGACCTGACTATTTCTAATATATGCCAGGGCATGGTATGCAGAGAGGCTCTTGCTTATACTTATTGCTATAACACCCAAGGGCAGCCAACTTTGTTATTTGCCCTGTTGGAGGGTGGGAAGCAGAAAAGTGTAGAAGGGTCGCACCTGGGGGGATGAGTGGACAGGACAGGTGACCCAAAACTGACCCACAGGGTATTTCATCCCATCTGCCTCATGCCCAGTATAAAAGCTGAGAGATCAAAGGGTCAGCTCTTTCTTCAATGGCCAGTACCCAACTCTGCCTGTTTGTCTGTCTTTGATCCTGATCCACACATTCCTAAATCCAGATCTGGACTCCAGTTCCTGTTCATCACTGAGTCCAGTCTGGGACCTCGTACCTGCCAGTGACATGATTGTCATCCTTGGGAGATTGATCTAGTTTGTATATATTTCATTGTTTCCTTTTTATTATTTTATTATTAATATTTCATTAAAGTAGTTTAGTTCCTTTTAAACTCATAATTCTTTTTCTCTCTCTCCCCCCTCTCCTTGGAGAGAGAGTTGAGGGAGTGCACCTGCCATTCATCTCAGAGGCTGGTCCAGCCCAAACTACAACAGAGACTCAAGTATTTTCTGAGGCAAGGTGTTTAAGTACTTCCAGTGGATTCCTCTTTCATTTTCCATAAACCTATATTGTGTGGAAATAGAGTCAAAGTCTGGAAACTTCCTCTGTCTCTTCACCAGGCACAGGAGCAGCCTGTGGATCATTCACATAGGCAATTCATTTAAAAGCACCTGCGCAAACAACTCCCACTGAAGCCAATGGCCACGTCCACGGTACCTGGAGCAGTGATCTGCCTCCCTCATACCTCCTGCACATGGACCTGCCTTGAACACAACCTGCCTGAGAGCACGGCACATGTTTGGGGATATGTGACCTGCTGGGATGCTTGAGTTCACTGGTGTCTTCCGGCTGCACAGGAAGCCAGCTTTGCAGAGTTTCAGCTTCGGTTTCCCATGTTTTCTTTGGGGCAGCCATTAACACACAAATCTAGAAATATCACGGAAAACTAGGTTCCTAATTGCCTCATCCTAAGTCTACCCTCTACAAAGGACAGAAGATGATTTTGCCTTTTCTACTTGCAGTACTATGGATAGATGTAAAACTATGGGTAAGGCACGTAGCTATTATAGTGACTGGAGAAGACAGAATGGAATTTCTAGATCCAACCCAAATTTAAAAGATATCAGCTTGAATCCCAGCAGCTGTGTGGATACATTTGTGGCACTAATTGATTTATCTCCTAAAGGAGGTAAACTGTTTTTACTATTTCATTTAGAGCTGATTTGAGAGTTTCTGCACAAATCTTCTTTCTGTGATGCAAAGAAGCCTCACGATTCTTGGCAGCTTTCAAAAAAAATAAGAAATCCCTCTTGCATTTTCCTTTCCTCACAGGTTGGTCTGGACATGTGGTTCATCAGCGCTAGTGCTTCTGAAGCTAAAATGTTGACAGTTTGCATTGCATTTTCTTGGTACCAAATAACATTTTATAAAGATGAATAGAATTTCCTCGAGTCTGCCCACCTAGTGTCTGGTTCCTTGCCTCTGCATCATAAAATATTAGTTTGGTCATTACAGCTGTCTCTTACTAGTCTATTTTTGTGCAGGTTATCTGGGGACATCCACAAAGTCTTTGATATCTGTTACCCAATTTAGCCCCAATTTCACCAGTGAAAATTCTAAGGGTCAGGGAAGGATTTTTTTTACACTTAGCAGCTTGTGACACAACTTACAACTTTCATCAAGCCTAATTCAGAAGGAAATGCAATATAAGCCAGTTACCAAACTTCTTCTATCTCTGAAGGTCTCCTGTTTCACAAGGAGAGAGGGGTCTAACACGCACAAAACTGGATTAGGAGACTCTGAAAGAATATCCAGAGTAGCAGTAATTCCCAGCAGACAGATTGTCTCACTATAGGACAGTCAAAACTACACAATTTTGTATGTAATTTACAGATTGCTCTGGTTTGGAAGTCCTTTACGACTGACAATTTTAAGTGTTCAACACTGAATATATTCAGTCAGTTTTGTAAGAGCATGCTCAGGGTTGTCAAACTGTGAAGGCCTCTCAGATCTATGGAAACAAACTAGCTTGTGGGAAATAATTAAATATTGGCTCAAATAAACGTTTAACATGAAATACCAAAACACTGGCTGTTAATATCTAATGCAAGGACATGTAGTTTTGGCTAGTGTCAGCAAAACCATGAGAAGGCACTGAACTACTGATGGGAAAATTCATTTAGCTAAATTTAGAACCTCCTCGAAATGACAGAAACTCCCATTAACTTCAACAGAGCCAAGATTTCATGCAGAGCTCCTAAATTTAGTACAAAACTTGAAACATTCATAATTAGCAAAATGGGATTTCTGAAATGGTGGGAATGGCTTTATTTATTTGCCTGCTACATAAATTGAACAATCATTCATTAGAGGAATGGTTCATCTGTTTCCCAAGTTATTTTCTTAAATCTTTAGGAGATTTTTGAGGGAAGATTCCCCAAAGTCTTGTATTGCTGATGGGATTCTAGCATGTTTCTTGAATCAATAAATGGTAAGCTTCCTTCAAAAATCTGTTTTGATTTCCAAACAGCTGACGATAGCTTGTTCCCTGCACCAAAGCAGAAGAAAAGACATACATCCTTTGTCAATGTGAGAAAAATGTAGATCTACATTTCCATTCATTCATGCCTGGCTTCCACCCAAACACCAGAAGGGATTTCTTGTTTCCTCCATCAATTGTAGACCGGAACAAACTCGTATCTTCTTCCTCTTGAAAAGGCAGCTGTTGGGAAAGTGGTTTCACAAAAAATAATGCTTGTGCATACTCTGCAGTCAGCTTAATCTGTACGTACGCAAACTGTGAATTGTGCAGAACTGGATCTCTATCAGCTGACCTTCTGCAGGCAGAACTGTTAGCTTCAATTAAGAAAGCACAAACACAAACACTAAACCTGCTGACTGGCCTGTTTGCAATTTCACCTTCTTTGGGGCTTTTTGTGGGGTAACAAATTCAATATGTAGGCTGTGAATGGGTCAGTGAATCTTTGCATTTTTGCGGTTCAGCCAAGTCATATCAAAGACTGACTGGATAACTGTGGTAACTTTGATAAGCTTGCTTACTTTGTAGATAGTGGTCTTTAATAGTAGATGTGTGGTCTTCACATATGACTATCAGTGTTGTATAAGTAGAGATTTCTATGAACTGCTTGCATACGTGCTGCTCTTACCTCTGGCTGGATGTGAGCTGAGCCATTGGTGGCTGAACACGTATGAAACACTCAAGATAACTTGCATCTTTTATTCACAAGTATCTGTTCTAATATTTGTCACCCATGAGAATATACAAAGTGAAGAACAGACTCACTGGCTTGAACCAAAAGATTACCCAGAGAGCTGTGTCTCCAGCAGCACCCAGTAATGCAAAGCTTGGAGAAAATGTGTAAGAGGCAGGTATGACTGACTGATGTTTCTCATTGTATATCTTCCTGGATATTGCTCCTGAGTTTATTCTCCTTCCCTGTCATAATTTCTCCATTTCCAGAAAATAAAAGCTGTTTAGAGATCTCTGGAGTAGAAAGTTGCATCTGAACTACAGTATATTCATTCTCCAACAACCTATTGAGTTTCTGAGTGCACTGATATTTTGGTCTCCCTAACACCCCGTGGCAGAATTCCACCTTTGACCTATGTCCCACATGAAAGAGAACTTTATATTTTCAGGATGCTGCTTGATAACACCACCAATTTCTGAAAACCTGAAGCACTTGAAAAAAGTACATCTCATACTAATTCTCTGTAACAAAGAAGGCATCTTTCCAGGGAGCTACTGATTGCCTACTGGCATATAATTTGAACAAGGTGTATTGTACCAAATTCATCTTCTTTCTAATTTAATGCCTGGCTTCCTCTAAGATACATCTAATTTGGGGATATCTTGTGCCTACAAAATAGAGATTCATACAGAACTGTCTCATAAAGAATTCACAGTTCCCTCCATCTCTGGTCATTACACCTGCCTGCTTTGCCAGGGTGCTGAATGATTGTTTCCTTTGCCACGGTAAGCTGAGAAGAACAGCAGCCTCTAGCAAGGTCTGCCACATGCTGACTGGGAAAATGAGGCTTTGAGAAGTTCCCTTTGTCCTTCGCTCGCCACCCACCCACCCTACTTTCCAGAGCACAGCAAGCATTTCTTTTTTTTTTCAGTAAAGTGATAAAGCAGGTTTTTGTCATCTTATCCTTCTCCATATGCTTCTTTTAGCAGAAAAATAATCCAGGAGCAGCAAGAAAGCTATGTTTGTGTGAGCGAGCTCCTTTCAGTAACCTGGCTGAAAGGACCTTTTCTTTTCTTCCCCAAATCTATTTATCCAACTGCTTAAGAAAATTAATGTTCTTAAGCAGAAGTCGGATAAGTTTGTTTGTTCTTTCATTGTTTGCCTTCATGGAGAGTCAAAAATCTTCAGTCTTTAGCAATTTTAAAGCTTGCTAATGAATGATTTAGTTTTGCAATTATAGTTTCTGTGCATTAAATAAAAAAAATGCCTACTTTTGTTGCTGCTCCTTTTTCTAAAAAAATCCATTTCCTTTAGTCACCTTTGGATAGTTGCTCAAAAACAAATGCACAGTGTCACTAGTTGCTTTTAACAGCCTTGGGTTTGTGTTTTGCAGCACGACCCGTATGTGGGTGTTGAATACCTCTGGAGGCATTCGAGAAGAGCAATTACCATGCAGTGTTATTCCAGGCCAGAGCCATAGTAAGACAGCAAACACCCCAGGCAGAGTCTCAGGCATAAGTCCCAGCTAGGGTGGGCCTTATGCAGGGTGGTTCAGTGGTGCCTCCCATTTCAGGTGACTAGAAAGAGCCAGATTTGATGGTAGCACCTCTGCTCTATCTATCCTTAGAAGCCTCCAACACTCCTAGAGTGCTTGGAGAGGGGTCAAGCTGGACAGGATTTTAGGTCCAGCTTTTCCTCTTCTACAAACTTTGAGTGGATGCCAAAGGAGCTGTGCCTTGTCCTTGTGGTTCATGGCTTCCTGCCATGATGGGTTCAAGCACTCAGCTGGCTTCTGACCCAGCAGCAAGGCAGGCAAAGGGCAGAGTCTACATTTACAATGCAGACTGTCATTCCCTGGCTGTGCAGCTCTCTCTGCCCATGGCGACACCAAGGAGTTCAGGGACTGTATGAGCCCTATATGCAACTGGCTTCTTTGCTGAAAATGCAGAGGAAGCAGTCACACATGTATAACTTTTCGTGAGTAAAAGACATCACCTCTTGGCCTGTAAAAGCAAGGGGAACAGGTTGCTTAGTCAGGTGTTTTGTAAACCTTATATAATTTTTGTTGCAAGCGGGGTTTCCATGAGACATTGTGGACACCATCAGGGCTAGGCATGGAGAGCCAGAGGAATTTGGTTGTCTCTTTTTTAGGAAGCATCTGCCCACCTCACCCAAAATCCAAGGACACCATCTCATACAGTTCAGGGTTACCAGTGAGCCTCAGAAGTGCCTTCTCAGGAAGTCATATGCATGCTGGTATAATTCCCCACCAAGCTGAAAACTCGGAATGGTCCCTAGTGCATCCTGGCCTCTGAATCATTGACAGGTATTATTTTCAGGAGTGCTGTTCCTGCAGACCAAACCTGTGCTGGGCAGTTGCATGATGGGCGAGCTACAGGCTTGTTCTTGTTACCTCATTTTTTTAAATCAGATTCCCTAGAAGTGGTTGATACAGTTCTGAAAGGAGCAGAGGCAATTCTTAGGTACTAGAACAGCAGCAGACTAGATTTAGCCCATACCATGCATGTGCAGATCTAAATTCCAAAGGCTGGTCTGCTTTGACTCAAAACCGGGAACAGGTTTCAGACCTTGTACTTCTTTGGGTTCTTAGTTCATATCTGATTAAGAACCTGATATATCTACAAGTGCTGGTGCTCAAGTTCTTGCTGATAGGGGGTAGAGGCATCACATATCATGGCATCTTGTTGCCTCTCCACAGTTACCATATACTTTGTCACCACATCAGTGTCCTGCCGAAGAGCAGGGTATTTCATCAGGGGATGCACCAGGAATTCCCACCCCTATGAAAGCAGAGCTCTGGGAATGAGTCTGGTGGACTAGGATACTCCTAAAATGAGTCACATTTTCCCACATAAGGAGTTACGTATCACAAGAGATTACATTGCAGTGATGGGTGCCTCAGATATGTCTGTAAGGGTTACAGATCCAATTGCACCAACAGCCAAGGGTGCACACAGTCTCTAAAGCTAACCCTGCTTCCTACTTTTAAGGAAGGAAAGGCACAAATTTGTGCACTGCAGACCAGTGGACTTGGGTTACTTGGGGATCCCTCAGTCTCCTGGTACATTTTGGAGCAATTGGAAATCTTTCGGGACAAAGCATGTGATGAGGATAAGCATTTAGAAACACAGATATGTACCCTACATTCCTAAGACTCCAGCTGGCAAACTCAGCAGCTGCTGTCTTTCTGTTCCTTATGCTCTTGTGAACTCAGCCTGTGATTTCAGCCTCTTTCCTGGTGCCCCCAGAGGACTATCTCCACAGCTAGCCTGGACTACAAAGACCCTTCCAACACATGCACTCCTTCTCAGACCAGGGATCAGAAACTTCCTTGATTTACAGAATGATTCCTCTTTCCACTGCCAAACAGTGCCTTCAGTACCATGGAATATTATATATGCATCCACTTGGGAAAAACCCCCACCCCTCCAGCTGTCTTTTTTTCTGGAACATTTCTGGCAAAATGTCCTCTGAAGTCCTCAATACTCTCCAGGCCTGAAGAAAGCACATAAGCATTGTTCCTTTCCCTAGGAATGGAAAATGTTCTGCTGCTGCCCATATATCACTCATTGCACTGTAAGGTATGCTTAGACCTTGCCAAGGATGGAGAGTAGATGAACAGATTAACAACTTTGTTTGGTCCTTGCTGAGACTTTCAGGAGAATTGCTCTTCTCTCAAACACAGTTTTTCATACATCGTTTCCTTTTCTTGCTCATTATGCCTGAAAGGCTGTAACAGAAAAGCTTTGAAGGTAATTGGACAGCTATGCTCTTCATACAGAGCTAACAGTAGAATTTAGTTTTACCAAGCCTGAACAGTGGATATATTTTTTTTTCCCACAGCCCTTAGTAGGAACTGCATTTCGGATAAAACCTTAAGTGGCTAATGATTTCTTGGACATATGGGTGGGGTTTTTTTTGAGGATCCAGAAGATCCCTTTCCAGTCTTTGTATGCCTATACAATTTTTCTTAAATTCCACTTTCTCCACACAACATGCAACTTTCTGATTTTGAGGTTCTGCTGCTGGCTTGTAGTTATTCTTTGGATGAAATTACACTTGAAGGTCACTGGGAAACAGTTCTTCACGTGCATTGCAAATGCATACCTATTAGGCAGTATTAACTGGTAATCATTATATTAGATCTTTTCTAGTTCTGATGGCTGCATCTCACACAATCACAGGATGTTTGAGGTTGGCAGGGACCTCTGGAGGTCACCTGGTCCAACCGCCCCTGCTGAAGCAGGCTTACCTACAGCCAGTTGCCCAGGACCATGTCCAGGTGGCTTTTGAATATCTCCAAGGATGGAGACTCCACAACCCTTCTGGGCAACCTGTGCCAGTGCTTCGTCACCCTCACAGGGAAAAAGTGTTTCCTGATGTTCAGATGGATCCTCCTGCTTTTCACTTTGTACCCATTGCCGCTTCTTAGTTATTCTGACTGCAATTCAAACAGTCAAGTTCCTTTTGTGAAGCCCCAGAGTGCTTTTGTCTTTCCTTTCTGAGAGACTGCCTGCAATCTTCCATAGTTCTCCTTAAACACTTCTCCTTGTGGTTGAAGCTTCTCTAAATTATGAAGATGAAGAGTTTGTAGATTCACAACTTCCATCACATTTAAAGGCAAATGTGTTACTCTCACCTTTCAATCAGGAGCTTGGACTTTATTCTTCTAAAACATATTTACACCCAAAATGGAGCTCAAAGCATACGTTAAAGTGTGAGATTTCTTGGCTAGCAGTCACTTTAAAAGTTGGAGTGGAAAGAACAGCTATTACTGTTCCTATTTAAGAAAAGCCTTAGTACTGCTTGCCTTTGCATTTGATGCTCCAAGCAATAGATGCGTTTCTGTGCCTTGCTGAACCCTGCTGTGCCCTGCTGAACCCCCTGCAGCTACTCTACGCTCCTCTGGGTTTGACGATGGTATGAGAAACAGCAAGGTCAGAAGACACCTAACATAGGGTCCATCTGTAGGGACAGAATTTCCCATTCACTTTCAATATTCGGACCTGAACCATGAGTTTGTATACTTGTTTGTAAGGCACCTGCCTATGCAAATTCCAAATCAGCACAAATAATCATCTGGGGGAAGTAACAGGTTAATTTATTCCTGTGCATGATTTTGTTCCCATTTAAAACCTAACATTATTCTTTTGCATTAAAACCGTTATCAGATTTCTGGAGTTAATGAGCCAGAGAGACTAGAACACACCAAATTTTCTTCCACTGAGTTGGAAAAATGTAGTAATTAAAAGAAAAGACATCACTTGTTATTCCATGGGTCTAGAAGGTTATTTCTCTATTTATTTATTTATTTATGGAGAAAAGTGAAGAGAATGGCAAAGGCAGATAATTAGACCTGGAATGACATATCTCAGCGGAATTGTACAAAGTTTAAAGGTATTTGAAATGTTGGCCAATGTAAATGTCTCTGCTTTTAACATTTTCTCCAGCTCCTTAATGGGGTGAATGCTGAGTAAAGCATCAGGCCCTGTCAGCAAGGTACAGGCTGTGACGCCAGACACAGTTTGGTGTCTGTTACATTTCCTTGCAATGCCACAGATGTGTCGCTGGCTGCCTGGCGTTGCTTAACATCACCACGGATTCGGAGGGAAACCTCTCCGGGCAGCTCCACGGAGAAGTTACTGCTGGAACGGGGCATGCAGCTTCCTCTGCAGCTGCTCAGTGCTAAGCTTAGTGGTAAACGTATAGTTAGCATACATCTATGGACAGGTATGCAGGTACCAATACATCCCAAAAGAACCCATTTACCCACAGCAAAGAATATTTAATATGTTAACAAATAAATAGTATATCCTGGTGACTAAGCAGGCATTAGCAATAGGACACACTAAAGAAACAAACCTTTTCAGCTCTATATCCAGTGATTATTCTCGAGGTAAAGTTATCCTTGTCATCTGCTGCTTTAGTTACTTGAATTCAAGGTACCTGAAAATGCTGCAGAAATTTCTGGAAGGATGCAGTGTGTGCCAACACTGCCGCCTGCAGTGTGGCGCTGAGATGCCTGAGCTTTTCCTCATAAAACCCCCTTCCTGTGGTCAAAGGGCTGGGTTAAAATCAGGTCTCTTGGCAACATACCATTCCTTGCCATTTAGGGATGCGAATGATGGGTGAAACTGCGCCCTGGGAGATGCCCTGTCACCCCCACCGGCCTTGCTACCCCACAGGTCCTGCCAGCAAGCATGGGCATCTGCCATGTGGGAGGTCGTCTTCACTAAATGGAGGTCATCACTTACCATGGAAGCCACTCCAGTTGTCCACGCTTGAAAGCAAATCTGAATGAGGGAGTATCTCCCTCACTTGCTTAGGCATGGAGAAATAAGTAGTTATACTACTTCAATGCCCCTTGATTTGTACCTTTTTTAGATTCCGAAAATTTAGTTTCTACATGATAAAATGAAACCAAACCCCACAAAGATTTATTTAAAAAGGGTAAAGCTAGCTGTGAAAATGTTGCTATTAAACTCCCAAATACCAAAACTTTAACAAGCACCAAAAAAAGACATTTCATGTGAAAATGGCATGAACTTCTCCGAGTCATTCTGTCCACTTGTCAGCGCCAGACTATAAAAACACTGACCAAAATGAAAAATTATCTGAAAAATATAAATAATTTTAATTGAACAGATGTTGACTAGATCTAATACAGTCTTTACAAAGTAAGCTCCTGAAATGAAGAAATCCCCATTAATTTAGACATGAGTTTCTATCTTGTTCAACTAAGCACATCCCAGAGAGCAGAAGGATAGAAAGATTTAAAGCCTCACTTCCACCAGGCCTAACATCCAAAACATTTTTTTTAACAATTTATTAAGCAAAATGGATCTAATTTCTGCATGTCTCTCCTTAGAAAGTAATACTGCTGAGCTCATTATGCCTTCTTTCATATCAAAGACATGAAGAAGTCAGCTGTTTGGGTCTTTTTCTACTGCAGGGAATCTTAGCTGGGCAGCTGGGATTCAGTAGTGTTTTATTCATTTTAATACCTTACTCTTTAAAAATTAAAGGCATTTTAGTGAATCTGCTGTTCCCAGAACATTGTGGGAAACAGAAAACAGACATTGTAGCTATTTCTACAAAAGCCTTCTATTCAAATAGCTTTTAGCATCAGGAATCTTAATTTGCTTGAACTCACAGTTCGAATAACCTTGAAAAAACAGGACCTTACTCTCTTATTTACAGAAACAGCACCTGAACTTGTATTTGCATTTGTAAGAATGTAAAGAATTTATTTCTTCATGGATTTTCTCTCAGGCACAAAGTCCACTGTTCTGAGACCAAATTTAATCTAATTGTATGAATGCGTGAACTAAATGGTTCCTTAAAGAATTTAAAAAGCAAATGCCCATACTAAACTGTAAAGAAGGTGTCTCAGACCTGACCCAAAAGAGTAATTTTCATTCAGTACTGGTAACACTAATATTAAGAAAAGATATATAATACAAGATTTTTGGTGTGCAGTATATGTATGGATAAGCTAAAATGTTTCACTTCTTTCTCTTTATAGAGAAACAAGTGTTCTGCAAACCACTTTAAAAAAGTATCCTAAATTGTCATCAAATAGCTAGATATAGTCAACTGTGTCAGCAATGAAGGCCCACAGATGATTACGAGAATAAAGTATTTTTACTACAGTGGCTTGCACTTAGTAAATCAAAAAAAAAAAAGTCAACTTGCAAAAAACTGGGATTATAAGAGACATTGGGAAAATGCAATCAAACCATACATGCATACATTCTTACTTTTGTGTATGCCAGCAAACAGATCTACTCTCTGTTCTTTTTCATTATCTCCTAAATTCATCCCAGAAAAACTCACTGTCATGAATCTGTTGGTCATGGTTGTCCAGGGAGGAGCAGAAGTTGGTCATGTTTTTCAACAATTCCATGATCCCACTTTAACAGCCAGACCAACCTTCAAGAACAGTAATCAGACCAAACATGACCAACTAAATAGACCAAATAATAACATACATCTTCTTTTAATGGTAATAAGACAATATTTACATAATTAGCAGGCGAAGATATCAAGATGATATATTTTACATACTGAGTTCCAAAGATAAGGGGCACCAGTAGAGCTCAGTGGGGTCTGTGACCTTCTTACACATCCAGTCTAGTGGTAGCTTGACCTATATTATCATCAGAGGGTGATTTTTGTTTTCTTCAGTTTTCTACTCACTTTTCTTTGGCTATGGCTTACTGATGTGAATGGGTACAGAAAGGTGTCAGGGTATTGGTGATTCAGCCCACTCACCAAATTTTTAATCATGCCTTGGCATGGGTAATTGCTTCCACTTTGGAAGGAAATGGAGGATTGAGTCTCTGGCAATGGATTTCAATTTCAAGCCTGAGGAATATGAAGAATTTCTGAAGGAGAGACATATTGAGTACAGCGATTCTTTCATATATTGTTCTCATGCCTGTGGGGAAATAAAACATTTTAATTGTGTTGGAAAATTTGTTTGCAAACTGCTGACCCAGAAGGATAGCCCTGGAAATAATCCATTACAGGCTTCTTAGTGAACTACTGTGTGAGCTGATGTGTCAGAACTGCCTAGATGTCTTCTACTACTGAGAGAAGAATGCAGTTGGCTGCTGATATTCTCTGAAAACTAAAATCTGATACAAAGCTGTTGTAATATTCAGCACTGGAATCTGTGAGAAACATAATATGATGATATGACAAGAAGCAAACCGTGCAGGGCATGCCTCTGAGTGAGGCTGCAGGACTTTGGGGTTGGTGTGCTTCATTACCCAGCACAATTATGTCAAACTGTGGATTCATGTGAGAGAAATCCCCAGGAGAAGGGTGGTGAAGGCAGCTTTACAGCCGCTGTGCGCTGAAGGAGCAGGGAAAAACATCCTGGCCCTGGGATCATAATTCTGGATAGCCAAAATTCTTGTGTGGCTCTTTTGCAAGACTAAACGCAGACTGGAAATAAATAAGTGCACTCCTATGCTCTGACAAGAACTGTGTAAGGAGGAACTGGGGAAATATAAAATCGCTGTATTTTTCAGAAGATGAAATATGTATTTGTTTTCTTCACATGAAAACATGGTAATATTCTGTAACAAAAGGAAAGGCGGATGCTTACTCTTGGTTGTTTGATGGGCAGAAGTATAATGCTGCTCATGTGCTCTACAGCAAAGTCTCCATGGGCACAGAAGACATAAAACCTGAGTGGGTCAAAAAGGCATTTTGTTTATGTGACACATCTAAAAAGCTTTCTGACAGCCACGAGTGAGAACATGCGCAGATACTTGGACAACTGTTGCTCAAGGTAGAACAAGATGTTCTCATGAGCTCCTGGGGAATATGGCAGTATCCTGCCAGTCCTGAGGGGGATGTGGTCTGCTCTTAGCCCAGTCCTTTCTTTTGATCAATGATGGAAGAACAGAGTCATGATGATCGCGCTTTCCCCCAGCCTTTCCTAAAGCTAATTCTGGTGCGCATGTTGCCGAAGCGGGGCCTGTAGTTCATAGAAGGTCTGGTGAAGTGGGACATCCCGGGAAGAGCTGCAGTAGAGCATGGAAAGGCTCCTTCTGCGTGCCCATCCTGGAGCATCTGCCCAAGTGCAAGCCATGCCTGAATTGCCTGAGCAATAATAAGCTAACTGTTAAATGTTACTGGAATGGACTTTTTTTGGTTTTGATCTAAGACACTGTGTGAATAGCAAACTTAAAGCTCAGCTTCTCCTTTGCTACTCTCTCTCCTGCCAGTGGTTTTCACCCTGTATGCTATGCACCAGCTAACAGAAAGGATGGATTTGGTTCAGAAACCAATGTCACTGAAGCCGTATGGCTAAAAATTTTGTGATGGAGCTGGGTGGAGCAAGGTGTTGCCGGTGGAACACAGCGGAGCAGGAGGGAGCCCGCAGCAGCTGCACGAGGGTGCAGGGGGAAGCCCGCACAAAGTGGTGGGTACCAGACCTGGCCATCTTTCTGCGCTGCGGTTTGGACAGAAATCTCAGACCCAGCAGCATGGTCCAGCAGTCCGATCCGCTGCAAGATGGATTGCATGAACTGATGAACAGAGTGGTCCAACTTGGTTGTCTGCAGGAGCAGGTAAGTGGATCTGATGCTGCAAGGGCTCTTGCAGGCCTGTGTGCCTGTATTCTTATTGTATTCATGCATTCTGGAGTCATTCTCATTGCAGGGTCCTATTCTGAGAAGCCTTCAGGACCTCCCCAGGGACATAGCTCAAGGAGTGTTCTCAAGGGCTGTATATCCCCAAGTTTCCATGTAATCATATTGGTTCATACAAGTTACTTTCTCCGCTGCTTTACATGGGCTATCTCCCTACTATCTGCAGAGTTATCCCTGCTTTGATTTTTATTCTAAGAGCGCATAAGCCTTTTTTCTAAACAGATAATTTTTTCATTTTCCCCTGAGTTAGGATACAATTTCTTTACCTTCATCTACATCAGGTCCCAGGACAATTACTTGTAAAACACTCCACCGCACCTACCATACTGGTTCCCGTGGAAGACACATGGGTGTTACAGAATTAGACAAAAGAAAGTAAACCGGGGCAGTTTAGCTGATAATGCTGTTTCCTTGTAAGGTTATAGAATGTAGCAATGTGTCCTAATGAGACAAATCTCTCCTTTATCAAGGGAAAGCTATTTTTAACAGATTCTTTTAATTGACTTGCTGTAACTCCTTACACAAAGCAGTGAATGTTGTATCATCTCAAAATGTTCTTCTCTGATTTCCTGCAAAAAAAAATCTATTAAGAATATCTATAATTTTTGTATGCTAAAATTGAAACTAAAAATGTGGATTTTGTCTTTAGTTCTGACATGAGTCACTATAGCATAATATGAAATTAAAAGAAATTGAGGAAGGAAGAGTCTGTCTTTCTTTTTCATTCACCATCCTTCTTGCTCTTTCTGTAAAGCTTTATGCGTGGATGTGATGTGGAAGAGACAAAGGTGACTAAGGGTCCCAAAAGGGTGTAAGTGAAATGTGGATTATTTTCTGATTTCTGTCACCTCCACTCTTCTCATTTTGCTGTTTGAGGGCCTATTTGTTTTTTCACTCCTTTTTAAGAAGGTTGTGAATACATGAGAATCTTTCTAAGCTGAACTCTACCTGATCCTTACATGGGGATGCAAAAGGAGAGGTTGGAAAGGGAGAGGAGGCAATGGGAGAGGATAATTGATCTCCATTTCTGAGGGGATCTTGCAAAGGCCAACCTTTGATGAAAGAAACTGTGGTCAAAGAAAGATACTTAGCACTCCTGGTGCCCAATGACCTACAGGTGGTGTTTCCCAAGACGTTAGTGCCACCTGAGGGGAGACAGACTCTATTTAATCACATACGCCAGGTTACAAAACAAATATGGCGGGCAGTAAGGTATGGGCTGTCTGCCTTTTGTATGTAGGTACGTTCTTCTTGTATAGTGGGAGTTCCAGACATTGAAATGCTTCCAAGCATTTCCAAGAAGCAGAATGCTTCATGGTGCTCCCTCTGGGACAGATTGTTCTGCATTAATCTCTCTTTGAGCTGAGCCTTGAAGTTATATTTTAGCCCTATACAATCAAGAAAGAGCTTTTTCTCTGCATAAATTTAAACTTATGTTTGACGGATTTGAAGGTAGTGAGAAAGCTATTTTCTTCCCTATGCACAGAAGATTTACCCCGCAACCTACAACAGAGCAATTAGTGTTACAAAGAGTTAGGTGCATAAATTTAATCCCCTAGATAACAAGTACGTACGATGTTAACCACGTAGTTATGAATTAAGTGTGTTATATATAGAAAAAGCCTGTCCCCTGGACGCTCACCAAATATAAGAACAATCCATTCTCTATGAAATGCTCAGATTAAAAAAACAAAGTCAAATTAGGATATCTCTCTCCATTTACAGTCCAGGAATTCCTTGCATCTCATCTGACATGGGTTATTTTCAGATATCTTTTAACAATAAAAGTAGACCTCTTTAATTATGATGTGAGGTTGCAATATATGCTGGTAAGCAGAACTAACATCAGAGGACTGTACTGAGCAATCTGTTCTCTGCAGAGCAGGGCAGTAGTACATAATCAACTTTAGTGCTCAAGTTCATTGATTTTTGGTAGGGCTCAGTTTCCTAAACCACTAAACCACGAAATAATTTTGGTGAGTCTGAATGGTGCTCTCATATGAGACTGCTCCTCAAAGGTTCCTGTGCAGTGGTTTTGGTGAGACTATGTATACCAGGAAACAGCATCACAGCCTCTCTCCTGTTGCAAGACATAAAGCACCTTCCCTGGGACCTGGAGAAAACCTTTCCTACACCTGGAAGTAATAAATTCCTCCCTTCTATCTTAAGCTGGTCAGCCCAACTTAGTGAGGGATGTTTGGAAACGTTACCCACATCTGGGCTGGCCCCCATGCCTCTTCACTGGGGCGTAGTGCATAGGACATGTTTGTTCATCACCTAACAGCAGATGGGCCAGGGTCGTGTTGTGCTGCACCTCCTACTGTGGCTTCCCAAACTGCCTGCAGTCAGTCGTGCGCTCTTAATAATATTAAGGGTTCCAAGCAATCCATGAAATACAGATATTTTGTAGGTCTTTAAAATAAGCTGGGGTCTGCACCATGCTATGATAGCTACTATACGTCCTGTGTGCCCTGGGGTGAGATGTGAGAGTGTTTGGACATAAACCATGGACATACACAGCTGCAGGGAGCAGCCCCTGGAGAGCACTGTTGCCTGAGCTGCCTCCATACTCAGCTCGCCCTGAGAGAGAGCCAGGGAGGGAACTAATGTACATTGAGTATGAACATTCAGGACAATCAGGACAATTAGGACATGGGGCAATGGGTATAAAATTGAATATAGGAAGTTCCATCTCAACATGAGGAGGCACTTCTTTACTTTGAGGGTGGCAGAGCACTGGATCAGGCTGCCCAGAGAGGTGGGGGAGTCTCCAACTCTGGAGACATTCAAAACCTGCCTGGATGCCATCCTGTGCAACCTGCTGTGGGTGAACCTGCTCTGGCAGGAGGGTTGGATCAGATGATCTCTAGAGGTCCCTTCCAACCCGTAACTTTCTGTGATTCTGTGATTCTGTGATGCCGTGACTGTGGCAGCCTCAGCTCTGGACTGCCACATTGCAGTAACATAATCTAGATGCTGTATCACCAAATAGTTTCTTTGCAACAAAATATTACGTGTCCTTGTGAACTGATCAAAAAATGGGAAAGTACTAAAACAAGAAAAAAATTTTCCCTGCCTTCCATATGAACATTGTCCTTTCTCAGTCTTATTCCCTCAATCTAAATAGTCATAACATTCAATGTACCCCACCATCTAGGACAAGCTGACTTGTGCCTTCCCAGAAAGGACTGCATTCTTACCGATTTGTCAACAAGGGCACAGCTTTTCTACTGGCAAACCCTGGACTTCTTTTGGTTCTTTGTATTTTGTTCACTACATTATTCCTAGAATTATTAGTCAGGTGGAAGTTTTGTTGTCTGTATTTAAACTATTATTCTGTGGGATGTGCTCAAGAGTACCAACATCTCAACTGTCAAGTATCAATGCTTATGATACTTAGCTTATTGTTGTGTCACATTATTGGCAATCATTAAGCCAAGATTAAATTTAGTCTTTGCATAATTTTACTCTTTGCTGTCAAAGAGACAGTAGTCATACTACATGTGTATGAAGTACAACACTCAGTAGCAGGAAGCGCTCTCTTTCTTTTCATGTGGACATATAACTCATATTTTTTACACTTACAAAACATTGCATTATCAGACTTGCAATGATAACAGAAAAGTTTCAGATAAAATGAAGTCTGAGAAAAGCCTTTTCTCAGTATTTTAAATAATTTAGACTACAGAAAATATTGTGTTTCTTCTTAGAAAATATTTCTGTACAGATAGAGGGGAATGGTGATTAGCTTTGCAATGATAATGAGACCAGTAGTTCAGTTCCTAAGGGTATGAAATGTTCATCTGCTTTTAGACTACAGCGATTGCAAAAGAGTCATAAAATCTCCTAAATTTCTACATCCCAGTTACCACCACACGTCTCTGTTACTTGGTAAATCTAGAACAACCTTTTAAAATCCCACTTCTGATATCAGAACTCCTAGGATTCTCCAGCCAATAACACACCACATCTCTCCAAATGTTTTTTGCCTGAAGTAAAAACTATAAACAGCCTTTTCCGACAGTTAAGTGTATTAACTGAAGACCACTGGAAATCTTTTCTGGATCTGACATCTGTTACAGAAACCTCGCAGAATGGTTGAGGTTGGCAGGGATCTCTGGTGGTCATCTGGTCCAACACCCTCTGCTGAAGCAGGGCCACTTAGAGCTGGTTGCACAGGGTTGTGTTCAGGTAGCTTCTGAATATCTCCAAGGATGGAGACTCCACAGACTCTGTGGCCAACCTGTGCCAGTGCTCAGTCACCCTCACAGTGAAAAAGTGTGTCCTGGTGTTCAGAGGGAACCTCCTGTGTTTCAGCTTAGATGCTGTTATGCAGTGTTTCCGTTTCAAACACAACGTGAACGTACTCAGATTTGACAGCTTTATATTCTTGTTAGAGCAGGGAAATGATAGCGCTGTCTCTCCTGCTGACAAGCAGGTCGGCTGTTTTACTGTTATCATAACGATGGTAACTCAAAGGGCTGAAAACGTTCTGTTGCTGTAGCATCTACCTTATCCACCCACATGGCCTATAGTGAAGGCATCAGGATATCTCAACTTTTTACTATTCTAAACTTCAATATATTTATGTGAAATATTGAATGGTTGTTATCTCTATTTTTTAGCTGGGAAACCCAGAGACAAGAGAAGGTAAGTAATTTGTTAAGGAGTACCCATATGCATAGCCGCAGTAGAGGAAGGCACTGATCCCACTTCCCAGAGACTTCCCTGCAGCCATTACTTACAGGGAGGGTATTGCTCTTCTCTTCATCTGATGGTGATGATGTTCTTCACCAAAAAAAGACTTCGCATAGTGCTGCTGGACAAAAACATTCCCTGATGTATCTCATCTGCTGTCATTGGTGATGTATGTCACCATAGTTCACTGAAGACATACCTCAGAAGAGCCTGGTTCACAGACAGACGTACTTATTTTGCTAGAATAATATTTCATTCTGAATTCTAAAGTGAAAACAAAGTATTGGTGGTATTTACTTTTCATATCTAGAGTATTTGATCCAATATTTAAAGTTTTTCTTTTCTTATTTGCATGTATTTTATGGTTGTATAAAAAGACTAAACAAAATACTGATCCAGAGATAAATCCTTCCCATCAAACAGATTTCAGACTGGAGAAATTGAAATGAAATATTCTGTGCTGTTTTCAGGTAAAGAGCAGCAGCACATTCAAATCCAATGAGTACTAGCTATGGGTACAGTGGGAAATTACAACTAGACTTTTTATTATGTCAAACTTCCACTGACTTTTCTAACTTAAAATTTAAAATATCAGGGTTTTTTTTCTGAACAAGGCTGCATGGTAGCAGAAATTGTGTAAAGGGATGTAACAGGCTGCCTCTGACTCAAGATCAGAGAGCAGGCTATAACCATAACAGGCATTATATGAGGATTTTTTTTTTGACAAGAACATTATTCCTACCAGCCTCTGTCTCTACATCATAAGAGAAAACGGTGGCATTAGCAATCACCTCCCTCTTGTAGTTCCTAACAATAATGTTACCCAAACTCTACTGCCTATTTGTCACCCCTAACCAGACATCTCTAAGTGAAAAAGAATAAGATAAGAGGGTTTTGGTAGTTTGGTTTTTTTTTTTCCTCAGTGCTCGCAGGCCAGCTATTTTTTGCTGGGAGTATGAGACAAGTCAACTGTTCCTCTAACTTCATCTTTCATAGCCCAGCAGCTAGACAGTGATTTTCAGAAAATTTTTTGTTGTTGTTGTTAGTCTAGATTTGTCTAGAAGCCAGGTCTCCTCCTGGAAACGTGCCTTTATAGTCTCTTTCTGTCATGGTCAGCCTCCCTTTTGCCTGTTGGCACCCAGTTCTCCTGGCAGACACATCCCTGCTGGGATTATGGAGTGGTCAGTACCCTGGGGCTTCAGTGGAAGTTATGATATTAAAAAGTTCTCAAGATCAGGCATAAAATCAATAATTTTGTCATATTAGAAAGGATGACTTAGTTAGACCTATTAGTTGCATCATTTTTATCAAGCCTTTAGAAACAACCTCCAGCATTCTTCAGCAGATGTTTGTAAAACAAGTATTTTCTGCCTTGAAAACTAACTTTTCTTGAGACAAACATATACTTAAAAATAAACCTGCAACACTTAAGACACTTTTCAGCATTAACTTTGTTTTATCCACTGAAAAGTACAGTGTCAGCAAAAAGATACGGGCATATCTTTAGATTTTTGCTGCAGGTATAATGTTCACAGATCTAGTCATAAACAGATTACACAAAATAACAGGCTAGAATATAGTCACCATTGAGGAAATAACTGCTCTGCCTTTATTTGTGAACTGCATGAGAGAGCTTTACACACTCTTAACTAAAAGGCAGTGTCAACTGCAGGATGCAGTTTTTGGATTGTTTTCTTCTTTTTGAACCACCCTCAGGACAAGCTAGTCCATTAATTTTGTATTTCCCCTGGTTTATCACATAGCTAACTTTTCACCTCCAGTCACTGAGGTGAAAGCTAGCTACTTTCTCAGTTGGCTGTTTGAAGCAGAAGTGACATCCGATAGCCCCGCTTTCGTCAGCCCCTGCAGTGGCCAGGCAGGTGGGGGCACTGCTGGCCCCCAGCAGGTTACCCAGTTCTCCTCAGCCCAATAATTGGACAGAAGAACTCTGGAAAACTGAGGCAGTGAAAGAGATATGGAGAAAGCCTCCATCCAAGGCAAGCATTGCTGTGCGTGCTAAAAGGTGGCTAGGGTCCTTCACCACCTCTTGGATACCACCTCTGCTGGTGTCCTTGGAAGCCAGACATCTGCCAGCGATGCAACACAAGAGCATACAGCAATATGGGACTGTGTATAAGTATATATAGATGTATACTGTACTCCACCATGAAAAATGGGTGCTTCTTTTTCTCCTAGATCCTCAGTACGCCCATACTCACGGTTGCAGCCACTCCCCCAAATGGTTGCACAACACAAACACAGTTCTGTTTTTCTAGCAAGCTTCCTTCCAAACTACAAAACACCACTTTGTATCCACTCAGGCTAATCTATTTTCCTTCTAACATAGCCCTGCTAATGTCTGCTCACTTTCCTCATCAGGTTCAAATCGGACTGTCACCCTTTGATGCCCGCCCTCTAATTTCACATCTGCGTACAACTCTTCTCACGTTTTCTTCCCATCTTCAAGACAGCAGAGACTGCATCTTCCATCTCTTTCCATGACGCTTCTGTTTTATGCCTCCTACTGGAAGCTCTTATCCTCTACCAAATAGCCAATATCTCGTGAAGGTCTCTTCGGCAACAATCCGAGAAATGAAACATTCGTTGCTTTCCTTTGCCCTTTGGTCATTTCTTATTTTCATGGGGTAGAAATTGAGCACCTTCTAATGTTGAGTTTGTTTGTCTCATGCCATGCTTTCTATTGGATTAAACT
Source organism: Chionis minor (assembly GCA_013398295.1). NCBI lineage: Eukaryota > Metazoa > Chordata > Aves > Charadriiformes > Chionidae > Chionis > Chionis minor. Next base: position 774,742 of record VZSF01006852.1, on the reverse strand, counting down.
TATAAAAAGATTGAAGACAGCAGTAAATATTTACCTGCATGACTTCCTTGCTATCTACTTCTTCCCTTCTGAAAAGAAAGTTCTTGAAGTCCTCTGTGCTTTGGGGAGCACTAATGCTATTACTCATCCTGCCTCTGAAACCTTCCTGCAGCTCCCCATCTTTCAGCATGTTAGGTTCACATTTCTACACCTCAAATAGCTACAATCTGCAATTATGTATTAGCTCTCACTCTCATCCTTGATTGTCTCTCCATCTCACAGCTATCCACCTTAATAATTCTTATATATGATACCAATAATGCTTATAATTCGATATCTAACCCATCGAGAAATCTTTCTCCCTTGAATTCCGAAGCCCATTTCTTGATTTCTCTGCCGCGTTTTTTTATTACTGTCACAAAGTACAGCCAGCTTCTTCCCTGAATGTTTTGGCTAAATTTGTTTCTCTAGAAGACCTTATACTCTAAGTGTATTTCAAGCACAGTTTTAGAAGACACAGAGGTATAGATGTGAAGGACAACACACATCAGAAGCTGAGCAAGTCCTTCGTCTCACAGAAGGACAGTAAGTGTTCAGAACCGGATATATGCTGAGCACACAAGGTGTTTTTTTTTTTGTCTTTTCGTTAAAAGGAAAGGCATTATCTAGTGGCATGAGCAGATGCAGTGGGGAATACCACTGACCCTGGACTCCCTTCTGGGAGAAAAGCTTAAAAACCTGCTGCTGGAGTGCTGTAGCTCCAAACAGCGCTGTACTTACTAAAAAGGCCTAAGCTTGTTTATATACATAAACAAGTCTATATATCAAAGGGGTCTATATACTAACACAGAGATATACCAAGAATATCTGGGTATTGGTACACAGGCACCTCAGTAGATCTGACAGAAGGAAGATAATCTGGGAAGACAGAAATAGCAGTATATATGTTATATGAGAAAATAGGAATTTAAGAATGGATTGTTCCAGCAGGGGAAGGGTGCTATACATCAAGGAAAATTTGGAAGGAGATGAGTGAACTTGATTAACACACCACATTCTCTAGCAGTGCATTCTTGGAGATTGCACAGGATCCCCAGCAGCTGCAATTTCAGGTCTACATGGAGGGTGGACTATGAAGCTGTCCTATAATCACCCAGGGGAGAGACCACCTGTACTGTGACTGCTAAGGGAATTATTAGAGAAACCACAAAGGCAGAAAACATGCTAATAAAAGACAGGTTTCACTCCTCCCTCCTTCCTTCTGCGCCTCCGTGCCTAGGCATATGCCCCGATGGGACACTATGCTGAGGCTACGTTTTTGGACACCATAGGTGTTTTTAAGCTACTACCTCTTGAAGCAGCTGGTTAGAAAACCCACAAGCAGAGAAGCACGATTTGATGTAGTCCTCATAGGATTAGCTCACAGGTCCTAGTCTGAAGCATTTTTAAACAGCTATCTTGTAAGCTGGCTTTGATATACTCGTATTCAGCAGCCATGCAGAAATGAGAAAAGCCCCCCAAAAGGCAGGAGAAAAACTGCTAGCCCCACACTCCAGTATCTTTTAGCTTCAAAACCAGGAATGGTATAAAAATGATATCATTTTTTCAAAGGTAATGACCAAGTCCTGGTAAGAGAATAAAATGATTGCAGGTGGCAGGGAGGTTGCATAAAAGCATTAGATTAGAAGCTCACAGTAAATATATTCCTATCCAAAAGAAGTTCAAAAGGTCAAGAAAGACTATGCGGTCATGCAGCAGAGCAAAGACATTTCTGGGAGTAAGGACTACCCCGTAGAATGTGGAAGCAATCTCCAAACTTGAAAAGTGGATAAATCATATACCCTGGTGTGCTGAATGTAAAACTATTGCAAGACAGGCCAGAACGAGTTTGAGAAACAGCTAGTTTAAGACATGAATGTTAGTAACGAATCTTTTCCAGGCATACCAGAAGTGGCACATCTGTTAGAAAACCTGTAGGGTCACAAGGTAACTGAGTTGTAAAAAAATTTCTCAAGGAAGATAAAGAAGTAGCAGAAAAGCTACATGTAATACTTGCATCAGCAGTCAGCATGGCAAAGCCTGGGTCCGGTTCTACCCCTCAGCTGTTCTTTACAGGAGACAGAGTAGGGGGATCGTCTCAGTCAGAACAGACAGCAAAAGACATTTTAGGACAATTTAAAAAAAATCAGTACCGCGTTGTCAGTGCTGATAGCATTTGCCCAGTGGATCTTTGATAATTCAGGTTTGAAATGGTCATGCTCTTAGCCGTGGTGTGTAACCTATCACTTAAATTGGCCTCAGTGCAAAAGGAAAGGAAGATAGCAAATACAACTCTAGTTTTTAATAAGGACTCCTGAGGAATGTGAAAAACTACAGACTAGGAAGTTGCACTTTTGTACTGGGAAGATTAGTAGAAACTATAATAAATAACGTAACTAGCAGTATACATGAATCAAGGTGATTTAATAAGGGAGAGTTAACACTGATTTTGCAGGAAGAAGTAATGGCTCTCAAATGTGTTTCAGCACACAGAGGACTCATTAAACACTGGCTTATCACCAAGCTAGTTTATTTACTGGTCTTGGATTTCAGAAAGGCTTTTGACAATGTACCTTTCCAAAAGCTCTTAGAGAAAATAGGTTGCTACGGGGTAAGAGGGAGGGCCCTCTTCAAGAGTAACAGCTAGCTAAAGGACAGAAAAGGGGACAGAAGAAGTGGTCAGTCTTGAAAGGTCTGTGATGGGATCTGTACTGCTGGATATATTCACACGTGAGCCAGAAAAGGAGTTACATAAGGTGATTGTAAAACATAAGTTTATGTAATTTTTCTGTCTTTACAAAATTATTTAGCGTAGTTAGAAATACAACTAATCACAGTGAGCTGCAGCATTAGATTGTGATACTGAACAATTGTTGACAGCTGCAAAGAAATACACTGAAAAAAATAATCCTGACATTAACTCTTAGTTAGTCAAAAGATGGATCTTATTGTGGGGTTTTTTATGAACGTGTCATCTCAATACTCACTATAATTCAAAATGAAAACAGAAGATTAAATATTATCAGGCAAGGAATAGAGACCCATCCTTTAAATGTCATTATAATAACACATAAACTCAATTACATTCCCATATTCTGGGTTTTGGTTGCCTCACCTTTATGATACAGAAAAGATAAAAATAAGAACAAGGAGGATGATCAGAGGTACAGTGTGGCTTTCAAGCAAGACAAACTTAAACCAGGGCACACCAAATTTAATTGCTCTGCAGCAAGTTCAAAACAAAGCAAGTCAAGTTTTGTCAAACCACACATTGTCAAACTTATTTTCAAAAAAACATTTTAGATCCCAAAGTAAAAATAAGTTTGAAAGCAGATTAGATTAAAAGAGAAAAAAACATCCATTAAAACTTCAGACTATAAAGATGCAGGTGCCCTGCTTTGCTCAGGAAGCCTGTAGTCTGCAGCTTTCTGTGAGCGGAGAAGGTAACGAAAGAAATATTGCTTGTCTTTTTCTTATACTTAGTAAATAACCAGTACTTAGGACCAGGGTAGACACTCCTTGTCTGAATACAGTTCAGATGTTCTTGTGTTTTAAGGCGTACAGAGAATCACACTGTGGAGGATGCATCCCAGAAAAGGTCGTGACAAGGTTTTCTATAATGAAAAACAGTAACTTCCGCTCCTACTGAAATCCATGCAACATTTCTGGGAGCAGGAGCTACCCCATAGGTCTAATGCTGCCTGGCTGTCAAGTGGCTTCACATGCTATTATTCCAGGTGTCCGGTGAAAAGTTATTTAGAGATGTTTTTGCACACAAGTAGTTACACGAACTCGTGCAGACTATTCCTTCTAGAAACATGGCAGTGTTTGGCTAATAGCACATTACTATTTTAACTATATTCAGTCCATTGTATTTAAACAGCTGCTGCTGTAATCTCTTCATGCAAATATTTGCTGCTTGACACTCCTGCTTCTCATTAAATACCAAGATTGAGGAACATCTGCTACTAAACTTTTTTTAAAAATGATCCAGTAGAAGACTTACCAAGACTTATTTCTGTTAGTTTTCTAAAGCTCCTTCTGCTGAAGATCAGTGATATGTTAAAGGAAAAAGAATTATGTCAGGCCTTCTGAATACCCACTTTATATATTCATAAACATTCCCATCCCAAAATCAATCTGGATCATAATCAGTTTACTTCTTTACTCAGCCATGGATAATTATTTCAAATCTATAAATGTCAGCATTCTATATGATGATTAAAACTCTTGATGGATCTGAAAGTCTCAGCCACAGACGGCAACATTGTTATTGCAGTGATTTATTTTTATTCTCCTCATTACATTGGCTTCAGTTTTCATCCTGTGGTTGAGTAGTTAACTTCACCCAGACCACAGGTTTTTCCCTTTCCCTTTGTTGTTTTATCCTCATTCACCGAATTTCTCTTGCAGGCATTTGCTTTTTGTAGGCAGAGGGCCACATCATCGAGTGCAGCCCTTGCTCAAGGAAAGCCTCGTACAGCACCCAGTGATTCCCAGAGACTGGTGCATAACCCAGTACTCTTCCCAGGTGATCTCATAAGTGCTCATAGTTGTCCCACAGAGCCAGGGTAGCTCATCACATTTTCAGTGAAAGGTTTGGCGATGAGAGAGCCCAGCAGCCTGTCACGGATCTTGAGGGCTAAGGACAACTCACCCCAGAAGACAGGATCTGTGTGAGTGCCCTTGTTGGTCATCCTCTCAGACATCCCTCGCGACTGACACTGCAATTTTCTGACCTCAGTTTCAAAGTTCAGATCAAGGAATCAAGCCTGGGCTTAACTTTCTGTTTCGTATTAGGCTTCTATAAATACACTGGCTTTGCAAATGTAAGCATTGCAGTCACGCCAAATCCTTTCACAAAGCACAATATTATCTCTCGCTCTTTTTCAACTATTAAAATTGATTTTCTTCTGTTTTCTTTTATGAAGTAGCATATTTATTTTTTAACATAACAACAATAATGGGATATCTTCATATGTATATAGATCTAGTATTTCAGAAACATTTAATAATGACAATATATGGTGCTCTAGGCTGGGTTTCAGTGACTGCCCAGGATTCATACTTCCCTCCAGCTTAAGCAATGCCAAGAAGTCATCTATTTCCCTGCTAGGTGCAACACATCCTTCAGTACCAAGTTACCGCCATGGCAGGCCTTATTCTTTGAAATGTTTAATTATCTGCACTGTGTAGAGCAGTTGCACAAGTCACCAGTGAGAGTGGCACTGACACATCCCAGAGAGTCATGCCTCATGCCCGGGGCACCTACTACAAGGCAACAAATGATGGGAAGGAATAAAACCTTTCATTCACCCTTCTGCGGCACCCAGGGTGTCGCTGGGACAGCTGAGACACCGCCAGGTGGGATGAAGATCTCTTTCTTCAGCAGGTCTTTGGAGAACAAAGTCCTCTCTGCCTTGTCTCACAAACATTATTTACTGGGAGATTTCAGCTAAATTCATATTAATCTACAGCTATATGGGACAGACAACTCAGTTTAAAAGGAAGGTGTGGGGATTGCTCTTCTCTGCAGTAGCATTTTGGTGGCTAGCACCTTGCTACGACTGCTGCAGCCGTGGCTGCACGTCTACCTTTTGGGACAGTCGTAAGAAGAGCAGGGTGTTGCTGCGCATTAGGCTGATCATTTTGCCAGGTAGGGAAAAGCAAGAGATCCCTCGGTGACCTGGCACTGCAAATCCTCCGTCTGTGGCGTGTTTCCGGATTACGGCTGAAGCAGGCAAAGCTCCACTGTACAGGAGCCAGCACAGTTGATACCTTGGCTGTAGATTACAGGGTTATGCAATGAGTGAAGCAATCCTGGCTGGCAATATTTTTATGATGTAAACTTAAATTCGGCTCTTGCCGTGTGAGAGGCCATGGTGTAATACAGCAGTGTGGCTTCTGGTTGCTTAGCTCCGTATAGCTCTGTTTAGAAAAAGTGTATAAATAGCTGTGAACAAACAGCCATTCAAAACTGTCACCAGCAAATTACCAATTCTCTGCCTCTTGCCATAAGACCATTAAAAAGTATTTTAGATATTTATCAAAAAATAAATCCCTCTTTCATGAGAGATAAATATCATTTTCTCAAGTGTTGATCTGCACTCTTACATGTTTATTGAATATATTTGGCATGTGAGTATTTATAGATGTTGCATACACGCCTATAAACATGTTTTACAAAAGATATTTCAAATGTGAAATGTTTATGATACATAGAACATTACAATGAGCCTAGAGGCAACATTACAATGAGCCTAGAGGCAAATAATTTTTAATGGAGTCAAAAAATTCTGCATTGATCTCTACATCTCTCAACAGGGTAATGCCTCTTCACAAGGTAAGTCTTTTCAAATGAAACACTGGATATTGTTCACTAATAGCATCCTCTTATATCATTCTTAGAGAAAAAGTGAAAACTATCCTTCTAATCCCATAGGTCTCAAAAAATAATATCCAAAAAAAAACCTCACTGACAAGCACGTCAAAGGCCAGGGCTGGCCACTGCTTTGCCTTTACTGGGCATCTCATGGACCCAAAGACTTGGTGGCGTGTTTTGCAGCCACAGGGCAGTTTGTGTGGAGGGTAAATAGTTTGAACCGTGAGGCTGCCACATGCCCCCTGAGCCCCGAGCATTCCCCTGCTCACTCAAAAGTGGCACGAAACAACCAGTCCCCGCGCACACACAGAACTTGAACTGCGAATTATAAACCACCAAGATCTTTGATGCATCCTGGGCTACATCAAAAGCAGCATGACCAGCAGGTCAAGGGAGGTGATTCTGACCCTCTACTCTGCTCCGGTGAGTACTGCATCTAGCTCTGGAGCCCGCAACAGAAGAAGGTCATGGACCTGTTGGAGCAAGTCCAGAGGAGGTCCATGAAGGTGATCAGAAGGATGGAACACCTCTCCTATGAAAACAGGCTGAGAGAGCCTGGAAAACAGAAGTTCCAGGGAGACCTTATAGCAGCCTTCCAATACCTAAAGGGAGCCTAGAGGAAAGACAGTGAGGGACACTTTATCAGGGAGTGTAGGACAAGGGGCAATGGTTTTAAACTGGAAGAGGATAGATTTATATTAGATATTAAGATAAGCAGAGAATATTCAAACCATTTATGAAAGAAAATTAGCAAACTGGTTTACAGTTAGTGATATTTCAAAAGGTGTTAATTTCAAAAATACGAACAGCATTTTTGTTACAACCCTAATTTCTGTGATCCTGGTCAAAAAGTTTTGAATCTGAAGACCTAGATTCTGGGTGAATTCATTGAGCAGTTTGCAAAAAATAAAGAATCATTGTCATTATGTGCGACTATTTCCTGAGTGTCCCAGGGTGAAGCTGGTCCAGGGAATTTCTGTGATGGAAGAAAACATTTTTCTGTTGCATGGCCTATGTTGTTGTTTTCTGTACAGCCTCTCTTTCTGTAAGTAAATTAGCAGCCTCTTTCTATGATAGGGACATGAATGTGGGGAGGAGAACGTGATGGAGGTATGGAAGGGGCCTTTAAAGACTATGACAGTTATAAAGGATGTAAGGCCATTTTCCCCATCATGTCTCCCACAGAAAGTTTAAGCAAATTCACACCCCTCATAGAGGAGCAAAATGAAACAGTAAGTGAAACTGGAGTGGGGCTGCTTCTGTGACTGTTTCCTTGGTAGAAATTGCTGCTTTACATTATACTCAGATTTTTTAATATTAGAAGAGGACTGGAAATGAAGGTACTGTAGCATCAGGCAAATGAAAGCTCATACAGAAGATTTTTCCACTGTATCTGAGAAGAGCTTCCTTTAATCGTATTATAGTAAACCCAGCATCGGGTCTTTCCCTTATGTTGTTTTGACAAGAGAAGGGAACTGGCACGAAGGCTGTATCTACATTAGTGAATTAACCAGCAATGGGAGTGCTCTGAGGTCATTGATGCCTGCCCTGGTCCTCAGCGCGACTTTCTGCGCTTTCCGAAACACCTCCTGAGCCTGTCTTTGGCGTTACCACGGGACCAGTCCTAAAAGGAAACAAGAAGTCATTCCTGCACTTTTGTGTTTTCTAAAACTATGGATTTTTTTTTCTCTGCCTCTGGTTCTCTGCCTGCTTTTTTTTTTTTTTATTTTTTTTTATTTTTGATCACTGTCAGCAATTCTATTAAATAGCTAATATCCCCATAAGCATTCTGCAGATGCCAGAAAGAAATGAGCTATTAAATATCAGCCATTAGGGTATAATTCTGTCAGATGTTTTATTCTGGATTTGCTGCAAGGCTGATGGATGACTAGCCACAAAGTTATCCATAAGTCCCATCTTACCAGTGCCTCTCAGCAGCATCTACTGCAGGACATTGCTTTTTACTGCATTATCATAATTTCTTAAAAACTCCATTGAATTTATATTTTCTTCTCTATTTCCTTCCTCCTCTGAAAGGGAAGTATTCCAGCTCTATTGAAAGCTTCTGACCACAGGTCAAGCTGCTTGTGGAGACCTCGGATACACTTGGATTAGACTCTTTGCAGCACCTGGGGGGAAGAAAGTGCAGCAGCCAGTGGCAGGCTCTGCAGGTGGGCTCTCAGCAGGAGGAACTGAGCACTGAGCAGCTGGCGGGGAGAGCATCGCCTTGTCTCAGTAAGCTGAAGTACGTCTGAGCACTCACACAAATTGCATTTGACTTCTGGGGCCCTGGGGATACCTGTGGAACAGGGAGAGGACTTAACCAATACTTTGTAGGTTTTTTGCCCTTAACCAGTATGTCTGTGACTAACAAGGCAAATACTGGGATTAGTGAAATATAGTTTGCCAGGAATTTATATATTGTGTTCTCAAGCCACCAAAAGATTAAGCAAATAACTTACAAAATTACGTTGTTGAAGCCTCACCAAATTCACACGAACAAAATCTCTCTGTCTTTGAACAGGACTAAACTATTTTTCATTCTGTCTTATTCAGCAAGTAAGTTTAATCTTAAAAGCAAAATAGGAGAGTCTGAGATAAATCATATTCAGGTTAATTCTCCTTCAGGAATGTTATGGCACTAGTGAAAGTGGCGTGCTGAAGACAAAATGTGCCAGTTATTTCTGTGTGTAAAGACCATCTCTGGTAACATCAGGCAGGATGAGTACCACTGCTGTAGCTGTGAGGCTTCTTTGCCTCCCCTCATCGATACCACCTGATACCGGTTTCTCCTGGGAGCAGGATAGTCCATAGCTATTTACTGTGAGAACTGCAGCTCTGTCCTCATCACAGAAAAGCTGCTCCTTGTCCTACAGACCCTGATACTGCCACTGTTCTCATGGCAGTATTGCTGTGGATTTGTTTATTGACCAAGACAAGAAATTAGATAGTATTTGAAGTGTTACAGTATGCTACACTCATTATCAGACACCAGAATTTCAATCGCTAGCACCTTTTTGATGTTTTTAGTTGGAAATCTCATAATTAATCCACTCCTTTTAACACATGCCAATTAATACTGAACCAAAAAAGGTGAATACGGTCCGGTACAGTGCTGATTGTGCAATACTCATTCCTTAGGCTAGAAACACAGGTGGCAGCAGTCACCAATCTCCTCCCTTCCAGGGCGCAGAATCAAAGAGGAATTCAGCATACGGTCCTGTGGGCAAACACCACGACCCCAAAGCCATATCATTCAATCCAGATGAAGTTTAAGACACTCAGATTAGGATTCACAAACAGACTCGTAGCTGCTTATGTCCCTGTGACTGAGAAGATATGTGATCCTAAGACTGGGATGGAAGCACCTATGGTGTTGAGTAGTGGATGTCATTCCTGGCCTATGAAAGGGATCTTAGCACAACATTAGGCAAGGATTTTCCGAGAAAGTGGTATTCAGAGCTTGAAAATGTTTCCTGGACTTAATACTTAAAATTAATCTTTGATATACGCAAATAACATAGTTTCCTTTGAAGGAGTATCTGAAGTGCATCTAAGTGCCCGTATGAATCCTGTCCTACATAGATAAACCTGTTCTTTAAAAACATGTTTTGTTTAAAATTTTGGTTTGAACATTCAGGCCCCAGAACCAAGCTTCTCCTTTTACCCAAGACATAATACAACAGTTTCTGGTTGCACAAATTTGTATCTGCTTAGAAACAAACTAAAATCAAAAAGTCATCACATTAAGCAAAGTTAAACTAAGACAGCAATCTGTCTGGCAGGTGAAAGGCTGCTGATTTATTTACTGAGCCTTATAATCTTTTGACTTGCAGTTCACTGCCAAAGAAGATTATGGAAGAACTACAGCCCATATCCAAGTGTTCCAAGTCTATATTTGGTATCATATTGAACACCTATAATAAAGGTTGAAAAAGATTTCCAAGTATGAAAGATTACCAAGCAGGTTGACAGACAAGGGCTAGAGCTGCATTTTAGAAGACGTGAAAAAACAAGTTGTGCATTTATCAGTATCAACACAGACCCTTTCCTAGCTCTTCCCTATCACGGTTCAGAGCTCAGTGCCACGCGTGAGCTGTCTGAACTGAATTAAGGTCAGAGGGTGCTGCAAAAATAATTTAAATGCAGATTTGGATTTTCAAAATTTGATAACAGGACACTTTTAACAATCTATTTTTATTTGTTCATTAATAATTAACTTGATTGGTGTACACACACTGGGCTTCCTCAGTAGCTCATTGACTGTCCTCAGGAGCTGCCCTATTGCCTCCATGCAAATCAATATGATCAAAATATGCTTGTGTGAGAAGGGCTGGAAAGGGTAGAAGTCTAGCTCACAATTTACATGTGATCTATTACATTTTTGGTAATAGCAAAGTGACAGTAGAAGTCCCTTAAAAACCCCTCAAGCCCATTCCTGTAACTGAATTACTGGCGTGGGCTCAGTATTTTGGAGTGGGCTGTGATAGGCTGAGGTACAGAGAAAGGCAAATCACTGGCAGAGAGAGCTGAGTCAGCATTACCTGTAAAACAACCCAGTTATAGGCTGATACATTTGCCTATATATGATACAAATCATATATATTTTTTATTATTATCGTTATCATCATTATTTTTAAAAGCATGAGCATGGTGGGCCTTCTGCTACTATTTCTAACCATGAGGAGGAACAACAGACCATCTTCTACAAGATGCAAAGGATGTTTCATTACAGAAGCTATGCCTACATGTACTCTCACAGTGTGCTCTGTGGGCTAGAAAGGAAACCTAGGGATAGATTAGGAAAGGATTGCAGCAAATATTATTGGTAGCTGGGCAATATCTAGTGTTAGCCCTTAAAAGATGGTATTTTCCTCTCCTTCTCATATTTTCTCTGTAAATGCACAAGTAAAATAATTATAACTGAAATAATTACAGAAATTAAAAAATGGTAAACCACTTAGGATTATTGTTAAACTGTGAAACTCGAGCCAGTTACTCACATGGGTTTGAAGAACTTTGATTGTCCTGAAGAATGCATCCAGTTAAAACTAATTCAAACAGTTTAAATATTCAGATGTCACACTGCTATCAGGAGGCTCCCAAGGAGTTTCTGATCTGCAGTATAAAATGCTTTAAAATATTGGTAACTAATTTAAAGCACGCAAAAACAAACTGCAAGCTGTACCATGATGAGTGTAACTCATATAGCAAGAAGTAGTTAATTTGGAAAAATTGGTGTCATATCAACCATTGTTCCCTAAGATTGCAGGAGAATCAATTAGATCACAAGTTCATAACAATACATCTTCCCATCTTGATGCCTCTGGAACATTGGTTTTAGCAGCAGGGAGCCCTGTCTCAGTAAACATCTGCTGCATGCACAAAATAATAGACATTACCTAAACACACATATATAGGAATTCTTGCTTTATAACACTTTGGTTGAAGACTTATTTGCTCATTTACTCGCAAGTATCAGACAAGGGAATATTTGCCACTTCAAACAAGAGTGGCAGAAATTTAATTCCCTCATCTCACTGCCCTGTTCTCCACCCAGTCTTGAGTGAAGGAGAAACCTTGGCTATGAAACCAGGGTAAAGGATGGGAGGCGAGCTGAAACCAGGCTGCCAGGCAGTGCCATCTAGGGGTAAACCATGAGGACAGTGCCTTCTGCAATACTCAGGCTAAAAAGACCAGACCTATAGCTGCTGTAGGATAAACTACATCAGGGCTTGTATCCCCTAAAGCTGGTATGATTTTCCAGCTCTGTAAGGTGGTGTAAAAAGATGCAAAATATCACTTACTTCCTTACAGCCTCGTGTCTGTGACAACACCTCCATGGAAGTCCTATAAAAATCTCTGTAGTCTTTCAGTGGGATTATGTCATGGTTTAACCCCAGGTAGCAGCTAGGACCATGCAGCCGCTCACTCACTCCCCCTCACCCCCCAACCCCAGTAGGGTAGAGAGAAGAAGGAGAAAAAGAGGGGAAAGGAAATAACTCATGGGTTGAGATAAAGACAGTTTAATAGAACAATAATGAAAAGGAAAATAACAATAATAACAACAGTAAAAGAATATACAAAATAAAGTGATACAAGTTGCTTTCACCACAATGATTGGTTGCCCAGCTCATACCGAGCAGTAACTGTGAATTCCTGGCCCCCCTGCCAACTCCCATTTATATATTGAGCATGACATCTATGATACGGAATATTGCTTTGGCCAGCTTGTCCTGTCTATGATCCCTCTCAGCTCCTATGGGAAGCTGAAAAAGTCCTTGGCTAATGTAAACATCACTTACCAACAATGAAAACAGTATGTTATCAGCATTATTCTCACACAAACCCAAAACACAGCAACTACTAGAAAGAAAATTAACTCTATCTCAGCTAAACCCAGGACAGATTATTAATAGTGATGATGCTGTATTTTAGAAGTTCTTTGCTTTTTTCTTTTTATTCTGTCTCTGTGACAAAACTGTGCTTTGATTAATGCATCTGATAGATCAAAATAGTCTGAGGGATTTTTGGTAAAAATTTGTATTACTGGCCATACAGGTAGAAAAACAATAAAATAAGAGATCTAGTGGGACATTCAGAAAATGACGGCAAAGATCCCAGGCAGTCATCAGAGGTTCTCTGTCTCTCTGTTTATGTACCTGCTGGCCTTAAAAATGGGTTCAGTAGTTGGGGTAAGATCCTGCTACATTGTAAGGTGAAATCATGAGCTCCTAGTCATTTGATCACGGCAGCAAGCAGAAGCCCAACACCCAGATGAGATTAATGGGGAAGCTGCAGCCTTTTTAGACGCTCCATTGCCTCTCCTGGAAAGGATGCTCTTCAGCAAGACCCAAATCCAAGCAGCTCTGCTTAGGTGGTGTGGAGGAAGATGGTAAAATATTAATTCTTCACAATGTGAAGCCTCTTTGGACAGCTGGTTGAGTGCTGTGCTGTGTGCTGGGAGAAGAAAAGTTATTGCAGTAATCAAGACTTGGTGCAGCTACCTACTTTGTTTCTTAATTTGCAACATAAATAACATAAAAGCTACAAAGATGCTGACACATTTAATGCAAAGAATAACTTTTCTTAGGGTCTACTGCAGCACAGCTATACAAACTATAGCCAAAATAATGGTACTTTCACTTGAGAAAGTGTGTCAAGATGCAGAAAAGATCAATCCCCAAGGGAGTCTTTGATCTTGACACAATAGAGTGGTCAGAGAAGGGAAGTGTTGTAATCCCCTCCTTGTAACAATGAATTGAGTCAAAAAGAGATTGAGTAGCTCAAGGTCATACGGGAAGGTCTATGGCAGAGACAGGAATCAAAATGAAATAAGAAAGCAAAACAAAATTCAGTCCTGGTAGTTTGAAGAATTCAGACCAGAACCCAAGGGCCATGTTTTTTTAGGGAAGGTAAATTAAGCACTAGAATAGCTGACTGAGGTGGTTTGTGAATTCACTATTAAATCTGAACGCATCACACTCGGATGGGAAGTCTTTGACACACATGCCATGACTCCACAGGAAGCTACCGGCCAGGTGCAAATATGACTCAGTGATTTGCAGAGATTCATAAACGTCCGCCCACTGTTGCTCTGCGCTTTGAGAAGGTCTCTGGCCTGTGTTGCACAGGAATACATGCCATGTATTATCATGACTGCCATATCTGACCTTTGCCTTTAGGAATCTTGAGTCCCTTCTCTGTCACAACATCTCCAGATACCTCTTCCCAGAATATTAAACATGGTAAAAGCCAGTCTGTTACTAAGCAGTCTAATGATGGATTAGGTGCTTACTGCTAAACATTTTGGCCAGTTCTTGCAGCAGACAGCAATTACCACGGCTACCCCTCGCTTTACGTCTTGGAACAGATGCTACGCTGTCCTGTCACCACCCTAGCCCTCACATGAATGTGAGGGTTGTCTGTGACGCCGCATCAGGGGAGCAGACTGACAGCTTTTGCAAATCCCTGCTTTGCACTGCTGTAAACAACTATGGAAGATGCAGGGGAGCTTTGAATAGAATAGCTGATCTTCTGAAAAAAAGAAGTGAGTTGTATTACGGCCACCCCATGCAGGGCACTCGCTTGCCAGGCGCACTCCGTGGTACCCAGAATCTGCTGCTCCTGCCATGCCGCTTTCACCACAACTCACTGCCTTGTTTCACTCCAAATCCTTGTCGGCTGGAAGGAAGTCCTGTCCTGGCATTAGTGTGTTGAAATCTGTGGCCTGTGATACACAGAAGCTCAATTAGATTATCACAGCTGTCCCTGCCTACGTTAAAGTCCATTATTCTAAGCCACTAGGTTGTCTCCCTTCCCCCAGCCTGGACTCCTGCATCACTTACCGGAAGAGGAAAGCCTACCATGAGTTAAGTAGTAATTGTAACTCCAGCTTGTGTGTTTTGGTGACTTTTCACAATAGAAAACTGTACTGATTGATTGATTATAGATGTTAACTGTAATTCTACTATGTTTCTGAAATCACATTAAACAGCATAATGTTATTAAGTACACAATTATAGGTGCTGTGTTTTGTCTACCTAGCTTCAGACCTAGGTAATGAAAGGTGTAAGGAAAAATCAATGAAAAACATAAATTCAGAAGCAGCCAATTTGTGAAAGCAGTCAGCCTTGTCTTCTGAAAGAAGTCAGTTTTGGAATACCTTTATTTTTCTTTTTGGTGTCTAACTGAGGAAACTTCCTGCAGAGGAAACAAAAGAAGGATCTGGAAGTTGCATCCCCTTGCACAAATTCAACAAGGAATGACAGCAAAAAAACCAAAAACAAAACAAACACCTCCCAAAACCCACACAAAAGAAGGAAAACTTCTGTTTAGGCTAAAGGTGGTGGCTTACTGAAGGAACCTGACTCTGGTAGTGGGGAGAAGGCAGTATAATGCGGAAGAGGAAATAGTTACCTAAGAAAACATTTGTATGTGTGTTACTACAGGGGACCTTTTTCCATGGATGTATGGATATGTGGTCACAGAAATGAGTTAGTGTCAAGCCTGCAACAGTTCATCTTTCGTAAAGAAGTTTGTTAGGATTTTAATGATAACGATGGTTGCACTATACAGAGCAGGCTGTGACTGTAGACTGTTGGTACGCACATCTCTGGGGAGGAATGAGAAGGAAGGCCAGTAGGTGTTTCACCTGATTGTGTATCATTATCAACAGGCGTTGATGAATAGGTGTTTGTGGGTTTACATAAAGCTTCCCAAGCATCTCTCAGAAACTTATTTCTGAGACCCTTGTGATTGAATTTCAATAAGGTGAAGCTTTGTTAGCTTAGTTTTGAATTTTTAACAATTATTTGACTTGTAACATGCAGAAAAGATAACATTATTAGCAGTTAGGTGTGTAGGAGGATTGTGCATTTCAGGTTGGAGAACCTAGCATACAATAATTGAAAAAGGAAATAAAATCATTTTTAATGATATTGAGAGCTCACTTTGTAAGAGATTTGTTTTTAATTCAAGCTTAAGAGCTCTGAAGCTTTGACATAGCTGAGCAAGCCTTATAGCTCAGCCCTCTCACCAGTGTCTCTTGCAGGGCATGAGGAATCTGAGAAGATCACAGCTGGATAATGAAAGTGTTAAAGGCCTTACCATGACAGTAAAACCAGGATTAGAGCAAACACCAACATCAACAAAAAAGTCCTATCAGCCATGTAGGCATAATGGAAAGGACGTCTTCATTTTTAAATCCTACATTTCTAGCTAGGGCTAACCTGCAGGAATCAGGAAGATCTCCTCCTTGCCATCTCTTCCCCTAACCATGCCCTGGCACCACGAAGAAGCAAGCCTGGATGGGTATTTAACCCTCCAAATCCTCCTCCTCAGTCCCCATGGGTTGGAAATTCAGACAAAACCTAAGTCAGGAGGTATGTGTGCGGCCCCTCAGGCTGGACAAGCAGGAGATGTGCACCAGGGGTAATACTGCCCTTCCACATCTGCCACACACCTACCTTGCTGACATTGGCAAGGCAAAGTCATCCTGCCTAGATGGCCACCTCTTGCATCTTTACATATTCCTCTAAGGTAGATCTTAATTTCTAGCCTAATCACTTAGCATTTAGAATAACGTAAAGCTGAATAATGACATCTTGGCATATCGTGGCTAGGGAACAGCCTCTCTGCCCCAGTGATTGAGACAACTTTGTGAGGGCTGCAGGATCTGAAGAGCATGGGACCACGTCTGCTGCTGCAGTCCCTATGCCCGAGCTGACCTGGGGATCTCTGTCAGGCACTTGACTGAGCCATCTGCACACTGGATGTGCGTGCACCTCCAGCAGAAACACACTTCACGTGTGCTTGGGAATTGCACAACTACATGTTGTGCCCTGCTTCTGTATAAAAGAAAGTCCCGTCACCACGTGGGAAAACTAGAATTTGTTTCAAGAAAGACAGATGACCTTGACATTCAAAGTCCACCATAAAAGCAAGTAAAAAAAATTCCACCCAACAGTAAGATGGTACCACGACCACTACCTCTGATATCCAGCTTTGGGACTGCCTACTCTCTGGGAATGTCTTCATTGTAACACGGTCCAGAATGAAAGAATTTCCAGAACTCCTTCAATAAATAAAGATACAGACATGCCAGCTAATACACGTATTCATTGTCACTTCCTCCTGTGATGTGGCATTTATTGAAGGAATTTGATCACAGCGGGATTGCACAGAGATTTTTTGCCTATTTCAAACCTTGCACTCTAATGTTACAGTACCATATATATAATGAGGAGTTTAGAAAGGAGAGTAGAAAATTCTTTCATTCCTGTCTTATAACATAAAGATCTAGAAGACACTTAATTAAATCATGGGAAGGGCACTTTTAAAATGTATAGAAAATATATTCAGATACTTAGCTAAAAGATATATGTGGATATTTATGTATGTATGCATAAAAACTTATGAGAGATTACTTCTCTATAAATTAAACCGAAGCCTGCCATGTGTTAGGCAAGATGTGACCTAATGATTCAGATTTCCTCATATATACCTACTTTGATATTTTGGACATTTTAGTGAAGTTCACAGTGGTGGCTGCTCTTGGATGCAGGAAGCTTGTTTGTTTGGACCTTGTACCTGGCTCAGTACTATTCTACCTTGCGTATTCTGCTGATGTGCAAAAGTACTACACAAAATGACAAATGCTGTGCCTTGAACATTGCAAAAATAGATGTAGAAAGAAATGCTCAAAGAATTCTCAAGTTATATATGAATATCTCTGGTAATAAAGTTCTGTGAACTACTTCTGACATGGTATTGACATGGATCTTGTGAACAGTGAGGCAGAGCAAGGGTCACTTGTGCAGCCTACATTGCTTTAGTGTTTTGGAAACTGTGAAACACTGATCTAGCAGAGCTTGCTTTGAGCTGTGTAAAGGCTTCTATCTAGAGAGCAAGAGGCAAATATGATTTTATTTAGTTATCAAAAGCATATTGTATTTATATTTGCACACAGGACATGGGCTAGAAATCCCCACTGCAAACATGAGTATATTATGTTAGCTGGTGTCTAACAGCCATAATAAGAGCAAGTCTGTGCCCTATAGATCTTGCATTCAAATAGATTTAAAACCAAGAATGCATCATTGCAGTGAACTAGTCTGATACTAGACTTAATACATGCTGGAGATCCCTATCCCATAACAGTGCACTCATTTCAGCATCAAAATATCACTTCTGAATGATCTGTGATATAACATTCAGAAAGATATTAAATCCTGAATTAAGCCTTACAGTGATGGAGAATACACCAGCTGTTAGTTGTCAACATACGTAGAAAAAACATAGACTTTGTTTTTAGATTCAGTTCATTCACATTTTACTTCTGATCACTGGATCTCACCGTGTCTTACTCTCCTGAACAGAAGACCTGTTTACTATCAAAGGTCTGTTCCCCATATAGGCGTCTGCAGACAGAAAGCATGTCACTTAATTTCTCTTGGATAAACATTGTAAGTCCTCTCTCTCTCTCTCAGGCACTTGTGACACATGGGAAATAATTTTGCAACTCTTTTTTAAACACTTTCCATTTTCCCTATGATCTCTACAATGTAAGGACACCACAAGTGGGCACCATGTCAGTGTTGGCCCTGTTACTGGCATTGCACAAATGTGAAACCCTCTCCATAGTCTTCTGAGAGATTGTCCTGCTGGTAACGTCAAGTGTTTCTTAGCTAGAGCCTTGCATGGGGAGCTCATGCTCAGGTGGCATCCACCAGCACCATCAGGCAAAGCAGAAATCAGACAGGCAGGGATGGAAATAGGGCTAATGGGGAGCTGAAATTATTGCTCATAAAGCATCATCTAGATTAGATTATGTCTTCTGAGCCCAGGTCTACCCACCAGCTACCACTGCGCAGATGAATGCCTGCTTGACCAAGCTGCTGTGTACTTTGGCATGACAGACTGCTCTTTTAACTCTCATGCCTTGTGGAAGAATGTTGGGGTTTTTTCCCAAAAGGCAGATCCTATATGTATTCAAATAAAGTGTGCTCTGAGTAGGCTAAGAGGCACTCTACAACAACACTTGAACTTCCTATTAAGCTATCCTGTGATCTAACCTTTCACATCCAACATTCGGAGGTGGTTTTGTGACTCCTGGGTTGTGTGTGATAGTGAAAGGGAAAAGATGGGTTTTACGCTGGGTGTTTTTGTGTTGTCAGGGTGTGACCGAGTAAAATGTAAACACTTCTATCTCTGTTTCCTGAGCAGAGCTGTGGAAACAGTCTTTCACATCTTTCCGTGATTTGGAGAAGATGAAAATAGCCATACCTCAAGCTTTCTTCCTTTCCCTTTCTTAATCATATTCATCTCTGCTCTGCAGGGCTTAGAGATGTTCAATGAATGCTGACAGTGACTTTGTAACACACAAATTAACATTTGTCTGACATCCTGTTAATCTGCAATGATAATCAACTGGAGACTTTTGATCTAGTAAGGTTTCAAGGGAGATTAGCACAGGATGGGCAAGCCTTTTAATTGATTAAAATGGTAAGCGGAGAAAGAGCGAGCTGATTCCAAAATCCTATCGCTCAGCGGCCAGAGGAGTGTGCACAGTATATTTTCTAAATCCCCCGGTGACTAAGAAACTTTGACGAATATCTCCCGTGCACATTGCTTCTCACTTCGGGAATACAAGAGGGTGCAGGTCTTGAATGGGCAGACCATGAGGCGTAATGATGCCTACAGCAGTTTTTTGCTCTCCCACAGGGAAAGCACCAGACAAAGCATATGTTCAGATTAAAAGATCAGACAGCTGTGGTAGGTTTGCATGTCAGAAAATCAGCTTTGGTTGTTCAGGTATCAGAGAAAAAAGGATGATGTATTTGCATCTCTGTGTTTAAAATACACATGCATTAGGGAAACCTTTTTAAATTATGTGCCAGGGAAAGTACATTCTCAGTAACATCAGTGAGAATTTTGGATTTACAATTATCCCTTTCAAAACTGTACAGTAAATTTTAAATACACAAAGGAAAAAAGAATTCCAGTCTGGTAATAAAGCACTTCTATTTGCTTCCTGCTGAGCAGAAACATACAAAAAACCCAGAATGAATTCAAACCTAGTGTGGTGCAGACACTCCTGAGCAAATGGGTAATGCACATCTTTAACATAAAGCTATAGGAGAGAACATTTAATTAGGGAGCACCCTGGTGGTCAATTAGTGAAAGGAAAAACTTAAATATGATGTGTGCACTACTACAACAGTAGTTATAGTAGTTATAAACAAAGAGTTATATACAATAAAAAGAAACGTATTTTAGGAGTGCTATTGTCCTGTGTGTCTCACTGACTGTTGCCATACAGTGTGTACCTTCAGGAGCTGTTGCCAATACACAAGTAAGCGCACACTTATATACCACAGTGAAGAGGGAAGAGCAAAACCCTAGACCAACAGATTGACAAATTTGGTGCTATTTTGTACTGGTGTGTGTGTGGTTGCTCTAGAAATACACGATCCACTGCACACTGAGTCACTGTGCTTTTCTACTTGCTCAGCTAGCTGCTGTCCTTCTGGTTCACTTCATATTGGCAGATTTTTTTCCTGTGGAATTTAGAAACACTGTCAGTGGGGAGGACTCCTTGTGTGAAGTGCTGCACAAATATGTACCCCAAAGAGAGTCTGCAACTCAAAAATTACACAATTTGAGAGAAAGCACAGGTACACAAAGGGAATAATGCGGTAGTATTTGACAGAATAAAAGGCAAAAAGCTTTGGTGTTGTCAAGCATTTAGGTGTCTTTGAAATAACCAATTCAAAGGAGATCTAAAAGGAGAGACATGAACAAAGAAAATGAAGTGGATTTGATGTATTTATGGGTGAGAGGGAGACCTAATAAGGCCACATCCTATCATTTTTGAAAGTCAACTGTTGATGTGTGACATGGTCGGGAAATGGGAGCTGCAGAAGAGCATCAAAGCATCAGGCTAGGGTGGTGACCATGGGGAGTGGGTGAGAGCAGGCTGGGGTTGCCTCTGCCAGTGTAGCTAGAGATGTTGAATTAATCAGTCACAGACACCAAAAGGCTGGGGAAGAGTTACAGCCATGCAGGTGCACCATGAAAGAGACTGAGAGCTCTGGAGAAGGAACCTCAGATGCAGTCGGAACAGGAGTGTTATGTTAGGGCCAAGGAAACTTCTCACCAGTAGACGCAAGAAATAGGTAGGGTGAGCACTAGTGTCTGTAGGGATCCCACAAGAAAACAATAAAAAAGACGGGGAAGAGAAGTTCAAAGGTCTCTCTCAGCTATGTTGGCTTTGACAAGACATCTAGTTATCTGGAGGGACATGCCAGAAACATATATGGGATTTTTAATTGAGGTACATTAAAACACTGCACCTATAAACTATGTCAATGGAGAGAACAGCTACATTTGTGTAAGATTATAAAAGTGTGAAAAGGGAAAAGAGGAAAGACCAAAGCATGGAGCTCTGTGGAGATATTTCTCTCTAAAGCCACAGTGAAGGCACCCCAATCGGACAGCAAATTTCTAACCATGCTTATGGGCACATTCACCTAGGAACTTTATTCCAGGCTGTTTTTGCATATGTTTAAGCAGCAGTATTCACACTGTTTGTGCAGCAACCACATATCCTGTGCACAGCAGCATTTTTATGAATCTCTGAGTCAGTTCTCATGCCATTTCATGCACCTTTGACTTGCTGTCAGTATAATAAGTTCACCAGTTACCTGGGCTGGTATTCTCATTATTGTCTGCCTTTGCTGATCTTCTGGGACATCGCTTCTTCATGTTATGCGTAATCTGGTATAATCAGTCTGTGTGGACAGGTATGTCAGTGAATTATTGTCCTGGTTTGAGGTAAAACAGGACCAATTTTGTTCAGTAACTCTGCTTTCTAACTAGGCCTCTTCTAACTGCTGAAATTAGCAGCATATTGTGCAGAAAACTGCTCTTTCTCAGAGCGATAAGACCCATGTTTATAGCTGATGCCAAGGCACGGTATGCAGAGAGGTCCTTGCTTAGACTTATTGCTATAACACCTAAGGGCAGCCAACTTTGTTATTTGTCCCGTTGGAGAGTCGGAAGAGGAAAAGTGCAGAGGGGTCCCACCTGTGGGGAGGAGCGGACAGGACATGTGACCCAAAACTGACCAAACAGTGTATTCCATCCCATTTGCATCATGCTCAGTATAAAAGCTGAGAGATCAAAGGGTCAGCCCTCTTGCTCAGGCTCTCTTTTTCTTCAATGGCCTGCATCCGAGCAGGACTTCGTCTGTTCCTCTGCCTTTGATCCTGACCCGTCTGTTCCTGAATCCAGTTCCCTTCTGTCTCTGAGTCCAGTCTGGGACTTCCCCAGTGCCTGCCGGTGACATGATTGTCATCCTGGGAGCCTGATACTGTTTTGTATATATTTCTTTTTTGTATTATTATTATTTTATTCTTTATATTTCATTAAAGTAGTTTAGTTCTTACTAAACTAGTCCCTCTTCTTCTCTCTCTCCTGCTTGGCCGGAGAGATGGAACACCTGTCGCTTGGCTTGCTTGGGCCAATCCGGCCCAAACGCATGACAATTATACCTACTGATACCATGAATGAATGTCTTTACACTTATAGGTGAACACAGGCTCATTTTCATTGATGTGCACTGAACACTAACCTATTCATATTGCAATTTACGTTTCAGACTACATACAACACAGAACGGGCTTTAGTTTATCTCATCTCTTTTTGAAGTAATGTTGAACTACAGGCTTTTCCTCACACTTTCTTCTCAAAAGGAGTTGGGTTGTTGATAATGGTCTCAGGCAAATCATGTTTGCTAGAAAAGAAAGTGTGCACGTACACAACCCCACCATGCCCCTGATGAGTGAGACTGGCAAACTGGTAACAACAGACGAGGAGAAGGCTGAGGTACTCAACAAATTTTTTGCCTCAGTCTTCACTGATGGTCTCTCTCCCCACGCCTCTCGAGTACATGGACCATAAGACAGGGACTGGGGGAGCTAAGTCCCTCCCAGGATACGACAAGATCAATGTCATGATCACCTGAGGAACTGCAACATACAGAAATCTATGGGACCTGATGAGCTCCATCCCACCATGCTGAGGGAATTGGCTGATGTAGTTACCAAGACACTCTCCATGATATTTGAAAATTGATGGCAGCCAGGTGAAGTCCCCAGTGACTGCAAAAGGGGAAACATTGCACCCATTTTTAAAAAGGGTCGAAAGGAGGACCCTGGCAACTACTGACCTGTCAGCCTCATGTCTGTGCCTGGGAAGATCATAGAACAGATCCTACTAGAAGCTTTGTTAAGGCACACAGAGGACAGGGATGAGATTTGAGACAGCCAGCAGGACTTCACCAAGGGAAAGTCCTGCCTGACCAACCTCGTGGCCTTGTATGATGGAGTGACTACATCAGTGGACAAGGGAAGTGCTACAGATGACATCTATCTGGACATCTGTAAGGCCTTTGACACAGTCTCCCACAATATCCTTCTCTCTAAATTGGAGAGATATGGATTTGGTAGGTGAACTGTTTGGTGGATGATCAACTGGTTGGATGGTCACATCCAGAGGGTAGTGGTCAGTGGCTCAATGTCCAGATGGTGACAAATGTTGTCCCTCAGGGGTCTGTATTGGGACCAGTACTGTTTAATACCCTCATTAGTGACATAGACAGTGGAATCAAGTGCACCGTCAGCAAGTTTGCAGATGACACCAAGCTGAGTGGTGCAGTTGACAGGCCTGAGGGACAGGATACCAGCCAGAGGGACGTGGACAGTCTTGAAAAGTGGGCCCATGGGAACTTCATGGGGTTCAACAAGGCCAAGTGCAGCGTCTTGCACCTGGGTCAGGGGAATCTCTGGTATCAATAGAGGCTGGGGGATGAAGGGATTGAGAGCAGCCTTGCCGAGAAGGACTCAGGGGTACCGGGGAATGAAAAGCTGGACATGAGCTGACAATGTGCACTCACAGCCCAGAAAGCCAACTGTATCCTGTCTCAGGATCAAAATCAGCGTGGCCAGCAGGTTGAGGGAGATTATTCTACCCCTCTACTCTGCTCTTCTGTGACCCCACCTGCAGTACCGCATCCAGCCCTGGAGCTCCCAGCGCAGGAAAGACGTGGACCTGTTGGAGCAGGTCTAGAGGAGGGCCACAAAGTGATCAGAGGGCTGGAGCACGTCTGCTATGAGGACAGGCTGAGAGAGTTGGAGTTGTTCAGCCTGGAGAAGAGAAGGCTCTGGGGAGACCTTGTTGCAGCCTTCCAGTACTTAAAGGGGGCTTGTAAGAAAGATGGGGACAAAGTTTTTAGTAGGGCCTGTTGCAACAGGACAAGGGGTAATGGCTTTAAACCAGAACAGGGAAGATTTAGACTAGATATAAGGAAGACATTTTTCACAATGAGGGTGGTGAGACATTGGCACTGGTTTCCCAGAGAGATGGCAGATGCACCATCCCTGGAAACATTCAAGGTCAGGTTGGACGGGGCTCTGAGCAACCTGATTGAGTTGAAGATGTTGCTGCTCATTGCAGGGGCCTTGGACTAGATGACCTTTATAGATCCCTTTCAACCCAAACTATTCTATGATTCTATTTGATTCCTTCACTAATTAGAACAGTTGCTGTTTATTCATCCTTCAGATGTATATATTTTCAGGTATTCATGGGATGATATATCAAATGGGTAACTAAAATCTACCTACTTCATCACTTGCATAACCTACTAATTTTGTAAGTCTTACAGCACCAGCTGTTCTATATCAGATTATGCTGGTTACTGTTTATAATTCCACCATACTTACACATTCAGAATTTTTCTCTTAATATTTATTCCACTGATGACATCTAGACTTCATTTTATCAATATCTGGTTAAACCAACCCTTTAGCATTTTATAATTGATCAAACCTCTGTCTTTAAATGTCAGCATCCAGGTTGTCGTCAGTTTTATCTTCTTATTTATTTGTAAGCCTTTATGATGCTTAAAATGTCTCCATGTATAACCTGCAAAAGCCTTTCTGACTTCTCTCAACTTTTTAACTGTAATTAACTTATATCTTTAATTTTTTCTTTTCCTACAAAACTTTTCTCATTGTATAGGCAGTTACCCAAGTGTCCCTTACCTGTTTTCATTGATACAATTCAGAGTCATGTTTCTTAATATTGGACATTGGCCCAGATCTCTAATGATCTTCATTAGGTCCCATATTATTTGTGGTATCTTAGTGTCTGAGTCATCTAGATATTTGAATATAAAATGCCAAGAAGCCCTTGTCACTTCTTAGACCGTGTGCTGCTGAGACTAGGTAAGTACCGTGGGTGCGCTTTGCTCAATTATTTGTGTTCGATCCTAAGCTGACAACATGATTATTAATTACATTTTTTAGAATTTTAGTTCTCATCCTTCTAATTGGACTGGGAGACTAGTGGCTGACCTTCTTTTCAGTCTGTTGCCCCTGATGGCATGTCTGTTAAAAGACCGCATCTGACCACTTGTGTAATTCAGTGTGTCTTGTAACTGCTGCTGCTTAATTAGGGGTCACGTCTTCATAATAAACTACATAGGCAGAATTAATTTCCCAGAATTTCATTTACTGAGGGGAACTGGGATGGGGATTTCACTTGAATAATTTATGACTTCATCTCCTTGACAGATGTTTATAAATATCTACACCTGAGCTGAAAATATTGTTGTATTCTTATTACCTGCTTCCAGATATGATTTTTAATCTGCATGTACATCTCACAGAAGCCAATGGTTTTGATTAGTTGAAAACCTGCCTTTTTTAAATGGATGTCTAAATATTAACATGGCCATTTGTTCTGCCTTCCCCCAAACTAGAAGCCCAGGCTTTCTTTCTTCTGAATTAACCATTGTGTTGTTTACCATAAGATTTAACTGTAGGTGCAAATTTCGTTAGGTTCTCTCACTTTTGCAGTGGATCGCAAAATTTGGCTGTTGCCTGTCTGTGACTGCAAGGCTCCAGGAGTAGCTCAGTCTATAGAGCTTTCCTGTATGTCACCACCAGGACTCCATGAGCTATCAAGCATCATGCATATCCATCCCTATGGTCTCCCTTCAAGATGCTGAGACAGGGACTGAACATTCAAATACACTGGCAGAAGAGGATAAGCAACAATTTAACATGACTGAAGTAAATATTACCACTTCTTAAAACATGCCATTTTATTTCACCTGGCTTACCTTGGAAACCACTGGTTAAGATAACGGGTTTTCAGAAAAGCAGTTTCAGAAAAAGATGAAAAAAGTTTGGTATCCTTTTACTGCCATTTAATCCACTGACTATCTAGTGTAATATATATAGAAAAATCCAGGAGGAAGAGATCTTTGGACTCCATCACCTTGGCTGAACACCTCACCACTAGATAACACAGCCACACTTCATTTCTCTTGCTTTACTAGCTGTGCAGTGGCTCAGCTTCAAGGAGTGTTACAGAACGTGCCTTTTCTTGAAGTGACTGTGGTCGGTCACTTCAATCCAATTCTTTGGATCCAAAGCCCTCCAACAGGGAAAACCCTAACTGAATTTCTTTTGGCTCTTGCCAAAAGTGCTCTTGCCAAGAGAAGTGCTCTTGCCATTTGGATACTGACAAAAGCTATATTGGACCTGCTCCAGTAAACTTTTTAAATGAACATATCAGGAAATTTTAGCTATGTTTACATAATTTTTACTGGATTAAACCTTAATCATCCATCAGACTAATCTTTGGCTTTCACTGGTGTGTTGGAGAAGAAACTCTCATAGATCTTCAGACCAAGGAGTTTCTAAAACATGCGGGAGGCAGTTTAGGCACTAGGAACTGAGGTGAGTCTGGGATGACTTCAGACTTTCAGGACTCTCGTGAGTCAAGTTCTGCTGTGAGTGAGAAGGCTTTATTGTGCCCTAGCCTGGCAGAGTTGCTTAAATTCTGCCAAATTTAGGCAAAGCCTTGGTGTAGGTGTGGTGTAGGTGTAGTGTAGGTCCTGCCCAAAGGAGCTAATGTAGCAAACTCTTATTTCCTGACTCACTCAGTGGACCTGACACAATTATGGGATTTATAGTGACACTCCACTAAATTGAGGATGCTGGTGACCTGGAAAGGTTGAGATTCTTGAATTGTTGGTCAACACCTCACTCAGCAAGCACTTGCATTCTTTAATTTCTATCTAAGATTTTTATGCAAATGTGACTAAGCAGCAGTACATCAGGGCAAAGAACCCTTTTGTTGCTCTAGAACAATATTTATAAGCATTAACATTGCTTTCATTTAAAATATTTTGATGTCGACTAATCACTGCAGTAGTATGCAATATACTATGCTATGACCACAAATCCAGATAATCTATTAAATAAGGAAAAGCAGCATAAACATTTAGAGATGAGAATTTCTAAAAGTAGTTTATAACTGGAAGGGATATGAGGTTTACAGAGGTTTACAGGTTTACTGCTACTTTTGCCAGTGTCTGAGGGTGAGCAATTTCTGCAGGGCTTACTGTCACATTCCACAAAGGAAAAGTCCAACGATGAAATATTCTTCATCCTACAAGGTTATCTGCACAGAAGCTGTTTTGGGCATTGTCTGGGATAAGGAAGGCTTGATGGGCATCCGTTCCTTCTGCAGGGGAGCAAGGTCAGATTTCTGGGGAATCACATCGGGATTGCCCCCACTCACCCCCTTATTCCCACTGTCAGGAAGATGCTGTCACTCCTTTCCTATCAGCAGAAAAGCTCGGGACTCTTTCATAGCTTCAGGGATATGTAGCAGGGTGGCTAAGGGGCAATCACCTTAGCAGCCCTTGCTCTGCCTTCCTGCTCCTGTATCTCACACTTAACCAGAAAAAAGAATGGATCTTTGTTTTATACTAGGATCATATTTTTGGGGCAAAATTTCTGCTACTTAATGGCCCACACCATATTCTTGACAAAGAGCTCTGAATAGTTCCTGTCTGTAAAGTGAGGTTCCCATGCTTTTAAGTTATTAATCCTGTTTCTGAATGTGAGAATCCCTTCTGCTTTTATTTGTATTAATAAATTCATCTCCTTTTAAATGCTATGACCCACTGACATTTTGTTTGTCATGTAACTCTCAAAAAGTATGTCAGGACATCCCATTGTCTGAAGATGTGTCATAGATTATTTAAATGCTGAAAAGCAGATGGACTGCTTTCTGAAAAATAGGACTCTCAAGCTTTAATTTTTTAAATGTTTTTTTTTTTTTGATTTTTAATCCAAATCAGGCCTCGTTTCCCACAAACATAAACATTATATAGATGCTTTTTAAAAGCGTTTCTTCATAGATACTCTCCCACACCACTGATTTCCACTTTCCTCAGTATCTTTTTTCTATCTTTACTGAAAGAAAGGAAGAAAAATGTCTCTCCTGTTCCTCCACAACAGACTTGCTAACATTTTTGATAAAGAACTTTTTCTTTATGTTATGTATGTGGTTGTATCAGGAGGCATGGGCACATGCTGGCATCTGACATTTTTGGACAGTTTTACCGATTATGTATAGTAATCAAAAATGGAAACTTTTTACCTGCCAGTGTGTCTCCAAATAGCCCAGTTAGCCAAGAGCTCCCAGCCCAGTGGGTGTCCGCATGGGTTCAGGAGTAACAGTGGGACATCAGGCTCTCCTTAGGAGAAAAGGAGGGAGAGAACGGTGTCAAGCAGGGGTGACAATAGCTTTAATGTTACTCTTGTGAAGTTGGAAGGAGGATGGTGATTATCAGCTATTTACTAACCTGTACTTGCAGCTGGACACCAAACAGACCTGTTCATCTACAGAAAATAATGATTTCTCCATTCAGGCATTTCTTGAGCCGAGGTGAAGAGGAAATTGTCCAGGTCACTTCTATGTCAGTCAGGCAAGCTCCTTGGTTCTCTCATGCTGTAGCTACAGAGAACCCTTTGCAGCTGTGAAATGTGGTATGGGGACACATCAATAGCCCAACTGAAAGTCGAGTAAATGCATGATGGAGGTTGGCATCATAATCCTGAGACAAATATGATCAGACTTTGCATAATGACCAAAATACCTGACTTACACGGTTGACATTCCAAAAGCTAGTGATCATCCAGCCCAGAAAAGAGTGGCTCTTCCTTCATTTTCCAAAAGAAATCAAATGGTCCTGTTTTCCATTTTCTGCCATTTTTGCCATTCATTTGTCTTCAGGTAAATATTTCCTTCCAACAATTTATGCCCTCTCTCCCACTTTGGGTTTATAGCCTATCTGAATTGGTTTCACATATGGTATTGCAGAGGGTTTTGATAACCACAGATGGTGCATCTGCAAACATTTGAAATCTGCTTCACTATCCAAACCTTCAGTACTTGTCAGTGTCCCAAAAAGAGTTAGTAAATGCCTGATGCAGCTATTCACTCATAATAAACAGTAAAGGATAGTGAGTTGAATGAACTGTTTGGAATTAAAAAATCAAAGAAATCTTACCCCCTGATTCTGTAGCTCCAGCAATAATATCAGGAAGACTATCACCTCACAGCAAGTAAATTGAAGGAGAAGTATTAGTTGGCCTTTCTGAGCTTCCCATTCATTTCTTTTGCTTGGTTTCAGTCAGATCTCTGTAACTAAATGACATTATTTCTGTGCTAGCATATTAAGTTTTGTTGTCATTAAAAGAATACAGAAGAATTTGTTATGTATTGCCTAAAAATACCAAAGACCATCCAAAAGGAAAAGAAAAAGCAGAATTATTAGGCAGAAAAATCTGACTCATTTATTAGTGCACTTATACAGAAATTTAAAAAGAGTGTCCCATTATTTTCTGTGTTACACGAATACCAGTACCCAGCTGGACTCACCCCGGCTGAATCCTTTGCAGACAGAGGCCTGCTGGTGGGCTGAGGTGGGGAGGAAGGAAGGGCAGAGACACAGCCAGCTCCTGCGTTAACACGGTGTCAGCCCAAGCAGGTAGTTCAGCTGATGGCTGCGGCCCAGTTCCCATCTGCGTGGTGACTCTGTCTGGACTTTGTTTCAAAGGCAATTCTGCATCTGCCTGTAAGTAAAGCTAAGGGCAGGGAGAAACACTATCTTCTCTACTCGTGCAGGCTTTTTGAAATACAGAGTGCCATTAGCTCCATAAGCTCATCGGCATTCCTGGCCCCTAGCTCTAAAAATTGCTGGGATGACTCTGTAATAAAGGGTTGATGGCAAGGCAAAGAAAAAGTAAAAGAAAAAGACATTATCCCCATTTTTTCAATGGTAAACTGAAGTCCTGCAAACACACATGGCTTGTCCAAAGCGACACAGGAAAACCTGTGCCAGAGCTGTGCTGTACTGCAGGTGAAGTCTGCCAAGCCCAGGCTGGGTCCCCGCACTGATTTAGCCACAGTCTAAAGGCGCTGAGGATCCATTAAGCTGTATGGTGGCAAGCTCCTAAGAACAAACGCATGGAAGGATGGAACAGGGTGCATAGTAAATGGAAAGTTGCTCCCTCAGACAGGGTTATCTGGAAAAGTCCATAGCTGGGAAGAGACCAAGACAGAAAGTAAGGCTGAGCTGAAGTGCAACATAGGAGGCTTAGAAGTCAAGAGCAGACCCTGGGATGGGAGGAAAGGGAAGCAGGATACAAGCATTTCATAGATCTGCTGTGATTAGAGGAACGGGCAGGGAAAGTTTGGCAGCTGCAACTTTTCTGAAAAGTAAAGGGGGGGAAAAAAGGTAAAAGAAAGACAAGTCTATTTCCCAAGGATGAATGAAAAGAGTGCAATGGTGCCTTGATAGCGTGTGTGTACATTTTGCAGTGAAAGAGGGATCCAGATTTGTCAAGGGTCTGGGTGTGAGATAAGGGAATGACTCCTAGAGTCGAGGCCACGGCAGGGTGGGCAGCAAGGAAAGGTCTGTAACGAAGTCAGTCATTATACCCCGTGCTGCCCTGCTTGGGGGAAACCTGCTCAATGAGTGCTGCAACAGCTGTGACATCCCTTCTGCTTGTGGACATCTGCTTCTTTTGAGCCTGCTGGGCTGGGAGCCACAGGGAACAGCCATGGCCAGGGAGTGGGAGAGGTGAGCGGCAAGCTTCGGGCAGGCAGGAATGGCAGAATAAACAGGCTGCAGGTCATGTCTCTCACAGGCATGGTCTTCCTTCCCAGCCATTGATAACAAGCAGGTTTAATCCCCAAACCTGACAGCTTTTCTACAGTTTGCTTGAGAGTGAGTGTATTTGCTGAGGACTCACAAATCCACATGCAGACCTCACTTCCTGGACTTTAAATGGCTGTCCAAGGATCATGACTGTGAGCGTGAGCTACTGTGCAATCGAAAATAGCATATTTTTGCAAGCAGGGGAATGACAAGAGAGACAGTTTCTCTCTGTCTGTACAAACTTTCAGATTTACACAGTGCAGCTTGAAACTGTAACTGTTTTAATGAGGAAAATGTGCAGTAAACTGAACATTAACTGTTTTGGACACTATTACTGTAAAAATAAATAATCAACCAACTTTATCTCTGAATAGAAAACTCTGCAGTGGGAAGACTGACTGAATAACTGACATGATTGCTGAGGAAGAGATGGAAATAACAGTTTACGGTTCACAGGATCTCAATGGACAATCAGCGTAGTAAATTAGGATGTGGCTGAAATTATAGATATAGTAATTAAAATTAGCCATGAATAATAGAATATAGTTCCTCTAGAATGGAATAGAAAGTGCCGCTAGACAGAAACAGAATAATACTGTGCAAATGTACAGAAATTTTAATTTTTAAGAGAAGTTCAAATTGGCAAGAGATGTATTCAGTATCTCCACTGACACTTTTCACAAGCTTATAATAGGCAGCTGTAAATTATTGTTGGAGAGGAATTCAATTTAATCGCATCTTATCCTTATGAAAAACACTTTCTGAAGCATATTTTAAAGTCAATGCTAAGGTGTCTCTAAATTGCCATTCAGACGAAGTCCATTCATCTCAGCCTGGAAACAGTTTGACTGTACTTTCCTCTTTAGTCCACTGCTCTCTTTCAAATTGCAGAAGCTGTTATGAACAGAATAGCCACAAGCCCTGCTGTTCCAGCACAACAGCTATCCACAGCCAACGTCAGAGCTGCTTTTTACATAACAGGAGAAAATTACAGAACCCTAAAAAGTGTGTGTGGGGGCTTTATTTGTTCTTTCTGTTTCCCTGTAAAGCTCCTCTTGGAAGTCACTGTCAACAAGGTGATGCAGAATGCATTAGTTTTTTCTAGCAGAATGATTCTCACATTTTGAAATCTTAAAGTGTAGTGTGATTGTGCAGAATGAATACAGGACTACAAAGCTGGGCAGGAAGCCTGTATGTCATTAGAATTCTACTAAATATATAGGTTCAGATTCAGCAGGCTCTATATCATCTGATTTCAAGGTATGTGGACAGTATGACTGAAGTCCTTTTTTGCCTGATCTGATCTGTAATATCAATGCTGAACATTCAGGCTTTCCAGGGGTAAAATTTTTTGCTAGAATCACATGCATACTCTTTGAAACTTTTCCCTTTCTCTTGTACAAATTACAGTGACATGTTGGATACCTGTGGCATCTCTAATGCTTTTTAGCTGATGGGAATCTCAACAGAAAAATTTGTTGGAGATATGCGCGTGTGCGCATTTGTAATGCAGTGAGGCTTTAGGAGAACAAGATCATACAAAACACCAGTATAAGTGAGTTATTTTTTATCAAGATAATACCAACAAGATAGGAGCATTCGGTTGTTACAGGCTGGAAAACAGCAATGCAAATGACCTTTTAACTTCCTCCAGTACGCCCCTTTCCAGTTGCCACACTGCCAACCCTGTGAGCCTGGGACAGACCTCAGATCCTCTCTGAGAGTACCCGTGTAGGCCCACGAGGGCATGAGAATGCTGTGAGACGTGCTCAGCGTGCTTATCAGCCCCAAGACACAGAACCCCCCTCCCTATTTAATGATAAAAACGGCTTCATCATAAAAAGAAGGGTTGAACACATGGGTGTACCGACCGCAGGTACGTTCTCATCATTTCCCCTTCCCAGACCGAATCCTCATCACTTCCTCTCACAAACCAAATCAGAGGGCAGCCAAAATGCTGGGACTCTCCAAATTTCCTTTGTTCCAAGGGCAGGCAAAGCTCACAAAGACTTAGCGGAGGATTATAGAACGAACCCAGGTGGGGATGGGCTCCACTAAACCTCGGGGGACACTCAGTGCTGGAGGATATGATAGCAAATCTGAGTTTTGATATAACGGCATGATTATGCCTGCGATATGACTTTTCATCTTTCTTTCTCTTGTACTACATGTATTCTGGCAAATCTTTGGGTTCTCCAGCAGTTTGCTAATGATCTGTTATGTTATAAACAATCTTGTTTTGTTTTGTTGAGTTTTTTTATTTTTTATTGAGCTGTTTCTAATGATTCACAATTAATTATAACAGCCCTAAATTTTCAATTTAAACTAGTTTAAATTATTGCCCAGGCTTTTCCCATAGGCAGAGGCATGCTAGCAGTACAGTACTGGTGAATCAGATTTAATGGGAATTTTGAAACAAGCATAGCTGCAATTATGCCCAGAGAATACCTGCCAACTTTTTAGTGGTTTATTTTTATTGTAAAAGCATTTTTTAAATACCTTTGTTTCTCCTGGGATGGAAATTATTGTTTTAGAGTGTTTCATGTCAAATTTTTACCTAGTATGTTACCTAGTAATCTATTTGTCATCGCATAAAAATGACAAGTTATATTTCAATAAAATAGAGGACCAATACAAGAGAACATGCTGGAATTAAAGGTATTTGTATTTGTTATAACACATCTAGTGGTTATTATTTTTATGTTACTCCTGATATTTTAAAGTGTTATGCAAACATTAAGTGAATCATAAAAACCTAAGAACTCATTATTGCTCTCTCCTTATTTTATAGACAACAAAAAGAGGGCACAGAAGTACCCTGCCCTTTGCAACAGGAAAACAAAATTAGAACTCCTGAAAGTGCTTTGTGAATAACAACCCATCGCATGAGAAAATTGTCTTTGAATTTACTTCAGTAATAAGACTTGGACTTTTTCCTCTTTCATGATGGACAGAAAAAAAAGAAGGCATGTACCTTTTATTCATCATGTTGACAAATGTTATACATCCAAATTTTGAGCATTCTTCCATTGCAGCTTGAAAACCGAATGCATTTTAAGCAGTGCCAGTCACCATGTGATAGCTATACCCACATGTTTCGTGAGACCCCATTATGCATACTAGATGGGTTCTGAAAGCTTCAATTAGTACATTTGAAGTCCAACCCCCAACATGAGCAACTGGCTGGAATATGTATTTGTTTATACAGATGCTGCTGAAAACAAAGCAGTAGACGCGGTAGGAAATAAATTAGATATGTAAATTTTTTCTACCTGATTAACAAGGTACAAGAAGAATTAAGCACGAAAAAACCCATGTAAAACATTGATGGATAAAATGAGAACATATTCATGACCACATCTCGATCATAGGATATTATCTGACACTAAATATACTGCTTAGATGTTCTGAATGAGACACAAGGCAAATATCTTTGAATTTGGTTGAATTTATTTTCATTCGGTTATCTTGTCATAGATAAAGCATGATCCACTGACACCTGATTCTCAATCTCACTCATTTTTTTAAATTCAGCTCTAGCAGTATGCAGGGCTGAGGCTTTAGTCATAGCTTTGGTGGTGATATCTCTCTGATTTGGTATGAGTCGAGTGTGACACCAGTGATTATTACCATCACTAGCTGTATTTTAGATATTCACGTATTTACCTACATCTCAATTTGGCAGACTTTGCTAACTGTGGCTCCCCCAGTCTCAGAAAGAGTAACACAGGAATAAGAAGGTGCAAAGAAGGGCAACAAAAATGTTCCTCCAAGAAATCTGTTCCACGGCTCCATCTGTGGCACCAGTGATCATTACTGCTACTATTCACACCTTAAAAGCTTACATACTTACTTATATCACACTTAAGCAAGTGTGATATCAGGTCAGGTTTTAATATCTCCTTATCTTTGTATTTTATTTGACCCAGCTAAGATTTCCAGACCCTACATTCAGGAAGCAGCTACCTGTAGCATGCTAGAGGACACCAAAGCAACAAAACCACTCAATTTCAATTAAAAAAGCTAAAGAAGGTATGGCTAATTTTCTATGCAGGCCTAGAAGGATGACACTGGAAGTCCTGATTTTTAGGAACACTCTTCTGTAAAATAGCTATTGAAGTAATTATAGAATAATCTCTACTATATGACTTGTTAACACTATTAAAGATTTTTTCCCTTGGTGATGTGTATTCCTGTTGGATTACTCAGAAGTGCAAAATATATTTGTTTAGTCAGGAGGACTCCTGCTAATTGTTCGATGGCACTTGCTGTGCTGGAGAGATTTGATATTTATGTTGTTGCTCTGAATGCAATGCACTTCTGATTCATGTTAATGTTGTTTGGATAGCTGTGAAGAGAAATAAAATGGCACAATGTTGTTTTCCTATGCTGCTTTCAAAGTGACATAATTACTGCAAATATTGCCTGAGATACCCACTGAGGCAATCAGGGGACTTAATTTCAGATGAAGCAATATGTATCTGAAGACTGAAAGCAAAATGGTGTGCTGCAAAGTGATGGAGGAAGTATTGGAACAGAAATCACTGCTAAGCACCAGGTTATCTACCTACTCACTCTCAGCCAGGGGTTACGTATTTTGAGACAACTGCCAATTTTTGTCAGGCATACTACCCATTGCCTTAATTCTGTAACTCTCTTTTACAAATAACAACAGAGATATTTGTGTGCTAATTGATTACTGTTTCAATCCTTCACAGAAAATGCACTTGTTATCCCGAACAATGTGCCGTTATTCTTTCAGAGACATCATTTGTAGCTTGATTGCCTTCTTAATGTTATGAAGCGGTCTTTTGATTAAAGAGAGAAATGAGAAATGTTATGCTGCTTCTTAATTTTACACCTCTCAGTGTGAATGGGTGTCTCAGCATCACTCTTCATTCAGAATAACCGCTAATTTCCCCAAACTTCTGCCCACGTCTCCAGAGGCAGACCTTGTTCTTCCCTTTATCCATGCTGGCCCATGTAACATTAGCCCCATTCTTCACAGCCTTCCTTCTCCCTCATACAAATGCTCATTTGCCTTACAAGAGCAGAAGCTCAGCACCTGGACCAGCTTGTAAAAGGGCAGCCTGCCTCCCAGCATCGTGGGAGGAACCGTTCAGTTCACAAAACCATTCGTTCCAAGGCAAAGGTGGGATTCCCACCCAGAGGTGGGAAGAGGCGAGCTATGCTCACGCTGTGTGAGTTAACTTGGGACCCATGTAGGACCTAGGGCATAGCTTAGAGTGAACTCACGTGAGGTTTGCACTGAAATTAGCAGTGCCCTCGTAAATATGGAAGTCTCCTGCGCTCTCAGAAGAAATGCACTAGCATAGGTGCAAAGGCTTGGTGATGAAATGCTGTAAAGCAGCTTCACATCTCGCTGTACACTTGAGCATGTCCTGTCACTTAGAAGTCCCCCGACAATGCTCAGAACTTCCTGGGGGGGAAAGGGAGTCAGAGCCCAGGAGGCAATTTTGTGAATTTCACAGAAATAACTGGAGGAAACTAAATTAGATTCTACATTGTACCTTTAGGAGTTGTTATCCAGAGGAAAAAATCTTGAGGGGTCTTTTGTTTACTTTTGATTTTCATGATCTCTGGCAGCTCTGAAACACCCTGGATTCAAAGCATGGAATGGATCTATCCATCTTCCCTAGTATCCTGCCACCAAGCAGACAAACGCAGATGCCTAGAGAAGAGAAAAAGAAAAGTTGAACAATATAATGATGTTTCCCTAGAATACTTTTTCAGCTTCAAGGACTCCTTGAGTCGGTGATGCTGTCTGTAATTAATAGCCCTGATGGTTTTTTTCATTTTGGATAATTTTTTTTCAGTTATTATTTGAACTCTTATAGGTGCTTCGCGCCTGAAAAAACCTTTAGTTTACCTGCAACATGTGAAGAATCAATTCCTTTCATTTGCACTGAGCCTGCCATCTGCTTACTTCTTCTGTTACTCCGTAGTTCTGGATTTGGCAGAGACTGTGAGCAGCCATTCCTGATGTACCTCTTTGTGCACTTTTTTAAAATATGCCACATCTCCCTATTCCCCACTCCAATTTCTCTCCTTGATAAACTAGTGTGTACTTAGCTGCTATTCCTATGGAAAGGGTTCCATATTTTTAAAAATAGTTCCATGCTTTTGAACATCCCTGTCACCCTGCTCTCAATCTTTCCCAGTTACAGTCTGCATTTTTTGAGATTGAAGGATGAGAACTGCACACAACAGTTCAATATATGGCTGAACCATGGATTTATACAGCCGGGTAATGAGATTCTCTGCTTGTTTCAAAGGCTGCTCTGTCTTAAAACTGATTATCTAGCATAGCCTTGCCAGCCCGTGTATGCATATTGTTTGGAGACCTGTAATTATGTAAGAGTCTCAGCTTGCATTTATGAGTTGCATAAACAAGTTTCCATCTTTTATGACTAGAGAAAAAATCTGCGGGAAGTAAAACCTATAACTTTGAAATCAGAAGCTAAGAAAAAAACAAAGATGCATTATTTGGGGGTGGAGTGTGTGTTAAATTTCATTCCTTTAAACCTGATTTCATAATTTCAGGACATATGAAATATTTGTGTGCATTTTATTAGCCTGGCAGTATTTTGTGCCACTTGGTATACAGATTGCGTGAGCTATAATGAATGAAGTTTATTTCTCAGTGCACAAGATATACTGCCATCCATAAATGGGATCCCCATCTCATCACCCTGGCTCCATACTCAGCATATCCTTATGTTTTGGCCTCTGTGTTCTCCCCACAGTCCATCTCTGAGTGCAACTATCCAGCTAGTAAGAGATGTTCTTACACATGTGATCTCCCAAACCTGCCCAGGACCAGTGTGGGACAGGAATGGGTGACCCAGGGTGGCTCAGATGGGTTCTAGGACTTGCGTTCTTCAGGGTTTGTTGTCACAGCAGTATCCGGAAACAAGAGCAGGCACGATAATCCCTCCACATGACTCATTTTACTTCTGACAGTGACACGTGAATAACTAGAGTTCTTCCTGAGAGCAAAAACCCAGTCCTGCTGATTTTTAAAATCGATGTCTGCCTCCTGCCTGTATTCTGAGGATCATGTCTGTTTGTTCTAGCTCATCAAACTTAAGGTCAAATAGCGATGTAAAATAATACCAGACAAAAGAGCTTTTATCACATGTTGTAAACCTACAAAAGGAAATAGAATGGATGTAGGGAAAACAGAAAAGCAAGAGTTAGATGTAGCTATAGGAAGGGAGCTGGTATTAAAGCAGGGTCCTTGTCAATAAATGCCAACCAATTTAATCTGAAGTACTCTTGCTCAGCTGCATAAGGACCCTGCATCATAGATGTGAAATGAGAGTGCTAATGTAGCAGGTACTTATTCTACAGTCTTGTTCCTCTTCGTAGAACTGTAATTAGTTACCTATCTTTTTCAAGCAGTGTTATTACTATTTTTATTTTTATTTTTATTGACCCTTGAATCCCATCCAAACAAACATAATGCTTTTTTGGACTGCTGATATTACTTAGTAGATACTTAGAAAAAGCGAAATTAAAAGCAGATGTAGTGTTCTAAAACTAATTGAATAAATAATCTAGCCTGTGCAAATTTATTTATTTATTTGTCAAGACAACAGGTCCTTTGATTAGTCTTATCCTAATTCAGTTTCCATTAGCTCTCCTTGGAAATGAAGTAGAACTATAAGGAGAAATGTGTGTGCCTATGTGTGCACATGTACCTTCTTATTTACATCTAGGAGGTTGAAAACTTTGAGAACAAACTTAAATTCAGTGCTATCATTCCCACTGGAAAAATCCTGCCATGTTTCTGACAAGTTATATACCTTTAGTATCTCTTATACTCATATACCTTCTTGTGATGTTGCATTTTGAACAAATCACCCTGAAAGCTAATGGCCTTTTGTAAAAAATAAGGTCATTGTAACCTGTAGGGGCAGAGATTCAGAATTTCCAAAGCAGCAATTGTATTTATACATTTAAGCTAATGCTAAGTTAAGGAGGCTGAGCTCCTGGAAAATTACAGGTCGCATTTCCACTAGTTTAGTTATGAAAGTTGCTTCAAAGCATGATGGCTCTTTTCTGTGCAAAATTTTTCAGCTCCACTTTACAATTCCATCTTCTGCTGGCCTCGCTAATTCTGGAAGACTTTCTGCTTTAGATGTTTCAAAAGCTTTATTACTTTTTTTACTCATTTAGCAAATTGTTTCTGGAAATCTTTTCTAGCTTATCACATTGTGATCGTATACATCAATTGTATACCTCATTCATTACCTTTTATAAGTATTTGTACTTTTAGAAGGCTGCTTGTTAACACCCAGCATCTTTATTTTGTCACTGTGTTGTTTTTATGCATGTGCTTGGTCTTCATGAAATCCTAATTTTAAGGGTGTATATATGCTCTGAATCACCATTGTGGTCTCATTAAACACTCTTCATGGTTCCTTCAACTGCTTTCCTTCTCTTTACTCTTGGTAATTTTCTTTCAAGACATGCTCTCGTTTCTATTCAGATCCCTTTTTTAACACATGCCCATGTCAGATTCTTTTGATTTTCTTTTTCCTACAGAGATGGCCACTATGATAAAGTGGGTCCAGTGTTCAGTTGCTACATCTTGAACCAGATCCTGTGTGCTGCTTGGGAGTATACCAAAAAG
This sequence comes from Chionis minor, assembly GCA_013398295.1. NCBI lineage: Eukaryota > Metazoa > Chordata > Aves > Charadriiformes > Chionidae > Chionis > Chionis minor. The sequence goes on along the minus strand of VZSF01006852.1, from coordinate 735,091 downwards.
TGCTTCTCCTCTTGTATACTTTCTGACTAGCTTCTTCATGGCTCCATCTTTGATGATGTCTAAAAACATTGGTTTTTTTCTGGCTCGTCTTAATATTTGTTTTCTGGTCTCACAATCTCTCTTATTTCCTCTACTATTTTGTACCATTCTTGTTGTCACCATTTTGTCTGGCTGATCAGTAGTGTAGATACCATACTCTTCCTACTATGCAAAATACTTTTGAGTAGAGATTCAGATTTCCACAGAATTCGCCTTACTTGTCTTTAATTTTTCTTCAACATTGCATGCTTTCATCAGTGAAGCCTGCCCTGGTGACCTTATATGGTTTGCATCACAGAATTATACTGTTGAGTATTCCCTTGATTATCTCCCTTTCAACAAGCTTTTGAGCTTCCTGATCTAGCAATACCATCATTTAGCGCCAAGTATTCCACTGCAACTTGCTCTTTGAAACAACATTTGTGAAGTTTCTTCTTAAGAGCAAAACCCAAAACAACGCACATGGGAAAACCAATAGAAATGATAATTGGTTTAAGTCAGATTTTTTCTCATGAGCTCTCTTCAGTGACCAATAAAAAATTCTATTGGTGCCGTTAAAGTGGAGTTTAATTATCAGCTGGTTTGCTGCCTGGAAGTTAGGCAGCATGTAGAGAACTCCAAATGATAAGTGCATTGAAGCACTGGCAGAGGGTAGGTATCAAGGCTGCAGAATCTCCTTTTCTAAAGACTTTTCAGACAGATAATACCTTGCACAAAGGATCTGGTTCTGCTTCAGTCCAGTAAGCTAAACCATGTCATCTATTCTGACTTTAAATTCCTAACTAAAGTTAACTTAGTTAAGCTTCCTAACTAAACTTCAAACTTGCATAGTCCAGGTAACTTTTCTGTATGCCACAAACACAGCCTGACACTGACAAAGCTTAGGTTTCCTCAACGGTATAATGCAGTCCTCAGGCCATGGTGAGTCAACTGACTAGCCATTAAAAATAAAAAAAATTAAAATAAACACTCTTTGTACTAGAACTTTTGACTCACACGTTTCCAGTTATGAAAAAGTTACTTTCAAAATACACAATGGAAATATTATTTCAAATACTACAATTTTATATCCCGCAATCTGTTTTATACTGATTAAAATGAAGAGAGGAAATGTGACACACATAGACTTCTAAATTTAAAACAATAATTCAAGAAATTAATCAATTTTAATAGAAGTTAATGAATCAAAGATGGAAAATTAAGGCAAAGAAAATGGGGAATCTTAAACAGTCCTTTGCGTTCAGATGATGCCCTCACTGAAGTCTTGTGATGACACCTGGAACTGATACATGAACTGTTATGTTCATCCCCAGACTTAGTATGTAAATGTGAGTATTTTTCAGTGAGTTTCATACTAACTGGAAAAGCAACACTGAGCATAAACAACTCTAAATGGCCACACCCTCAGAGAACGTGCACTCAGGTAAACCCAGCACAGTCTCGGGGAGCAACAATCCCACACCCTGCTTTGCTTTGCCTCAGAGATGGCGTGGTCCACAAAGAAGACACGACCACCCGGCAGCAGGATGACAAAGCACGCAGGGTGCTGTGGCTGTTTGCAGTGCCTCTGCCCCCATCCCTCCTGGCTTTGGCTCATCTGACCCTGAGATGCAGTCAGTCTCCATGGGAACCAGCATCTTCCCCTCTGCCAGAGACCTGAGAGCCGAGATCGCTGGCTCTGCTGCTCCGTAGGTGCCACGGCAAGGGACGGCGATGAGAAGCGCTCCTGTCCTATATTCACTGTTTTTTTCAGCCCAATAGCTGGGCAAAACAAGCTCTTAAAATGGGAATACTAAAAATATCAGTATCTGTTAATTTTTCAGCTTGTGCAATGGCAGCCAGGTACCTCACCTAACTTCAGGAAGTGGAAGTCAGTGCTTGAGTTAGCAATGGTCTGCCTTCTCCACTTCAATTTCCTATGAAAGATTGCATGGCTGGACACATATCTATTTCTTTCTGAGCAAACCACTTTCTCATGTCATCCGGTTTAGTCATCCAGAAGATGACAACCACAGAAACTAAAGTTCTTGCCCAGAAAGAATGCTAGACATAAATACAGAGCAGGGAGGGAAGTGGCCTAGAGTTCTTCCCATTGATTTCAAAGGACAAGAAAACTTTTAGTGTGAAAGTATCGATCAGAAGAAGTCAGCTGGAGAAGTTCTCCTTGTCACAGTTTGCTTCCTTGAGTTGAATGACTGATTTTTTTCATACAGCTAATGTTCACCTTGTAACACTTATTCACAGATCTACCTGTGAAAAATATATCCCTTTATGGTCAGCATCCAGCGCTCCTGGAGGGTAGCCTCCAGGCAGGCTATATCATCCTACAGCATGGCCCACATTGCTGGATGGCTCCCCTGTAGAAGAGCTTGAACAGAAGCATGTGGGTGCACTGATTTATAGTCACAAAACATTGCACAAGGTAAAGGTACAATCTTCTGGTTCAAAGTATTCCTTTTATAGCGTAACGATGCTGAGATCCCACCACAAAAAGCTCTTTCATCAAGTAAATTCCTTACTAAAAAATACTTACTGTTTATTTACCCTCTTTCAATGACACTGACTTTCCACAGCCATAAAGATTCTAAGTAGCCTTCTTTTTAGCACAGTTTCACATGGCACCAAAATAAAAAAATACCTCATTTTTTCCATTCAGGTTGGGATCCTTCTTCATTTGCCATAATTACTTACTTAATTAATTAATCTAAGCTTACTGTCAAGATGTGTTTAATTCCCTCAGTAAGTTTGCAGATGACACCAAGCTGGCTGGGAGTGCAGATCTGCTGGAGGGCAGGAAGGCTCTACAGAGGGATCTGGACAGGCTGGATGGGATGAGGCCAATGGGATGAGGTTCAACAAGGCCAAGTGCCAGGTCCTGCACTTGGGTCACAACAGCCCCATGCAGCGCTACAGGCTTGGGGAAGAGTGGCTGGAAAGCTGCCGGGTGGAAAAGGACCCGGGGGTGTTGGTCAAACAGCCAACTGAATATGAGCCAGCAGTGTGCCCAGGTGGCCAAGAAGGCCAATAACATCCTGGCTTGTATCAGGAATAGTGTGGCCAGCAGGACTAGGGAAGTGATCATCACCCTGTACATGTCACTGGTGAGACCCCACCTCAAATACTGTGTTGAGTTTTGGGCCCCTCACTGCAAGAAAGACATTGAGGTGCTGGAGCGTGTCCAGAGAAGGGCAACAAAGCTGGTGAAGGGCCTAGAGCACAAGTCTGATGAGGAGCGGCTGAGGGAACTGGGGTTGTTTAGGCTGCAGTAAAAGAGGCTGAGGGGAGACCTTATTGTTCTCTACAACTACCTGAGAGGAGGTTGTAGTGAGATGGGGGTTGGTCTCTTCTCCCAAGTAACAAGCAATAGTATGAGAGGAAATGGCCCTCAAGTTGTGCGAGGGGAGGTTTAGATTGGATATTAGGAAAAATTTCTTCACCAAAAGGATTGTCAAATATTGGAACAGGCTGCCCAGGGAACTGTTGGAGCTACCATCCCTGGAGGTATTTAAAAGACGGGCAGACGTGGTGCTGAGGGACATGGTTTAGTGGCGGGTTTTGGCCGTGCTACATTAATGGTTGGACTTAATGATCTTAAAGGTCTTTTCCAATCTAAATGACTCTATGATTCTAATTAATACTGTAACTGACATTCCTGACTTTAACTACGTCAGAATAAAGCACAAAAGGTCACAAAATTCAAGGTCTGTATTCTACCAATGTGCTTTTTCTTCATAATAGCCTTTATGATACAAAAGGCAAGAGATTTTTTCTCTCCAGTATCTGTAAGCATACATTACAATATATTACAATAACGTCTATATGATGCTGACATATTTGTGCTGCCGGAAGTTCTACATGGAGGGAAAGAAAACAAAAAATGGAAGCAACAATAAACCAGTATTTCTACGTCTGGCATAAAACACTCCCTTTTCTAACAAAATAAACATGCATTTCACATACACAGAAAATCTGAACAATACTATTCCTTCAAGTTTTACATTCTCTCTTGAAATACCTTCCTAGCAATGGGGTTCTTCATTAATAACATTAAAACAGAGTTACCTCTTCATTAAAATGTGTTAAATATTTGAATATTGTGGTGAAGAAAAATTATTTACACACAGCTCTAAAATGAAGACCACAAAGGACTTCATTTACTGCTAACATTTTCCCTGAACTTTTAATTAGAACCATGGTGTAGGGTTACAAACATGGTTCAGTCCTGAGAGATATTCAGTGGTCAGAGCAGTGTGTGGCTATCATCTTAAACAGTTTTTTTCAGGACCTCAGTACTGATTAGTACTTTCGGGACTCCTCAGTACTCAGCCCTGGCTCCAGACCCGTCCTTGGCAAAAGTGCTTGGAAGCATTGACTGACTCCAGGCACGTCAGGACATACCCATAAAACCTGTGCTGCCCAGACAAGGCAGGCCCACAGCCTGTTAGATGGGTCTGCATTTGACATGCCTGGAGGTCACCAAAGCTCAGTATCAGTGAATTCAGATAATTGCAAGGTAAATGACCAAGGAGTAGGAGCACAGGTTGCAGAAGGATTGAGTTTAGAAAAGACTCCAGGAAATGCCAATTGTGCATGGCCAAATTCCAGCTGATACTGCACCTCCATTTCAAGTTTGACTGTGAAGGCACTAGTCCCTTTAATTACCAAGTGCATTGTGCATGAAGCACTTCATAAGATATCTACGTTCTAGGAACCGAGCTGCATGTGCTGCAAAAGTTAACTTTTGTCCCTTAGATAAAAAGGATTGTGTAACATTAAAGGAGCTCCTGGCACTTGCTGAGACTCTCTCCTGAAAGCGCGAACTTTTGCCTGTAGCTTGAAACCCTGATCCTGTAGAGAATGAAATGAAACCTCCCGAAGGCTGATGGTTCTTCTGGGCAGTCCTTGCAGGATGGCAGCACTGACTTGTTTTTCCTCTGCTGAAGTAACCTGCTGTGACCCATATTCAACCCACGTCTCACAGGACCACCCCAGATGCACCATTTCCTCCACTAAGAGTTACCGCCTCTGACTCAGTCGATGATACAGAAAGCTTTGTCCCCTTGCAAGCAAATTACTTTAATTACTTTCTGCTGCTAACACTGGCAGCATGAGGTACCCAAGAGCAAAATTATCTGAGCCATGCCTAGTTAGACTTTTGGCTCCCAAGCGCAACACAAACCCCAGTGGGGGCAAAGGAAATGCCAGGACTGCAAACATAAAAGCATTAGCTTCACTCTGCAAGGGCTCACTGCCCCTCTCCTTTCTGCTTCAAACAGCTTAGTGGAGATAATTGCTACTTGCAGACACTCTCCCTCGTAAACCTGTTTTCCTACAATGTGTAGCATCCTGTTTCTTTCAGAGTTTGCAAAGATGCTTTCAGTGATAAAAAAAAACCCAACCCTGGGATATAACCTGCCTCAGGCTCAAACTTCATAGAAGAAACCTACACTGTCAAAAAATAGGTATGTCAATGAATGGTTCCCAATCAGTCGAACACAAGAAAACAGGCAGGCTTTGCCCGGCAGTCCTGACTACATGTATTTGCTCTCATTAGTCTGTGCTATTTTGCTGTCGTTTTCCCACTGTGAAAATTGCTGTATGAATCCACAGTGGCTCTTCCAGCTGGAAATAATATATATTACTTTAAGTTTCTTGGGAGGAGCAATCATTTGTAATTTAGTCATGCCGTGGCATTCCAGGGCAAGAAATACGATCTGACATGTTGTTTACAGTATAAAGATGTAATAGAAATAAACCTGACATGGTATAGGATTATCCTGATATTGAAAAACTAATGGCCACCAGTACACGNAGGACGGATGACAGGAAACCGGGTGAAAGATCAACGTTTGTACAAAACTCACATTTGAAAACTTTTCCCTTTTTTTACAAATGACATGAATGCCAAGGGAACCTCACTTTCAGCTATAGACAGAGATTCTTCTTCACTGCAGGTGATTTTGTTGGAGAACTTTAAAGTTACTACGACCTTCAGCTAAGCTGTGCTTTCTCTGGCTGGCCTTTCACCTGGGCTCATAAAATAAGCCATAGGAACCCACAGCAAGAATGAGAAAGAAGGAAAGTAGGTAAAACACCCCTGATTTGGCAGAATATGCCACTGATGTTTGGGAAAGTACTTTTTTTTTCCTAGAACTGCTGTAGAAATTATCCTATCGACTAAACTGATGCCAGGGAAAGGGCAGTGTGACCCTTTTTTGTTGATTCCCTTTTCTGGATGAGATGTTATCATGCAGCACTGCTAAAACCTGATTCCCTAGCAGTTTTTTCCTTGACTATACTAATGCTAATTTTTTAGCAATGTTCAAGGTTAGGCAAGGAGCATAATACCTAATTAAAGGGCTTCTCAGCTTCTGGTAAGTTCAGTTTTATTTCTGATACTATTTTACTCCCTATTCCTTTGTAGTGCTGTTGCACATGTGTGGGGTGAGATTGAGCTCATGTTAAATTTCACTGTCTGCATGGGCACTGGGTGTCTGAGCTCCTGCTACAACAAATGAAAATCTTGTCACCAGCTTATGGGAGGCCAGCAAGTGGTACAGATGGTCCCCCACTAAGTGTCTGTGGGAGCAGGAGCTGCATGACCTCCTGGGCTCTGCTCCCCAGATCACAGAATCACAGAATCACAGAATGTTAGGGGTTGGAAGGGACCTCTGGAGATCATCTGGTCCAATCCTCCTGCCAGAGCAGGTTCACCTACGGCAGGTTGCACAGGATGGCGTCCAGGCAGGTTCAGAATGTCTCCAGAGTCGGAGACTCCATGGACTACAATGAGTGATGAAGCACTGAGCATTGCAGGTAAACACCCACCAGCAGATCTGATGTTTTGGTATCAGGATGTGCTCAGTCAGCCTCATGCCTGTGTGCTCATTAGAGAGTGAACCAGTGAAGCAATTCCCAGAGGTGCTGTTTTCTGTCTAATTCTGACCACTTCTGACCTCGTCAATTGGAAAACTGTGTGTCCAGCTAACTGTCCCGACTCTTCCACAGCCATGGGGGCAGAGGGAACTGCAGGCAGCGAAGCAGTTTGAAATTATGACACTTCTACTTCGGCATAGTGAATCACCTCTTGGAGGTGCTCATCTCTCTCCATCACCTCTAGAAGCATTCCCAGACAACCAGCTTTCACTATATACTGAATTTCAAGGCTAGCATAATGAAACTCACCCTGCACTAGACTCTCTGAAACAATATACTGACAGTAGCTATAAGAACCTCACTATTGCTGGTGGCAAAAGCAAGCAAGAAGCAAGGTTCAGTGCAAGGAGATCTTTTGAGTCTCTCTCTGACCCAAGTGGTGTCCAGGTACCAGAGCCAGCAAACAGTGGATGGCAGCGTTTGTCCTCCACATGGTACTTCTCCTTGCAACTCTGAATTAAAAGACTTATTTTGCTATAGTCACAAAATGATAGAATGCTCTACAAGGGCTACTGAGACAAGGGAAATATGGAAGGCTGCTTCTATCATTTCTCTATATACAGACATTTACATAATGTATATTGATAATAATTGCTCATACAGAATACAATGATCAGTATATGAAACATGACCTGATGCTTCTCAAATGCTGCAAGCACATATAAATAAAAAGAGGAGGTGTACAGACAGATATGCCATCTAGATGTATAATATTACAGCTTTGAGATCTGTGGTTGTGTATTTACTGCCTGTAAGCGGTCTTTCCCGTTAAGTATATCCATTGCACCTTACTCAAGCCAACATTGCTCAATATTCATTAAGCCTACAAATTAAATGTGAATAATTAAAATTGGATAATCTCACTATCCTGCCATCTGTTCCTCAACTTGCATGTGGCAGAGCATCATGCTGATATTTTTTTTTTCCTCAATTATTCATTGCAGACAACAAGCCACTATAGAAGCTCAGGCGCACAAGCTTCAGGACAGTGCCCAAAATCAGACGGGTTTGTTTCAAAAGCTTCGGAACCATTGTAAATTCAGCAAGAACACAAAGAAGTGTTTTCTGCCAAACACACCTGAAAGCCTTGGTGGGAAGTGTCCACATGGTACTGCCAAAATGTACCACTGGAGGGCGGCAGCTTTGCTCCTGCAGAAACCCCGGGTGTTTGTGGGGCGGGCAGGAATTGTTTTTGTAGGCAAAGGGAGTGCTACCAAATCTGAAAAGGTGGTAATATAACACTGAGGTTCTTCATCAGTCTGCATGGAAGGGAACTGGCAGTGCCGTTGGAGCTCTCGCGCACTTGTTTTGTTAAGTCTATGCAGCCAGACTGATTCTTTTTGGACATTTTGATAGCTAGAAGTTTTCCTTAAGTTTCTTGTAGGATTTCAGTTTAAATTTGAAGATACCCAAATATCATCTTGGTTACCTCATTTAAAAAAAAAAACATTGATATTATTGTTTAATAACTTTTAGAACTAACTTCAAACTTTTGAACCTCAGTACAAGCCATTGATGCTAATATTTGTTAGCACCTCATATTCACAGAGATTGGAGGAAAAGCAAAGGGAAAGGCATACTGCCTTTCCATAGTGATTATCCAAAGGGATAATTAAAATGCAAGTAAAGTTAAAATACAGATGAAAATTTTCCTATCTAGAAAAGGTAAACCAGGCCATCAGTATCATATGACGCTACCCCTAGAGATCCATTGCCTGATGGGAAATTCAGGTCTGAAGAGAGGGCCAATAAAAGTCTAATTTTAGTGCAGAAGTCATTTTTTTTTCCAGACACAGAGTGAATCAAGGCTAAAGGGGCATAAAGGCCATCTTTTTCTTTTCCTTTTTGAGCTGTCGTATCTGCAGTTCTGATTATTGCTGTAAAGGATCACCTTTGATAACTGCAGCAAAGGGGTGCTAAGGGGTGAATTTTGTCCGAATGTAGAGGCTCTAGTCCTTGTTCCAGTGATTCAAAAAGGTACAAGACAACTGGTAGGAAAGGTTAGTGACCCCTATTAAAACAAATAGACTATGCTGGGTACTTGGAATTCCCAGTAACTTTTGTTACTTTTTTTGTGGCTTCTGTTACAGCAGGATTCACTTTTGATCTCTGCAAAATCCTCTTCTGAGCTCTATAAATCCTTAGTACCATGATGACCATGTAAGATTAACTGCAGTGAAGCCGTGATGGAGCAATCTCAATTACTGGGAAGCACCTGGGTAAGAAAGGTTAATAGGAACAGCTAAGGGAAGACATATATGACACTGAGCAGTAGTAAAATATTGTTTCAGAGGTATATGTCATAGAAAATCTCAGCCTGGGTTCCCTGTTGATGTCTGCCTTTGCCTACCCATTCCTACAAAGGTAGTAAATTCTTGTGTGGCTAGTAGTTACTGATTACATTTCATGTGCAGATTCATCCTCTTCCCTCTTCCAAAGAAACCTATCATTAATGTGTTCTTATATTATTTTCTAATGGTTACAAGAGATTTTCTGCCAAACTGCAGATTTCCTTTTAAGCCACTGTCTGTAGCAGTTTAAAGTAATTTAAAATCATGTCTGATGGACACTTAAAATGATAGTGCAAAGATTTAGAACAGACGTAGCATCACGCTGGTGTTTTAAAGAAGTTCAAAAGCAGTCCGCTCCATTAAATGATTTACAAGGAGAATAAAAGGTCAAGGAACTTGTTCTTATTGCATCCCTTTAGTCTGAAGGTCTATTATACTTTGAAGCCTTAGGCAACTTAGAACCAAACCAAACCAAACTGTACAGCAGCTAATTGCACCTCAAGGCATTTTTTTAAAGGTTACAGCTGGAGCTGGACAGGAACTGAGAGATCTGATGAGATACCCACCCATCCCCACGGACCATGGGGATCGCAGGTGCTGGAGTTGAACTTTGCAAGTTGAACTGCAAACTGTTGAGCTTTTTATTCATTACACAACAATAATAACAAGAAATCCGCTGGGTAAAAAAGGGGTCCAAATGAACTTATTCACCGGTACATTTCAAATTCTGGGCTAAGGCACATCAGTACATTGCTGTATACTCTGATAGCATCTAAAACAAGACAGGGAAGCTTATTTGAGGGAGTACAAATTACTTGAAACAGACGCTGTGTTCTGACACATTTTGCAAGCTCATGTGAGGCGTTCAGCCTAGACATCACCAGTCACTTCCTGGGGCAAGATCTTGCATAATGTGGGAAGGTAGATTGTTCCTGTGAGGAACAATTGTTCCCTGTGAGGGAAAGAGTCATTTAAAATTGCACTGGCAGTTTGTAGATTGTGGTGTGCAGGGGGCTGTTTATACGTGTGTGTATCTGTATGTCTGTCTGCCTACACGGGGAATTTTGACTCCCTGGGAGTCTCACATTAAGATGACTGTATATGCTTGCTCCAAGCATCGTCATCCTGTGCAGCAGCAGATACGCTGAGATGCCAGAAGCAGTTGCCCCAGATAGCAGCTACCCGCCCCCAACCCTCTCCTAGACATTGCCAGCTCCACAGCAGGGATGTTTGAGAGGATTGCATACCCACTCGCAGCCCGCCGGCATTTTTATCTCCATTCTTTAACGTATTTGGAATGTTATAGTAGGCAGGACTATAAACACGGCAGCATGGATGCAGCTGCGTGGTGTGCTCAGATGTCCCTGTGAGGGAAACTGAGACCTGCAGAGAAGAGGCAGCAGGAATGCGACAGAAGAAAGCACACACGAGCTGTATCACCAGCCCAGCCAAAACTTGTTTGCCTGACATCCTGAAACTTTTGCTGTGTGGGGGATTGATGACACTGTTGCAAACAGGAGGGATTTGACTCATGTTTCTGCTACACCGCCCCCAAGGGAGTAATGTGCAGCCACCCCAGAAGTCTTAACTAGGTCCAAGGACTCTCTGAGCTCTTGACTGCGAAGGAGCAGGAAACAGCTACAGCATCCCACCTGTTTCCCCCAGGCCACTTGGGATTTGAGATCAATAAACACAAATGTCCAATTCAGCGTGCCTTTCAGCTGTGTTCAGGTTTGATGTTGCCAGGTTGGCCCCAAAGGTTCCTGCTACAGCCCTTTCAAATCGCTTGCCAAACAAGATGAATAGCTGCGCGTACAGCCTGCAGAGCCATGGAAAGCTAATCAATGCCTGCCTCTTTCTCCAAACACTTTATGTGCTTTCACGGGTAGTGTGGAAGTCAATACCCAAACAGGAGACCATTGCCACACGTTGTCATGCCCTTCTGAGCAATTGTTTTGCTTTGCAAATGGCTTTTCCTTCCCCTGCTCTTTCCCTCAAAGCAAGTCACATACTGTCAGGCTCTGGCCAGATGACATGATACATCATGTTTCTTGTAGGCCCCTGTGGCTAAATCTAGAGAAAGCAGTCATTAAAAAATAACCAAATCCAGAGGACGATGCTGATAAATGAAGAGACACCAGCCTCAGTAGGTTAGGTAAGTTCCCTGGATTTTAGTGGCAGGCAATTGGAAGGAAATGACCAACGGTGAAATTCATCTCACTTAACTTTAATCCTCCAGAAAGTCATTTGGTCTAAACTAGTTGTTTGGGATGCAGCCTCAGTTAATGGAGAGACACGTCTCTTCAAAATGTGATCCATGCCTTCACCAGAACATGTTTCAGATGGGAGAGAGGAATTATCTGTTGAATGTACCCATTCTTCCATATGGGCAGCCGCAGGCATCTCTGACCAGCTGCCAAAATTCTTGAAAGTTAAAGGGTCTTCCCAGGACTCCTAGAAACTCCGGGAAGAGCATATACACATTGATTTAGTGTAGAAATCTCTAAAGATGTGGGAGCTTAATCTTCATTTCCAAGGGTGGTTTAGGTAGCAAACGGCAACATGGCCTTGTAAATCAAGGGACTAAGGCTTCTATATACCTGTTGCCTCTGAAAGGGGGATCCAAGCTCCTAAACTGTTTGATCCTTTGGGAAATCACAGATACCTCTGAAAGACTTTGAAATTAATGGCCCTTGCACTACACTGCAGCAGCTTCAAACAATATGTTGAATAATCTGATAATTTGAAAAAGTAAAGGAAGGATTGTTATTTGTCTTAACTTGAACTCAAACATGGAATATATTTCCCAACCAAAACAGTTTCAAAATTTTCAGATAAATCTCTCAGTTGGAAATATCAAGTTTTTCTCTAACGTTTCAGTTTTTGAGGGGAAAAAATGCCTTTTTCAATGGTAATACTGCATGTTGTGAAGCACTTTCTGCCCCTTGTAACCTGTGGAAGAGAATGGTGCTCTTAGTTCCTTCATCCCTCCACAACTGGCAGCCTTTACTCTGAAGCATTAATTTTTGAACGATGCAAGTTTGTATACCAGTCTGCGAAGTCAGATCCAGACTGAGGTTCCTGCAGCCCACTTCAGGAGCCTTCTGCCTCTAAAAGGCATGGTGGGAATGAAGCTTTGAGAGACAGGCTGTACCTAAGCTTAAATCCTATATGAATAAAGCTAATGTATACTATATAATGATGTAAGCCCTACAAGAAAGGTTCCAGGGCACTTGATCGCTAAGAGTTGTCACCAGGTTTATGGATCTCAAGGTTTGCCAGGGTGTTTGTGGTTTGTGTTTTAATTTAGCAGCACCGAACAGTAAGTGCTTGCAGTAGCTGCTTACTGAGAAAGCACATCTAGAGAGTTGCACAAGGGCTAAATGTTGCACATCTTTTTGTACTTACACAATAAAAATCCTGAAAATGATTTTAGAAACTGCAATCTGTCAGGACTTTCAAGTCCTGCAATCAGAGACTAAAAAGAATGGCGAAAAAATGTAGAAAAATACAAAAAAAAAAGGAAAAGATAAATAATGATCATGCTGGCATATCCAGATCAGATGGGCCTGAATAGGGATATAATTAGAAATTGTACATAATTTCAAATACAAATGGAAACGTGTCATGGTTTAACCCTGGCTGGCAACTAAGCACCACAAAGCCGCTTGCTGACTGCCCCTGTTTGGGATGGCGGAGAGAATCAGAAGGGTAAAAGTGAGAAAACTCATGGGTTGAGATAAAGACAGTTTAATAGGTTAAGCAAAAGCCAGGCATGGAAGTGAAGCAAAACAAGGAGTTATTTCCCTGTTTCCCATCAGCAGGCGGGTGTTCAGCCATTCCCAGGAAAGCAGGTCTCCATCACGTGTGAGAGTTACTTGGGAATTGTCATGGTGTGGGATGGATTGGCCCAATTAGGCAGGAAGACAGATGCTCTCTCCCCTCCTCCTGGCTGGTGGCAAGAGGTAGAGAAAGAAAGAGACTTATGAGTTTAGAAGAAACTAAACTACTTTAATGAAATATTAATAATAAAACAATAAAAAAGAAACACTGAAATATATACAAAACCGTATCAAGCTCCCAGGATGAAAATCACATCACTGGCAGGCACTGGGGAAGTCCCAGACTAGCCTTTGTGATGGACTGGAACTGGATTCCAGATCTGGATTCTGGATCCGGATCAAAGGCAGACGAACAGACAGAGACCTCCTCAGACGCCAGTCATTAAAGAAAGAGGGCTGACCCTTTGATCCCTCAGCTTTTATACTCAGCTCATCCCTGAGCATGGGGCAGATGAGATGGAATACCCTCCTGTTGGTCAGTTTTGGGTCACCTGTCCTGTCCACTCTTCCCTGCAGGTGGGACCCCTCTACATACACTTTTCCGCTTCCCACCCTCCAAGGGGGAAAATAACAAAGTTGGCTGGCCTTGGGTGTTATAGCAATAAGGATATAAGCAAAAGCCTCTCTGCATACCATGCCTTGGCATCAGCTATAAACATGGGTCTTATCACTCTGAGGTTGAACAATTTCTGCACAACGTGCCATTAATTTCAGCAGTTAGAAGAGGCCTAGCTTAAAAGTAAAGTTACAGAACAAAATTGGTCCTGGTTTACCTCAAACCAGGACAGGAAGACAAAATGCCATCACTTTGAATGTGCCCCCTTCCTTCCTCTTTCCCCAGCTTTTATTGCTGAGCATGACAACCTATGGTATGAAATATCCCCTTGGTCAGTTGGGGTCAGCTGTCCCAGCTGTGTCCACTCCCAGCTTCTTGGGCACCCCCAGCCTGCTCACTGGTGGGGTGATGAGAGAAGAGGCCTTGACTCTGTGTGAATACCGCTCAGCAATAATGAAAACATTTCTGTATTACCAACACTATTTTCAGCCCAAACCCAAAACATAGCCCCATACAAGCTAATACAGAAAAAAATTAACCCTATCCCAGTCAAAACCAGCACAAAATGGAAAGAGGTCAGGATAAAAGAAGAAAACAGAGTAAGAGCAATTTCACTGGCACGTGCTCTACCCACGATGCACTATATGGGTAACAAACTAAGGACCTAGGGAAATATTAGAAGTGCTCGACTGTTTTGACATATGTAACCAAGAATCTGTGGAAACATTATATCCTCACATTACCACCCCACATTAGTCACCAATTCATGCAGCTACTAGATCTTGGGAGATAATTACGTCATAAGGGATTAGGAATAAAGTATGAAGAATGTACACAGACTCTCCAATGCTGCAGGTATGAGCAAACTCAATAAATAAACTCTCTTACAGATGTAATGAAAAGTAATCCTCCAAGTAACAAAGATTAAAAATTTACAAGGAAAGACAGTGCCAAGTATGTGCAAAATACACAAACACAAAACACGAAATTANAAGGCAGACGAACAGACAGAGACCTCCTCAGACGCCAGTCATTAAAGAAAGAGGGCTGACCCTTTGATCCCTCAGCTTTTATACTCAGCTCATCCCTGAGCATGGGGCAGATGAGATGGAATACCCTCCTGTTGGTCAGTTTTGGGTCACCTGTCCTGTCCACTCTTCCCTGCAGGTGGGACCCCTCTACATACACTTTTCCGCTTCCCACCCTCCAAGGGGGAAAATAACAAAGTTGGCTGGCCTTGGGTGTTATAGCAATAAGGATATAAGCAAAAGCCTCTCTGCATACCATGCCTTGGCATCAGCTATAAACATGGGTCTTATCACTCTGAGGTTGAACAATTTCTGCACAACGTGCCATTAATTTCAGCAGTTAGAAGAGGCCTAGCTTAAAAGTAAAGTTACAGAACAAAATTGGTCCTGGTTTACCTCAAACCAGGACAGGAAGACAAAATGCCATCACTTTGAATGTGCCCCCTTCCTTCCTCTTTCCCCAGCTTTTATTGCTGAGCATGACAACCTATGGTATGAAATATCCCCTTGGTCAGTTGGGGTCAGCTGTCCCAGCTGTGTCCACTCCCAGCTTCTTGGGCACCCCCAGCCTGCTCACTGGTGGGGTGATGAGAGAAGAGGCCTTGACTCTGTGTGAATACCGCTCAGCAATAATGAAAACATTTCTGTATTACCAACACTATTTTCAGCCCAAACCCAAAACATAGCCCCATACAAGCTAATACAGAAAAAAATTAACCCTATCCCAGTCAAAACCAGCACAAAATGGAAAGAGGTCAGGATAAAAGAAGAAAACAGAGTAAGAGCAATTTCACTGGCACGTGCTCTACCCACGATGCACTATATGGGTAACAAACTAAGGACCTAGGGAAATATTAGAAGTGCTCGACTGTTTTGACATATGTAACCAAGAATCTGTGGAAACATTATATCCTCACATTACCACCCCACATTAGTCACCAATTCATGCAGCTACTAGATCTTGGGAGATAATTACGTCATAAGGGATTAGGAATAAAGTATGAAGAATGTACACAGACTCTCCAATGCTGCAGGTATGAGCAAACTCAATAAATAAACTCTCTTACAGATGTAATGAAAAGTAATCCTCCAAGTAACAAAGATTAAAAATTTACAAGGAAAGACAGTGCCAAGTATGTGCAAAATACACAAACACAAAACACGAAATTAAAAAAAAAAAAAGGAAGATTTTTGGAGAAATACTTTCTAATAGTTAATGCTCAATATATTGAGTCATTTGCAATAACTATGGCTAAGGAAATCATTATCCCAAAGTTTGCAGACAAGAAAAGCCAAGTGAAAATGTACCATACCGAGGAAGCAAGCAGTGACTCACAGGAAGAGCTTCAAAATAATGTAATACTAATTAAAAATAAATAGCTGGTAAGGCAAGGTTGGCACTAGGTACAAAGACAAAGCAACAGCATCCACACAAAAGCAAACTAAATGCCAAACGTGCAACATAGGTTACAGTATCGTAGTGAACACACAAAGCTTCAACAAGGCAGCATCAAATTAAATGATATGATAGCATGATCATTACAGCGCTGAGATGAGCTCAGCCAGAGCACAACAAAGAAAAGTACGCTGACTGAAGGATTAGACAGTGCAAACAGCTCAGAAATTATGGCTTTCACCTAAAACAAGTACATTCATGTGCTCATTGATACTAAGCTTGGGTGAATTGTTCACACCATAGACAAAGAGATTCATACAGCCAGGCTGGCAGGCTGTGAGGCACCATGTGGCAGCAGGGCACTGCTGTTGTCACATGAACTCAGTTGGAAATTCAGGCCAGGTGAGACAGAGCTGAGGGAAGAAAGCTATTTATGAAGTTGCTGGTTAGCTATATGTGAGAGTACAGGCTCTAGGGTAAAATAGTAAACTTCAGAGAAATTATACACACCCTGTCTTGCATATCTCTCTACCCCCACCATACTTGAACATAACCATCCCTTCTAAAAGGTATTTAGAAAGTTTAATCTTGTTTTTCATTTTCTTTGTAGCCTTTTGATCCATACTGATAACGTACATGGGAAAACACTTGACTTTTCCTGTTCTCCCAAAGCTATTATTTTTGAGAGATGATAAAACAGTAAGAACAGGCCAGCAGGGAAAAAATCTGTGTATTTTACTGGTCTAAGTGAAAGTTCATCTTTAAAAAGGCCGCATTAACACTTTTTTTTTTTTTAATTTCCCCTCCAGTTGTTCCTCTTTGCGACAGTGCTGAACACTGCCAGCTGAAATGACTGCAGAGGCAGCTGAAGTGAACACTGCAGTGGGTCAGCTGAGCTGGCCGCAGCAGCGGGGCAGTGCCAGTGTCACAAGTCATTTGATTTGGATGGCTGTACTTTTAAAGTAAATGAAATATGAAGTATACCTTACTGGGATATTCCTTTAAAAAAATAAAACAAAACCCCCTTCTTAAATATTGTATAATAGAAGAAGAAGAAGAAAAATGACTGATGTACCCAAAGAATGAAGGAGAAGTCTCCAGCTGGTACCTATCCTTTTACAAGAGACGTTTATTTTCCTTAGCTATTTATCTGCTATTACTTTCCATCTTTAGAATCCTGAATCCTTGTTTGTTTGGGGTCTTTCTTTTCAAACTGTTTGTGCTCCTAGATTGCATTGTATAAAAGCCTTTATATGTTGCCTGAATTCTGACTCTTGCAAAAGTTAGAATCATAGAATCATAGATTAGTTTGGGTTGGAAGTGATCTATTAAGGTCATCTAGTCCAAGGCCCCTGCAATGAGCAGGGACATCTTCAGCCAGCTCAGGTTGCTCAGAGCCCCGTCCAACCTGACCTTGAATGTTTCCAGGGATGGGGCATCTACTACCTCTTTGGGCAGTGTCTCACCACTCTCGTTGTAAAAAAATGTCTTCCTTATATCTAGTCTAAATCTTCCCGGTTCTGGTTTAAAGCCGTTACCTCTTGTCCTATTGCAACAGGCCCTACTAAAAACTTTGTCCCCATCTTTCTTACAAGCCCCCTTTAAGTACTGGAAGGCTGCAACAAGGTCTCCCCAGAGCCTTCTCTTCTCCAGGCTGAACAACTCCAACTCTCTCAGCCTGTCCTCATAGCAGACGTGCTCCAGCCCTCTGATCACTTTGTGGCCCTCCTCTGGACCTGTTCCAACAGGTCCACATCTTTCCTGTGCTGGGAGCTCCAGGGCTGGACTCAGAGCTCCAGGTGGGGTCACAGGAGAGCAGAGTAGAGAGGTAGAATAATCTCCCTCAACCTGCTGGCCACGCTTCTTAGGCAGCCCAGGATACGGTTGGCTTTCTGGGCTGTGAGTGCACATTGTCAGCTCATGTCCAGCTTTTCATTCCCCGGTACCCCTGAGTCCTTCTCGGCAAGGCTGCTCTCAATCCCTTCATCCCCCAG
Organism: Chionis minor; assembly: GCA_013398295.1. Taxonomy (NCBI): domain Eukaryota; kingdom Metazoa; phylum Chordata; class Aves; order Charadriiformes; family Chionidae; genus Chionis; species Chionis minor. The sequence goes on along the minus strand of VZSF01006852.1, from coordinate 717,009 downwards.
CCTCTATTGATACCAGAGATTCCCCTGACCCAGGTGCAAGACGCTGCACTTGGCCTTGTTGAACCCCATGAAGTTCCCATGGGCCCACTTTTCAAGACTGTCCACGTCCCTCTGGCTGGTATCCTGTCCCTCAGGCCTGTCAACTGCACCACTCAGCTTGGTGTCATCTGCAAACTTGCTGACGGTGCACTCGATCCCGCTGTCATTGATGAGGGTATTAAACAGTACTGGTCCCAATACAGACCCACAAGGGACACCATCTGGACACTGAGCCACTGACCACTACCCTCTGGATGTGACCATCCAGCCAATTACGCATTTACCAAACAGTTCACCCATCAAATCCATATCTCTCCAATTTAGAGAAAAGGATGTTGTGGGAGACTGTGTCAAAGGCCTTACAGACATCCAGATAGATGTCATCTGTAGCTCTTCCCTTGTCCACTGATGTAGTCACTCCATCATAGAAGGCCACGAGGATGGTCAGGCAGGATTGCCCTTGGTGAAGTCCTGCTGGCTGTCTCAAATCTCATCCCTGTCCTCTGTGTGCCTTAACAAAGCTTCTAGTAAGATCTGTTCCATAATCTTCTCAGGCACAGAGGTGAGGAGTTGCTAGGTCCTGTGCAATAACAAAGAAACAAACATACAAATCCATCTTTTGGATAGATTCACTTTGCAAAACACAGCAACATGTGAGATAAAATGTTAATTTTGGCCAGACTTGATCCTGGAGTAAATTTGGATGTTCAGCAATTGAGCTGCTCTCAGGATCATTCAATCCACTAATGCCACAGCTTACTGTGGCCTGGACACACTATTCCTGAACACCTAGATGCCATTTCTGTGCATTGTTCACTACTTCTGCTTTCAAAAACCATTTTGGAAGCCAAGTGAAACATTATTTTGAATGAATGAAAATCCTGATATAAGGAACTATCACACTGCATGTTGCCACAAAGACAATTCCAGAGTGCACCTACCCACTAATAGCTTCCTGCAACTCCCCAAACCACAGGCAGAGGTAGGTGAACTTTTAGTGTTTTCGTTGTCTTCCATCCCAGGTTCACAGGAAGCACCTTCACTTCTTTTTTTCCCCCAATCTGAGGCATCTTGGATGAAAATCGACTCCATAATATTGCTTTGCAGATTTAAAGAGTTAATGCCTTTTCCCCCAGAGTATGTGGCCTTGCAATGTCACTTCTCAAGGTGGAACAAATGGTGGTTACTGAAAATTATAGGAAGATGCTAAGAATATTTCCAGACCCTTTATTCTAAATTGTCCTATGGATAAATCTCTGCTTGCAAGTGAAAAGATTCACTTAGGAAAAGCGCTTCGTAATCATTTGGGTAATGGTAACATGATATCTAGCTAACTTAAAAGGTCACATTTTTGATCATAAAAGAAGAATAACATAAATGCCCATATTCACGTTTATTTTAACAAAAATGTCTCTATAATGAAACCTGCTTAGAGAAGTGAAATAGTGATTGGATTGAAGATTTCAAATCTCATTGCAATCAAAGGACATAAAAATTCTAGCTCAAGTTAAAGTGAACTTTCCTTCAGTCATGGCTAGATAAATTGCATGTTTATCCCCCACCTAGTGATACTGCTGTCTTACCACTGTGAGGTAGTAGTACAGAATAGTGTCCTACCAAACGTACAAACAATATGCTGATTACAAACAAGAGATTTTAGGGGAACATCATTTCCCTACAAACATGAGATCAGGAAGTCCAAATTTTCCATTGTCTCCTAACAAAGAAAAAAATTGGTTATTTCAGCCACAGGAAAGTAGTATGTTTTGTTAGGACACTTTACATATGCTGTATTTCTGTCTTCTCATTTTTTTCTGTCTTCATTTTTTTCACTTAGGGGATAGATTGAGCAGTTCTGGTTTGAGTCACACTCTTTTCTCTCTTTCTTTTTCAGAGAAAAATTTATTCACTGTTACCATGGAAATGATTTCATCTTTCCAATAGTAGGATTCCAGCCCTGCAGTCTTGGTTTTGTCAATATAGTGTCCAACCCCTAACATCCCTCCTTTATTAATGCCATTGGTAGATGAGACTATTTACCTATGTCAAGAAAAAAAATCTTTAAGACAGTTTCTTAAAGGGATTTTTTTTTTCTTTTCTTGGCCATCAAGTTTGAATACTAAAGCTCTGATTCCGTTTATTATCCTATATGGATGTGACATGGAAACATAACACTACTCCCTTCCCTGTTCTCTGTGGGCAGCATACCACTGTGTGACCTGCCCCCTATTCTGAAAGGGCGTAAATGGGCATAAATGGACATAACCCACCAAAAGAAGTAGCAGGCTTTGGGCCAGTTTCTTGCAACATGGCAATCGACGTGGCATGGAGTGGAGCAAGCTGCAACCAATTACATTTGTAGCAGCAGGATATAAAGCAGATCTCCTCCATAACTGGCCTGCGTTGTGTGCTGTAATTTTATTTTACAACCTACATTATGACTGGAGTGGACTTTGCTTGCCCTGTTTTTTTTGGTGTACAGTGTTGTCAGTACTTTAAGGCCTAATAAACACACAAGTCCAGAAAAGTTTGTGACATTTGCTTGGAACCATTGGATCAAGAACGTTCCTGTGACGGAAAAATTAAATTCACTAAAGTCTCAAAGAACTTGACAACACTTGGAGTGATGGGTGTTAACTACAGATTCAACGGGATCTGAGTAAATCTCCCTTTTCTGTCATTTATGGTTTTTTACAAGGTCAGAAGCATAACATTAATAGCTTTTACAGTGTAATAGATCATACAAAACTTAACTTTATTATTTATTTCTTCCTATGTGAAAGTAAGCCTAAGAAGATATTTTTAACTAAACAACATATTCTACAAAGCTCCTAGTAACTTGCATCCAACCTTTCAGAAGACATCAGTTTACTTACAGAGGAAATACTAGAAGTATTATTTTAATTCTGGGGAGTCTGCTATATTCTTGGGAAAGGTTACTTAACTTCCCAGAGGTAAAGAAGTGGTGGAAAGGCAGCAGTAAGTGCATAACCAAACGAGCCAATTTATTCCATTTTTAAAAGTGCATCGAGGTTTCTGGGTCTGAAGTTACTGTAAAGGTAGAAAGGAAAAGGAAGGGGTATTTTTGAGATTAGCATGCTACCTTCTGCCAGGCTTATGATGTAATGTCTCTCTCTGCAAATTTTTTGTGTATCTCTTCCTTAAAAAAGGAAAGCCCTGGGAGGGTGAGAGCAGGGGTCTAAGGAGGATTATTTTCATGGACTTTTAGTCAATCCACTGCCCTTACGTTTCTGAGGGACAGTTCTGAGCTGATCTAAGAGGCTGCTGCCCCTGAGGTACACGGGGGTCTCTCCCTGTCCTGCTCTTCTTCCTCTCTCACTCCCTCATCATCCCCTGGTTTTACACCATTTCTGATATTTGTAGGACCCTTCACGAAGCCGATTCAGTTCCATGGCCCCAACCATTTCTTTTCTGCAGGTCACCTTTGTGCTGTGCTAGTGAGGAGAGCAGACTCAGGGAAGGGTCTGGCACACACCGGGGCTAACCCAGGGTGAGTGCAGGAGCACACAGGCAGGGGAGAGGAGGCAGCAGGAACTCCCTTCTCCGGCAGTGAGATGTCGCTCACGTGCAACTCCACCATCTGAGGCCATGAACTGAAATGGCCACAAGCCAAACACCTCTGCTTCCCCATGCTGCCTTCCCTGCCACAGCCCTCTCCTGCCCACATGCAGGAGGTGAACGGAAGTGCTGGCAGATGACATATGCTTGCAAATGATATAATTTCATGCCAGTTGAACTCATGTCCTGCAATCACACTGTACACTCATGTTTTCCAAGATCTTATTTTAAAATATTTTCCACTTGTTTGATCTTTTCTTCTTTAAAAGATTGTCAAGGTGACAAGTCAGCGATTTCCTGTGGAAATTAGAAGGGAAACAGAGAAAAAGAGATACTTAATAGACAATACTGCCAATAATTCTGTGTGTTTAACCCATGTCTGGCTACAAGATTGTGCACCATGCTGTTAAACCTGTAGCTCAGCTGATGCAGCCGTAGGTTGAGAACTCCCAAGTGTAAGACACTGAGGTTTCAGGGAGGTGAGCTGAGAAACAACTTAGTACTAATGAATGCTTTTCTCTAAAAGGAAGAGGATAAAACAAGTGCTGGTCCAACTTTATTTCTTACTGCACATAACTGCAGTCTTTTCAGATACTTAGAGTCACAGAGTAGAATCATAGAATAATTCAGGTGCAAAGGAACTTCTGGAAATCATCTTGTCCAAACCCCTGCTCAAAGCAGGGCCAACTTCAAAGATACATTAGGTTGATTAGGACCTTGTCCAGTCAAATTTTGAAAGCGTTTTTCTGTTTAAAAGCTTCCTTTCTTAGGCGATTGTTTCGAGTTTTCCCACATACCCTTCTGGTAGCTCTCATTTTGATACAGGATTCACATCATTAATAACACAAAATCACAGTACATTTGTATTACTCTTCAAAACCCCTTGTTCTGAAAAACATAAGAAAAAGCACTAATTTCTTGTCTTACTAGATCCAAAAGTACAAATAGCCCTTCGTGCAATCATGATTCAGTTCAATATTACAAGACTATGACCTGAGCTCTCTTGCAGTTCCAGCAAGTTCTCATTTTCCTAAGCATCTGCTGTGTGCCAGCACCAGCGACAAAAGGCTGGGCAAGACAAACCTCCGGTCTAACCCTGGAAAGCAGTTTGATGTTTCTGTACCACTCTAGAAGGCGACTATCTCACATTTGTGATCTCCAGTTTGCTCAGCTGGTCTTGAGCGTGACAGTCCTCTAGGAGAGGCTGCTGGGGCCTGATTCAGTTGTTCTTAGGTGCTTCAGGTTCAAAATCAGCCGTACACCTGACAGCCACTGGCACTGTATCCACCTCCTTACCTTTGAGGATCAGCATGAGTTGACTGGTTGTAGGTCTACTGCCTGACTACCTTTAGGTCTGGCTCCCTGTGGGCTCTGACACTCAGAATGAGTTTGAGCTATATACCATGAACTTCAAGGATGCGGTATTGCCCAGCAAGGAAGCTGGGATTCCATCCTTTCACGGCTGGAAAAAACAAAAAACCAGCGTTTGTGACCCCTCACTATTGTGTAGTAAGTAAAGGTAATTCAGCGTCCTCCCAGGGCACTGTCTTGTGAGCAGTTCTGCCCCTCCTGGAACAGGTAATGGAAAAACACTGGTGTAGCAAAAGGTTTACCACGGGATTTTTCTTTCCCTCAGCCTCACAGCTTTTTCATATTTTCCTGGTGGTCTTTTGGGAGAAAATAGACCAGGCATTCTTGAGTTTGTATCCCTACCTCTTCACCACTGTTTCTGGCAGACTTGCCAGGGGAAAGACACATTCCCAAATCCTCCTTTCAGCTGAGAGTTTTGCTGTGTTTCATAAGGCAGATGGAGGCAGACAGAACACTCTCAGACTAGCTGATGGAGAGCAGAAGCAGCATACATACACACAAACACAAATAATCAGAGCTGCATGAGAGAGTCACGATTTCCTCACAATTTGCTATGCTTCAGCTGTGACTCTTACAAAACACCAGCCCCAGCCACTGTACTTGTGGAGAATAACAAATTAATTTCTCCCTTTGATGTTCACTAGCAGATTTTAAGAGTCTATTCGGGAGCTGGTGAAGAGTGATTTAAAGTTCAGTCTGGTTTTTGTTTGTTTGTTTGCAAGGATTGCATGTCTGACAGCAAAGGATGAGATTTCTCTTTAAAGCATAATAAATTCAAGCATTTTGATGAAAATGTTCTGCCCTGTCTTTGATTGTACTTCAAACAGAAGTCTCCTGGGCTTCTACTCCAACATGGGTCAGTATTGCGGAGGAAGCGGTCTGAGCAGCTGTAGCACCATTACTCCATTTTAAGCCCCATCTCAAAGCTGACTCCACACTCCTTCTGGCCGGTCTTATTCAATCTTCTGGTGTGTTTTGTTCAAAATTCAACTGCTGGATTAAGTAGTTCATTTACCTTTCATTAAAAATCCCCCCATTACCCATCTTCTTGAAGACAGAGGCATAAGAGTTTCCTGTTAGAGCAGCCTCTACAGGGAGGGATAAATTACCTCATTGATTGAAGACTTAAAATTAGCAAGGCAGAGCTGATGAGTGTGAATAAATGTGTTCTTTTAATATTTTGGGGCTCTCTGCACATGACATGTCATAATATTACATTAAATTTTCAGATGTCTTGTTGCCTTCTATGGCAAAAAATAGATAGTGAGAGAAGAGGGAAAACCATCAAAGATAAGAAATGTCTGGACGAAAAGACTATCTGTTCCAAGATGCTGTGCATTTTGGCTATGTCATTCTCTTTTTATTCTGGCTTAGTGATAAGAGACCGGTGGAACACAATGTGGTGGTATGCTGAGTTCTGGCTTGGCTGCCTGGGCCAGTGGCAACGACTGGGAGATGGCAAATGGAGCTGATATTTCTAATGGTAATAAAAGTGACCCTGATGCTTCCTGCTGTATTTTCAGCTGTTTAAAACTTTGCAAACATTTAAAGGTTAAGGTGGAAGTTTTCCATACTGCCTTTCTGCCTTTTGAAAAAGGCTGACTTTTTTCTTCTTCTAAGTTTCACCTAACACAGTCTGGCTATTTCTGATGCTTCCTGTTTGGCTCCTAATGATCCACAAAAACCAAAACTGGGAGGAATGGCTGATACACCAGTTGAGTGTGTTGCCATTCAGAGGGATCTGGACAGGATGAAGAAATGGGCTGACAGGAATCTTGCGAAGTACAATAAAAGGAAATGCAAAGTCCTGCATTTGGGGAGGAGTAACCCCAGGCACCAGAACGGGCTGAGGGCTGACTGGCTGGGAACTAGCTCTGCAACGAAGGATCCGGATGTCCTGGTGGACAACAAGCTGACCACAAGCCAGCAATGAGCCCTTGCAGGAAGATGGCCAACATCATCTTGGGCTGCATTAGAAGGTGTGTTGCCAGTAGGTAGAGGGAGGTAATTCTTTGTCTCTGTTCAGANCAAGCTGACCACAAGCCAGCAATGAGCCCTTGCAGGAAGATGGCCAACATCATCTTGGGCTGCATTAGAAGGTGTGTTGCCAGTAGGTAGAGGGAGGTAATTCTTTGTCTCTGTTCAGAACTGGTGAGACACATCTGGAGTGCTGGATCTAGTCCTGGACTCCGCAATACAAGAGAGACATGGACTTACTTAAGCAAGCCCAACGAAAAGCCACTAAGGCAATTAAGGGAGTATCTTGCATACAGAAAGAGGCTGAGAAAGTTGGGACTATTCAGCTGGGAAAAGAGAAGGCTAGGGTAGATCTAATCCATGTCTATACATATCTGATGGGAGGGAATGAGGAAGAGGGAGCCAAACTCTTCTCCCTAGTACCCACTGACAGGGCAAGAAATCAATGGGCACAAAACTGAAACATGAAACTCCATCTGAACACATGAAAACATTCATTTGCTGTGAGAGGTGTTGTGTAGTTTCCATTCATGAAGACATTCAAAACCCAGCTGGACATCGTTCTAGACTAACTACTCTAGCTGATCCTGCTTGAGTAGAGGGTTTGAACTAGATCATCTTTAGAGGCCCCTTCCAATCCCACCAAGTCTTTGATACCATGAATGAAGAAATCTTGCCACTCCTTAACAGATCATTTCTAGCTTTGGAGCAGGAACTTTAAATATCCTTCTAGGAGGAGCCTTCTGCTGTCAGTTGCCTTCCTGTTTCGCCAGAAACATTCTAAACTCACAACACGTTGAAGTTGCCAAGGATCAATAGAGCCTGGCTGGAATTTGATTAATAAGCAAACCCTGGAGGCATCTCCTGCAAGGAGCATGCACCATCTCTGGGCTGCAAGCACTGAATACAACTTATCCTACATTTGCTGCTTGGGGCACTGTGCTACAAAGCTCAGACACTGAACAGGGCTTCTTCGGGCTTGCAAGTTGCTGGTGTCCTGGATGAGAACAAGAGGAAGAAGCCTAACTTGACTACGGCAAAGTGATATATCCCTCACAGGGATATTCTCTGGCAAGAGCCAGAGAATGAAGTGGAAAAAAATCCAGTGCAGAGGAATGAAAGAGAGGAGAAGGCTGTAGCCTAGTGGAATTTGGGACTCATGGGACAGACTGCACCCAAATGCAGGTGTAGAGGGAGAGCAAGGGACAATGCCACAGAAAACCTGAGAGATAGCATTTTGTGAGCTTAATGTGATTTAGCAACTAACTACTTTAACACACTGTTTTGAAGCTAATGCACATCTTCCTCCCCGCCCCATACACAGATGTATACAAGCGAATTCTCCTCACCAGGCTCATCAGATGAACCCTCTTAAGATGCACTGAAAAACCCAATCTTAGTATATGAAGTGCTATAGGATCTTTTGCAATAAAATTCTCTAGAGTGTCCAATTCATTTCCTCTTCCTTACTTTGTGGAAGTACTTAGTCTTTATATAATATTCAGCCCTGATTACAGGGTGCAAGACTGTTTTTTCTGTCTAAAGAACTACTTTTGAAAGAAGGCTAGGTTTGGGTTTTCTGCTTTTATGCACAGCAAATATGCAATTTTGTTACCGGTAGCAACAACCAGCTCAGAAAATGATTAGGCTTTTAAATGACTGGGGTTTGTGAAAAAAAAAAAGCATAAACAGGAAGGTGTGGGCTGTTTCTGGGGTTATAGAGACTGCACTCACTAGAAGGAATTCAGGGAAGAGACAGAGTGAGTGAGACTCCTACACCAGTTTCCATGTGGACTCTGCTAAGTCCAAGGAATTTCTCCAAATTTATGAAATTTGCAGAATTTTAATTGAGCGTAAAATTTGGCCCTTGCTGTTTTTCAGGGCTAGAGTAGGATTTTATCAAACTAACTGGTAATTCTTTTGCAGTTTTGAAAGGTTAATTATATTGTTGAGCAATATTTTAATTTATTCTAATTTGTCTCATCTGGATTCGTTTTCCTAATAGTTTTGCATAACTTTACATTCATTACAGTCCATTAAGGTAAAACCTTTTAACAAATACTAATTCGTGGCCGCTTTCACCACTTTGCTTGAACCTCATTCTTTTCCAAATGTCAAACTCTTTAAAAATCTTGGCATGAAAGGTCACCTTTCTGTGAAAATAAGTCACCATATTCAACATTTCAGATCTGGCATGGAATGACAAGTTATACAGAAGTCTCCTCCCTTTCAAGAGGACTCTCAGGGAGAACTTAATTTTTTTTTCTTAAAAAAACTAGTTTTTCCACCAGTTTTTAGCACTATGCATCTTACAAAAGCTAGTGTGTCTGCTGACCACAGTTTTCATCTGAGATTATTGGACATGACCAAATAATGGCCCAGAAAGAAAGCAAAGGTATTTCTCGTGTTTTGGTGGAGCACCCTGCTCTTGCACTGTGCAGAGCAGACCCACCAGTCTCACCAGTGCTCATTTATGACTCATGATAATGAATAGTGTACATAATAGCTGAAAAGACTGTCTGAGATGCTTATGTAGGGGACATACTCAACCATGTAAACTTGGACTGCTTTGCATTAACTTTCATAAATGTTGTGAGAACAAGTCAAATATTTTGTTTTTTAAATTTGTACTGTGGTACTGCTTGCTCGTACTCTGCAAATACACAGTAAATAGATTTTGCCTTAAGACCTTCTTGCCTTAAGGGCCTTCTAAGTTTAGGAAAGAAACCACAGCAACAGGTTACAGCAAACAGACACATGGATACTAGGAAAGAACTAGTTAAAACAAGTTAGCAAAAAATGCTGTGGAAGTAATATGTTTGTAATTTTTTTATAAGCACCATAGCAAATATGAGATTGTGCATTCACCTGGGTCTGAAATGGCCACTTAGGGGAGCTGCTAATGACAGCCGTCAAGTGATAAAGACACTTTTTAAAGTCCAGGTAAAATTGGAAGAGGAATATTTATTGAGTTAGCTGCTATTTCCCAAATAAGCATGTAAAAAAATATATGAAACTTAATGGCGTTTACTATTGCACAGTGACTTATGCTGTTCTCATCTCTGTACTCTTTCAGACAAGCTTTTAAGAATCTCAGTAGCGGTACTTTTCTGCTTTTATTCCTGCTTTATCCCCATGGCCCTGCACCTAGAAACCCCAATAGTCATGTCAGGGCAAGTTCTCGTGTGAAACAACTACCACTTTACCCCTCTTTTTCCTCATGCCTGACCTCTTGTTGTGTGGACCTTAGCTCACATTGGAGAAAAATAAATGCATTGAATAACAAATTAGAGAGCAGTAATTTAAATATATAATCAATATTATCCAAAAATTCATGTGCACAGAAGTTTAACAAGTATCCCATGTGCAAAATTTGCACCTAATTAGTACACTCCAGTCAGTGCTAATAGGCTATTAAGTGGAAACAATAGGGAGTACGAGTGTTTCACAATGAAAAGCATATAGTGCTAGGGAAAAAACCATGACAAAATCATCACTATCCCGATCATTTTTATCTTTACCTTTATCCCCTGTTGCACTGGGCAGCCCAGCCAGTGCCTCCTCAGAGGAGGACAGTCACCTGGGACTCTATCTCTACTCTTCCTGGATGGGCACAGGGAAGAAGTTTCCCTCTTCCCTTCTCTCTTTCTCCTCCCCAACCCACAACCCCCCCTCCCCCCCCAACTCCTCCCCCTTATGTTTTTATTTTTCTTCAGAAGTAACTTGCTCTGTTAGAGTGGACATATGTCATCAGCTACAGACCCCACTAATAAGTGAACCTGTCTCACTATCCTTTGTGCAACATCACCATTTTCTCAGTTTTACTGTCTACCTTTAGAAATATTGGGCTTGATGTGAGTTTTTAGTAGCTTCTGCACTTTGATGGAAAGGCTGATTATCTGATAGAAGGGCCTGTAATGTACACTCTGTTATCATACCCTCTATATTTAAATCGATCAAATCAATTTCCATCTTTTCTATCCGATTTGCAGTGATCCATTATGTCCTGGACATAGACCCAGGACACATTAAAATTCTCCCCCTTGAATATCTTGTGGAAAATAGCCTTACTCTCACTTTTGGAAGATGCTGCCAATATCTGCACGGCATCAAAGTATGGCAGTTGCAATTTATTTATCAGTGCATTAGGTTTTAACCACAGCATGCCCTCTCATCACGCAAGAAACAATTGCAGACTAGAGTCTTCTATCTATATCATTTCTATGAATAATATGTATAACTGAATTTAGTCCATCACTTGATATTATTCTGTCACATGAACGTCACTGCAAAGGAGCTCTAAAGCAAACAAAAAGAAGAAAAATTATAGTCATAAGGTAAACAGTTCGAAGAGAGAAAGAGAATCACAGGTTGAACACTCATTGGAAAGCTTTTTTTTTATCGGGTACTAGGGAAAGTAATATGGCTTGTCAAGACCTAATACAAAAAGAGTATTAAAGAGCTAATGGACTTCTCCTGGAGGGCAGATAAGAGAATTAGCCTACAGGCCTGTTTGGGAAGAACAGACTGACTGAGATGTAGGCTGTAAAGAATGGCCTAGGCAGCCGAATCGGTCTCCACATTGTCTTAGAAGTTTTCAGCATAAAACTCAAGCACATAGGCCTTACGCTGCTACATACCTTTGACTGAGCAAAATAGAATTGTTTGAAGAAACTGCCTTGAATCATTTAACATGACTGAAAAACAAGATAACTCATTTATCCTTTCTCAGAGATGAGATTTGCCTTCAGACAGGTGAAGGTGTTGTCCCAAATCTGGGGTTTTTACCCAGTGTGCAAACCAACAACACACAGAGCAGAGGTATTTCCAAATTTATTCCACTAATGTGCAGAAATGGGGTGCTCGTCCCAAAATGGCAACACACCTTAGTTTCGAAAATCTCCACTTTTATACGTTGATTATTACATATTCAAACAATTAATAAATATTCATTGTTATTCCCTTTAATGATTGGTCACGATTTCTTCGCTCCCCATGTAAATTAGCGTGCAGACTCTGTCTTCTTCTTCCATTGTTCTCTTTTGAGTAGGTGGTATTATTTGGGTAGTTGATCAACGAGTTGGTGGTCGCAACCTCCCCCTGCCAGAATTACCTTTTACCTATGTCTCCTCTAACCTTGGCAGTTCCAGGAGTTTTTTTCGGTTTGCTGACCAGGCCTACAGTTCATCAGTCTCTTGACAGGNCAAACAATTAATAAATATTCATTGTTATTCCCTTTAATGATTGGTCACGATTTCTTCGCTCCCCATGTAAATTAGCGTGCAGACTCTGTCTTCTTCTTCCATTGTTCTCTTTTGAGTAGGTGGTATTATTTGGGTAGTTGATCAACGAGTTGGTGGTCGCAACCTCCCCCTGCCAGAATTACCTTTTACCTATGTCTCCTCTAACCTTGGCAGTTCCAGGAGTTTTTTTCGGTTTGCTGACCAGGCCTACAGTTCATCAGTCTCTTGACAGGAATATCCTACTTCTCAACACAGCTACATTGTCTAATGGTTAGTTCCTTGATTGAATTGTAGCTAAACCATGTCTAGTTACTATTTCTATATTTTAATATTAGGTAAATAATTAAATAGAGTTGGGGCATTATAGAGGACTTTAGCAGCAGCAGGTTTCCTTGGTTGCTTCAATTACATTTTACATTTCATTCTCGTTACTGTCAATTTTATTACAACAAAGAAAGTGAAGCCCATCACTGGGAAGATGCCCATGACATGCGAGAAGCAGTTCACACTGTACCTGGGACAATACATTACTCAGAAAAAATCTGAGGAACTAGGTTGGCATGTTTTTATTGTAGCAGCTCAGGGTATGTCACGGAATTACTACAGTTATTGGGCTAACCTTATGGCTATGTTATCTCATAACTTGCAGTCTGTTCATCCTCATGAAACCTATGTGAGGTAGGGGTATTGGTTTATTTGGCCTGTATTGGAGACCAAATTAGGAGTTGAGGCTCCCAGTGAAATGAGCAGGGAGAGTTGCATGCCACTAGGACATGCTGATAGGTAGGAAGATGATGGAAAAGGCTTATTTTTCTCCTAATGAGGTTTGCATAGTCTCCAGAGCTTGCTGTAGCCTAAGGAGGAAAACCATATATTTGAATATTTTCCTTCTTGAGGAATACAAGTAGTCAGAACAGGCCTCCAGATGTCATCTCAACCAATGAATTTTGAAGAGCTCCAGGAACAGAAAATCTACCCTTAGTCCCTAATAGATTTCATGAGCATATCGCTCATTTGTTTTGGGTTTTGAGTTTCCCACAAGAGAGGGGGAAAGAATCAAATTCTTTGAAGTTCTTCATAACTCAGTACTAGCCAGTGAATGCTGTACACTGTCAAAAAAACATTTTTGAAAGTGCTGAAATTGAAGAAATCGTAATAATGGTGCTAGAAAAATGAAAAACTATTTTCATAGCGAGACACAAGCACATTCATGAGAACATGACTCAAAATTTCGATTTGCAAACTAGTCCTGGGGTATTATAGGCAGGAAAAGGTTTCAGTCTTCAAAAGTAAAAGAAGAACAAGCTGAGTTATTGGAAAAACCTTGGTGCCTTCAAAGCTCAGCACAAAACTTGTCTGCGTCAAGTTCTTTGAAATTCTACAGAATTCTAAACAAGTAAGCGGTATTTCAAAAAATTGAACTCTGAAACTGTGAGTCATTGCTCCGTATCTCTAATTAATCTCTCCTAATAAATTAGTTACTTTTATTATTTTTCTTGCTCTGTTTTTAAGATAATAAGTTGTAAAAAGCTCTTTTTCTACTGGAAACAATAATTATGAACTTTCAGAAGGATTTTAAAATTCTGGGATTCATCCCTTTGAATCCACATTCAGAGAATAACATCATTATAGAATTTTGCTTTCTATGATCTTCATTTTCAGATGTTCTTTTTTTTGTGCTAGTCTTTTAAGTAAAACCATTGAGTAAAAAGAAGCCAAACAATCTCAGACTTTTAATGCAAGCAGCTTTTATCAGGAAAAAAGCATTTGTAAATAATATTTTGTCTTCCTTTAACAACCATTTAGTTTATTAGCTTGAATTTTTGAAAACTACTCGATTATTTTAAGCCTGCTGCATTTTACAGTGTGCTGATGATGACATGATTAAAGTATATCAAGGTCATTGTTTGTGATTGACGTTATCACCGTCTTTATTTGGTTTATTACATTTTTTGCGAGCAGCAAATCCTGACGCTGTCAAGTCAAGTACCTATTGAATTTCTAGAGACTTACGCTGCCATGCTCCCTAGGCAGAAAATAAATTGTTCTTTCACTGTTGCATAATCTGATTGACATACCTACATTGAATGGGCTCTTTTTTACCAAGACAATGAATCCCATCTCCCTTGTCATATTTCATAAATTCCACACAGTTGCATTACAGAAATCTGTAAGCATTGTGAAATTATGAATATGGCAAAAAGCAACTATGGTTGGCTACTCTTTATAATGAAGGATGGAGTTTAAATTACTTCCGATGATTGCGATAGGTTTCCATGCTGGCATAAAAGCTGTCACAATGTCTTTCTGCCTTTTTAATGGACACACTCTGAAATAGATATTTCAATGAAATAAATGCCTTTCTGCTAATTTAAAACTTTTTTTTTTTTTTTGGTAAAGCTGTGATATGTATTTCAAATTATGCTACCTAGCAGAAAGAGTACACAACCTCTTTCTAATTATTACTTAGCATTGAACAAGAACAGTTCTTTTCTTTTCCTTTAAAGGCCTGAGATGAAGAAGTTTGTGTTTAAAGCGCTTTTAGGAGAATCAAGTGGCCAAGTTTCAACTTTTAGTTCTCTTGCAGGTGTTCCTGAGTGGAGAGAAATCTGGCAGCCTGTGGTTTGAAATCTGAGTTAGATGCCTCAGCTCCTGAAACATTGTATAGGATAAGGTAGGTGTAAAGGGACCGTATAAAACCAGAACCTGCAATAAAGAGTTGCCAAAGCTGAATGAATGTTGTAGTAGGGATATTTCTGTTCTACAAGGCTGAGCGGTTGGCATTTAGACACTGAGTGAAAGAAAACCTCAGTGATTACTGAACATAATTTGGTTTTCAATGTGAAAATAAGTGGCAGCAGGAAAAAAATCCCATCAGAACTGAAACTCTCTGGAAGGGAAGATAACATGAGAGTGTTGAAAGAGCATTTCATCCTGAATCACAGACAATCAGTTCCATAACACAAAGAAAAGTAAGAAAGAAGAGGGCTTTGTTTCTACCAATATAGGATTCCTCATACCTCATTTGCTCTATTTTTTTCAGGAAAAGGTGACTATAAATCTTTACAACTGATGCTGAAGGCACCTGAGCTCCACCTGAAGAAGACACATATGAATACATTTGCACGAACTTCAAAAGCAGAGTGAAAACACACAAAGCTTGTAAGTGGGCAAAGACTGAAATTTAATTAGCTGTTTTAGAGAACTATTTGAGCTATTTGACTTCCTGAGAAGAAGTCAGACCTATTCAGTGTGAGATCAAAAAGCCAGAGGGAGTATAGAGGACCTCAAAACAGTGATTAACCTTAACATAGTTGTTACACAACGATTACAGAAAATTATCCCTGCAAAAAAGTAAGTAATTTTTCTATGACTTAGCTCCTGGAAAGGTACTAGCACAATACTAGGAAAGCAGCAGAAACACACTGCTGGGGATAAGGGAGTAGGCACAACCAAGGAACCTGGGGTTGGTTGAGAGAGGATCTGTGTCAGGTTTGCATTGGTAAGCAGTGTGGCCCAAGATAAATGGATCTGTTGGGGGAAACACTTTGTGTTGACAAACCTGTGTCCACACTGCATGTGTTCCAGGGGGTGTCTTAACTTGGTCCCCTGGACTGGACCGCCACTAGCAGCTGTAGTGAAAAAGGTGCACAGCTAGAGTTTATCTTCCATTCTGGTTTTAGACAAGAAGGAATCTGTTTTCTGTCTTCCATGACTGCTTTGTTATGTGAAGCAAAACATGGGAAGCAGAAGAGGAGACTGATTTAAAAAAAAACTCAGTCATGATCTGAACTAAAATGCTAGTGTAGATACTCCTAGAGTTCATCTACACACAGGTAGATAAGAGGTCATCAATGCCTGGACAGGACTCTTCCCAGATCTGCACTGCGTGCTTGCTTCTTTGAATCTGTTGACCTGGCATGGAAGACACTCTCAGCAAAAAAATTGCTGGGACTATTTTTCCTTGCTGCCATTGGAAGATAAAAGCGACCCTTTTCAGGGCTGCAAAACTGTTTGAACTGGACAAGCTCAGAGCAAATGCACGGTTTGGGCATTGGGCTATTTGGAACCTATATGCGGGGCTGACTGTCTAGTCTAGATTGTTCTTCATGTTGGTTGTTAGTGAGTGTATTGGTGGTTAGTGTGCAAACTGACACATGGCTCTTCAGAGTCAGAGAAAAATAATTTTTTTCAATAGGCCACTGATTAGATGCGGCTGAGTCAGAAGGGTATGAGTCACCACTCAAATGACAAGTGTAAATTTAGTGCCTAGGGGAAGGGAGGAGGCTCTGAAAACCAAGCACATTGTTTGGAACTGAAGAAACTGAAGCCAGGTCTCCCCCACAGGATTTTGCTGGCATACCTACCTGCATCGTCTAGAGGTGTAAGAAAATCACCCACAGAGTTGACACCGCTCTATTGGCAAAATCCATGGTGAAGACACAGGGAGGCTTAAAGAAAAGGGTTTGTCACAAAGCTGTTGCTGTACAGGGAAAGGACATAGCTATGCTGATGAAAAGAAGAATGCCTTGGGCTAAGGTTTTGTGAATGCGTGTTTGGGGTGCTCCTGTCCCAACAGGCCTCTCAGAAAGCGGGAGACTCTATGTCTAGTTTCAAGATACTGAATGAATTTAAGCATGAGCTAGCTGTCAGCTACGCAGCTTAACTGTTTGAAGACAGGAGGACCTAGATGCTGGGGAACACTGGCCCTCAGAGTCAGGGCTCAGGCATTAGTAGAGGGAGAGTCGTTGAAATTGACGTTTTGGAGCTCAGTGTCTCAATTTCCCCAAAATACTTCTTTAGGTGACCGCATTCTTTAACATCATTTCAAGGAAACAGGAGAAAAGTGGTCTAGATAAAACCATCAAAAATTGGCTTTGCAGCAAATTATTCCCGAGTAAATATTAGTAGATCACACCAAATTGGCACAGCATTTCGAGTGAGATCTAACAGGGCCCTCACCTGGGCTCCTGAGTGCCAATGAACATTTTGATTAATGGGTAGGCTGATGGAACAGAAGCTCTTACAAAGTGTGTAGACATCAATGCACAAAGCAGGCTATAAACACCACTGAGGACAGGATTAGAATTCAAGATAATTACTTGAGACCGGAAAAAAAAGGCGTTGAAAACAATAAAAAAATAAATAAATCAGTAAACAGCAAAGACCAGCTTAGGGAAAGAAAATGGCAACTGCACAAATATTAAAAAAAAAAAAAAAAAAAGACCAAAAAAAAAAGATCAGTGAAACAGTACCTTGGAGGAAAAGCACTATAGTCTGTTGTGGACCACAAATGGTATGACAGGACTACGATGCAGTGTTGTTAGAAACAAAGCAAATTGCCATCCCAGATGAACAGGACTGTCATCTGCAGAACTTATGAAGCAATTAATCTTTTTGTCTCCATATAGCTCGAGGCACTAAACTTTACGAGAGATGCAGTCACACTAAGAAGAATAACAGGAATGTTGAGAGACTTTAGAAAATGTGATCTATCCCTCAATGCAGAGGTAATTCAGTTTATTTTTGGAATAAAAAAGAAATATGGGAGAACATGATAAAAATTCCAATATTGAAAACATGGTTGAAAGGGTGGTGATACATGACTTTTCATTTCCAGGGAGTGAAAGAAAATAGTAATAATTAATTTTCTGTAGGACAGAATATAGTTTAGATATTATGGAATATGTTCCTAACCACAAAGATCAATAAGCATCAATGAGCTACCTAAGCTGCGGTATCCTCAATACAGGAGGTTTTAAAGACCATCTCAGGAAACCCTTTTTGGGGAGCCTGTCAGTGTCCTTGGTCCTCATCAGAACAGGGACATAGACTCGCTGTCCTATGAAAGTAACTTCCAACTTTGCTATAAAGGAAATGAACCTGCCGCTTCCCAGAGGCAAGCAACAAAAACACAATGGGCAACAGGCACAGGTTGCAACAAGGATAAGTCCAATTACACATAAAAAATATTTTCACTGTGTGGGCAATTCAACTCTGGAACAGGTTGCCCAGAGAGGCTGTGGAATCTTCAAGTGTGGAAATATTCAAAGTTCTGCTGGACAAGACCCTTGCTGCTGCTTTGAGCATGGGATCGAACAAATGACCTCCAGAGGTCACATCCAAACTCAATTAATCCATAATCTTGTGATTCTATTGTTAAGGTTTATACATGGAAGGGACATGTCATATCAACCTGGGTGTAAAATGTTGCTTTTAGTCCAGAGGAGGAAGAGTAACAATTGCCTATATTGACATTAGCAATACATTACCTGAAGTCTATCTGGATTCTTTTCTACAAAATAAAATACGTTACTATCTGTAATTATCTTCAATCTACATGAACAAAGAAATTCTGCATTAAAATACCTTTCAGCTCCCCACCCCTTTCTTTTTAGATAACTAAATGTATTAATATTTCAAATCAGAGAAGAACACAGAAAAGAGCATTATCCAAAGCTGCCTTTGGAAAGTGACTTTACTGATTTGCCTTTGATCCGTCACCAAGTAATTAGCTTTAAAATTACAATGTCAAAATTGTTGAGGAACAAAAACCCCAAAGAAATTATCTTTTGCTCCGTATTTTGGCATGAAAGCTAGACCCAGACTTGAATTGAACTTGACTAGATTACTATGAGGTAATTAGAAAGGCAAGAATCTCCTTTACTATAACTAAGTTCTCTCATGTGTAGGATTAGCCGTTTCCTACATAGTTATTATAAAAGGCTCCTTGGAGACATAACATGCTGTTTTCTACAAGGGATGAGAATTTTACTATCAGCTAGAATAAAAGAGTCTCTTTGTTTGCAAAAGTTACTTTAGAGTTATGTTAGCATAGATGAAGATAACATTTGGTCCAGTGACATCTGAAGCAAAGCACTGGCTTAATTTCAGTTCTGACTCCATGCACAGCAGGCCATAGGAGACAGGTAGGCAGTCAGGTATGACAGCAGCAAGCTTCTAAACCTACCAGAAGGCCCTCTACAGACCTCTTACCAGTGAGTTGAGAATAGCATCAGTCATTTAGGACAGTTGTCCATTCCCCCTTCACTGGATCTGTAGACAATCTTATGTTACTGTTGCTTTCCAGGAAAGAAAAGTTACAAAATAAGGCTTGTAAAAGCCCTCAGGAGCAGAAAAAGACATGCAGAGAACCAGTGATGTAGGAGACACTTGAAAATGGACTTTGAAAACTTTTTAAAAAACTATAGAGCAAAGATGCCTGCATACGCAAAAATAAATGGTTTTTATTACTGGTTTGGAAATATCCGGTGTGATGACAGCACAGAAGAACAGGAAAGAAGGACCATAGAGACAAGAAGATTTACCTATGACAGTGAGTGGTACCAGAGTTTCAGAACAGAGGAAAGACAAGCTAGATGAATTAACTTGGGTTTCCAGCAGTTCTCTGATGACTGCATGAAGAAGTTAAGTAAGTTTTCTTCAGGACACCTGTTTCGCAGAACTGCAGTCAGTGGTAAGTGAAAATACTCAGGGAATATCATCGTTGTGCTCTGAGTGCAGGATGGAGATTAATGCCTAAATCTACCTAGAACCTTTGCAAGTCTTTGGACTTGAGCTTGTACATAATAAGAGGCTTTGGGAGAATTTGAGGATGCGACAGAAAAAAGTTTGTTCTGCTTCTCAATATGGGCCCAACACCTGCCTATCCAAAATGCAGGGAGCAAAACTAACCATGCTGCACCTATAGGGTGCCAACCCCTCACACGTCTACCCTTACGTCCCCACTATTTATGCTGTTCTGACCTCAGCACTTCTGAGTCTTTTTCATGAGCCATTTTGACTTCGTCTGGCAGAAAACTAAACCAGAAGAAAACACCTACTCCTGGGTGAACAAATTCAAGCAACTCACAGAGGGTTCACTTGCTGAGTGTTATAGCCAGTATAGCAAAGCAAAATGACAGCACAGGTCTAGGACAGATAGAGGATGAAAAGAGAGCTCTATGTAAGGAGCTGAGTGGCTGCCACAAAGTCACTGAGACAGTAAATTGGTTCAGCTGCTTAACAGATCTCAGCCTTAGACACATTTCTTGGAATGCTCTGTAGGTAATTTTTTCTCTCCAGAAGCTCTAAAGGGAACGTGGATTAACTAGCTCAGTTAGACATCTCACCTTTAGACACTTCCATTATTATATATTAGACATCTGTACCCGTATACATCCCCATCCTTAATGTAATGTAACAGGTTCAGTACTGCATGGACAATGAGTTTGCAAAATTGTCCCTAGCTGGATGAGGTGCAGTAGTAGTCTGAATTCTGTCTGCCTTTCATGTACTGTAATCATGAGGTTGCTGCACTTAGTAACCAAATATACAGGTCTGTGGACGCACTGAGATGGATATAGAAGCGATATAGGAAGCCTGCTAAAGCAGAGGTTCCTGGTCCTGCTTCCTAATGCCAACAAAGTAACACTAGCAACACCTTTCAAACCACAGACTCCAACACAAAGCTCAAGTCACAGCCAAAATAATGTCAGTGAATCAAATCAAATAGTTGGTAAGTGGTACTGAAATTTAGCTCACTGGGGCTTGGAAATCCCCAAGTTGGCGTTCACCTCATTTATACAGTGTGAATCTGACTCCCTTTTTAAATCAGTTCCTCACAGTCAGATTACTCACAGGTACTTTAGTGAGAGCAGTCTGGGTCTAGCTATTTCCGTGAGTTAGCTTTTCTGTTTGCCATGACGTATACTGGAGAGAAAAATCTCTTTAATCAACTGCAAAAACTCTATCAGACACAAATGTGAGCACTGGAAAAAAACAATAAAACCATGAGAAAAAGTGAAAATTAATCTAATTTTCAGCTTATGATCTTCCTGTTTCTTACAACCATTATCTCCTCCTGCTGTACAACAGCTCTCTGAAGAGAAACAGGTCTCAAACAGAGGCTATTTCTCCTCTACTGAACCATAGCTACTCTGCAGTAGGACACAGTGACCCCAGGAAAGAGAGACTGATGCTATAGGCACTACAGACACTAGAAGAAGGCTCTAGAATGCGATCAGCTGAGCAGGAGTCAGTGCACGACACCCACATCTGTCCTCTGCCAGGCAGGTAGCACGCTGCCTGTTTAAACAGGCAATGCTCCTGTGCATTTTATCACACTCAGAGGGCAGCATCATCCACTGTGTTGAGGTTATGGTGGGACCTTAACTTACTTCTTACCCAGAAGAAACATCACTGACTCACTGTTGTCCTAGGGCAGACTTATTTCAGTCTGACTATGCTTATCTTCGGAGCAGAGCACAAGGGGATATGCTGTGAAGCTTTTTGCATAGAACTGTTAGCACCAAAACAAAGGCAAACAAGAAAATTATGATGGTCTTTCAAATCACAGGGCAGCACCAAGTAAGAATATCTTCGCCCTTTGAAATTGAACTTGGTCCTACTTACACCACTGCAAACAATATACTAGAAAAAAAAATTATGTAACTTAGACCTGTGTAATGTGAAAAAATTGCAATTGAAAATAAAGTTCTGCCTCCTTCAAGCACTGAAATTACTTGTCTGCCAGGGCGCTGGTTACTATTGTTTTTAGGTTTCCCATTGCCCTGGTACCATTCACTGGGAAAGGCATAACTTGTTTGTGCAGGTTAGATTTAATATTTGGGGAAGCAGAAGATACTCTGTTCCAGTCAAAGAAGGATTTGGGAAAATAGAAAGCAGAGGAGTTAATCCCCCTGGGGATGAGGGGGCACAGTATTTAAGGGATGGACGTTGCCTCTCTACCTGTTGTCTTCACAAGTAGCGAATTTATCTCCACGAACTGATGACATTTCTAATGAGACTTACTACCCATTAGGTTACATTTGTAATGACACTATATTTACTACTGCATCTTGTGAGCTAAAAACAAGCAGCCCGTAAATCCGAGCCAGTTTTACCACCCATAGGGTTAGAGGCTTTTGTCAAGTCCACCTTAGAGCCTGTCTCCTTTAATTGCTCAAAACTGACTGCTACAGCCTCAGCACAATTATGGCTGGAAATAAACTATATTACACAGCGATTTCAGTTCATGATTGGTAGCCATGGCAACACCAAGCAATAAGGCTTAAAAAAGGAAATGGCCTTAAAGGGCAAAAATGTGCATCTTGAATCCAGGCAAGTGGGATAGTGAGGAGGTTTTGTTTCTTCAGAAGAAAAAAATATTTTTTTGCTGCCCCAGTTAATTTTTAGGTTCTATTTTAAGGCCATTAATGTCTTCATTTGCCTTGCAGAAACTAACACTCATACATTTTTTTTTTTATTTTCTGTTGCATGCTCATTAAAGTCTTCATATTTAGCTATCTGTTGTTTGAAGCACTCATATATTGGGGTCCGTACTTCCACATGGCCAATGATACCAATTAAAACTTCCTTTCAGCTGAACTTTTGCTTTCAGCTTGTGATTTGTTGTCACATGTTTATTTTGCAGAGCAGTGCAGGCTTGGTCCCTGTTACTTTAAAGTGAGAAAATCTGCTGGAAGATAATGTGATTTTGGTGGCATGTTCAGTATTTCTCAAGTCCAGTCCTGAGCTCCTTCACCTGTTAGACACCCTATAAATCTAGCCTCAGTCCTGTAATTGCTTTGAAATGTGGGGTTGGTTCTTTAAATTCTTTCAAAGCTTTCAGATAACCACTTTTATTAGTTCAAATTGATAGTGCATTTTTTGCTCTGTGCACAACATTGAAAGTTCAAGAAAACCAAATGGTCAAACAGCTGCTTTTCAAAGAACTGCACAAATTAACTATAAACAAACACAGCAATCTGTTAGGTCTGTCGGTTTCTGTAACAGGAGATGGATATCATTAACTTTCTTGGGTGATCGTCACAAAAAAGCCTGAATATTTGATTTTACTTTTTTGTTCCTCTATCCAAAAGCCAGCTACACTGCCACAGAAGAAAATTAGACTAGTCTGACATGATTTGCTTGGAAGAAATCAAAGTCTGCTGCTGCTACCCATCCCCTAGTTATTTTTCCAAAGCTTCTAATACTTTCATTTTCTGTTAAATGTTTTCCAAGGACTGAAGTTAAACTGACTATAGAACTGTATTTCTTGGATCCTTTTTTCCTCCCTTCACTAAAGACCTGGTAAATAATTCATTCTCCCCAAGGGCACAAACTTGTTAATCATTCCAAGAGGCTTCCTTCCTTCAAATCTTCATGTGGAAGGTGTCCCTGCCTGTGGCAGGAGGGTTGGAACTAGATAACCTCTAAGGTCCCTTCCAAGCCAAACCACTCCATGATTCTATGATTCATGCATCTTAAGATAAAGTCTGTCAGACTCAGCTGAGTTGAAAACCTTAATTTACCTAATTTACTCTCTAATTTGTTCTTTCCATACTCCAGTCTGAGACCTTGCCCCTTTGTTGTTGGCCATAGCTGTATTAGGTCACAGTTGACCTTTTTGGTGAAGACAGGCTCAAAAGCATATATATAATTTGCCTTCTTGATGTCCTTAGTTAGTCACTTTTCCTGTCCATTAGTCAGCAGAAAACTATGGGCTTTGGTCTTCCTCTTGCTTCTAATATACTGATTGAAGGCACTGAGGATTTCTTGTCATTAGTAATGTTTCCTCACAACTATATTTCACTTATGTTTTGTCCTGATGTTGTTCCTGTTTGATCAGTTTATATCCACCCTTAGTCATCTGGTCTACTTTCCACTTTCTTTGTTCTCTCTTCTTAGGCTTGAAGTCAATGAAGAGTTCACAGTTTAACCTGATCTCTTACTACATTTTTTATCCATCTGCATTGGGACAGCTTGTGCTTCTGCCTGTAGTAGTGTTTTCTTGAAGAATTGCCAGGTCTCTTTAACAGCTTTGAAAATCCATTGACATTTCCAGAAATGCTATGCAATCCCAAAGATACTCTTCAGTAGAGTTTTATGTTTCCTTCATAAAGGTGACACTAAGCCTGGATAAAAGGCTCAATCTACACAGTTTCAGCACAGGCAAGGCAAATAAACTCCTGTTAGGTGTTCCCATTAAACCTTTCCAAAAACAGTCTTACCCAAAGAGGCCTGTAGGACACCTTTGCCAATGAAGTTCTACTCTCACCAGGTGGACCTTTAATTGGAGAACTAATTTAATCCTTGCAGGAAGAGAAAGAAAACTAAAGAGTAAGAATCATTTATTTTTTAAAGATAGGCTCAAACGTGAAAACTTTTACTCTTCCTTAGTCTTAGGTGGTGCTTGTATTGTTTTTTCTAAATTTAATCTACTTATTATAATCTACTGATCAGTTTATTAATTATTTTGTGCAGAACTGTATGAAATTTGTTTGGTTTCTTCTGTATTTCATATTGCTTCTTTTCTGTAAACGCTGCGCTTAGGGTATAACTATTTGCTGTTAGAGGACAGTTGCTCTTGCACTGGTCGTTGTAATACTGTCACACTGGAAAAACAGTCACACCTTCTTAATTACAAATCTCTTGTTATATCCAGTTAAAGCAAACACGTCAGAGAATAGATTTTAATGAAACCTCTCTGCTTTACTATCTGATTTTGAGTATTCAGTACCTTAAGTGGTCACTTTAAATTCTCCACATTACTACATCCTACTCTTTCAACAGTAATGATTAAAAGGAGATAATATTACAGCAGACAGGATAGTCTTTGATTTCAGTCTCTAAACCAATCTATAAGTCTAGATGATTTATGACTCCTTTCTCTCTAGAAGCTAATCATTCACATACATTAATTATAGCACATTTCTAAATCACTATCGTGCTAATAGGGAATTCAAGGAACATGAGGCCAAATGTACAGGGTATGTCAGAGTCACAAGCAGAACTAGGGTCTCCGTTATGTTCCTACTCAAACACCAAAACTCTCCTTAGACTGTAAACACAGTCTCTCTTGTGGAAGCGCATAGGAGCTACAGGGGATTACTCAAATGCAACTTTGGGTACTTTGGGTCTTCAAATTCCTATCATTTTCCCATGGAATATCTGGGGACTCAGAAGCATCCCCTGGAAGTTTCATTTGCACTACAGAGGGGTGAGGATCTTAATTCTACTGCCCAGGTTTGACACCTGAAGTTAGACTGCCTGAATTCTTGGTTTGAATGCAAGTTTGCAACCTAGAGAGCTCTCCTCATTTGAAAAGCACTTTTCAGGATGCTGGATATTAAGGATGCTTCCTAGAAAAGTATTTCTGAAACCAGTTAGCCCTTCCTAGTAAGTTACTTCAGTTACCCTAAAAAGCACTACAAGGAAGGCCACAATGGCAAGACTATGAGAACGCTACAAAAAAGTCACTTTAATAAACAGGCTGGAGTAGTACGGCATGAATAAGAGTTGAGAGCTGTGAACACAGCAGACCTGTGCAGGCAATGGGAAGATACTGGAACCTAATAGAGGAGGTGAGAAAAGAGAAGGTGAAGAGGTAACCAAATGTAAGAAGGATTTTTAAGCAATGGTGTATTGTGATTATACTGACAGATGGAAGAGAGAACTGCACTGAATTGAGAGACAGAGACCTACAGGAAGCTAGTGACAATCTGGAATGTACACTGGTAAAACATGTCAGCAAGAAATGGTATCTTTATTTTGTAACACTGGACTTAGGAAACATTTAACTTTCCAGCTTGTAGGCAGATGCCAAGCCTCTACCCTGTTTGTGTTTTTAACTTGCTTACATATTGATTATCTTTGCACTCTGGCAGTTGGTTAAATGTTTTAGAGAATGAATGAAAACTTTTCAGTGACATCAATGCCTGGTTCACAAGACTGACTGACAGCAGAGCTTCCTCATGCATAATTGTGCTATTTAATTCTGCAGAGTATCCTGGAACAGTTTATGTGAAAGTTGTTCTATGTAAATAATTACACAATACAGCTGACTTAACAGTCACTCCAGTAGTAGTAGAGCAGGTCTGGGTTTGGAGACAGACAACTCCCTGTAGACAGCGCATCTCCCAGGCCTAACTGTGGCTGTGTTTGAAGGAAAGTTTCAGTGATCTTAGGGGATTTTTATCTGACAGGCAGTCTGCAAATGCTGCTGTAGTTCAACTGTGCTGAAGAAAATTTACAGTATCTAGCTTGAAAATAAAGGCTGAGTACCTGGGGCAATCAGTAGCAGAAGTTAGATTCCCCAGTGCAAATCTATCAGCAAACCAAGACCAGGACTCATTGCTCCTTTAATTCTAAAACAGTCTGTGTTAGTACATAAACCAAACCATAAATTCTAGACACATAATTCTAAAAGCATGGATGTGTAAGTGAGAAGTAATTGTGACTTCTCTGGTTGTCTGTAATAGGTTTTACCTTCATTTGAGTAATTTTTCTTCCAATACATCCACGTACCTCTTCAGAATTTCTTTCTCCCGTGCTTCTCCCTTGATATACAAAACTCGGATTTGATTAAACCTCACAGAAAGTCAGACTTCGGTTGTGCCAGCTGAAGGCACTGGGCACCACAAAGGAAGAAAGAAGAAGCCACATTACCGTAGACCTAGAAGTCAGAAAGTCTGGGTGCCACTTCTCCCCCTGAATTGTTGCAATGCTGCAAAGCATTTGGAATAATAATAAGCCATTTCCCAGGCATGCTATAGAGGTTAACTTAGTGGGTTTTTAACAGCATGGAATCATAGAATGGTTTGGGTTGGAAGGAAGCTTTTAAAGATCTAGTCCAACCCCCATGCTGTGGGCAGGGACATCATCCATTAGATCAGATTGCTCAAAGCCCCATCATACCCATCCTCGAACACTTCCAGGGATGGGCATCCACAACTTCTTTGGGCAACCTGTTCCAGTGTCTCACCATGCTCATAGTAAAGAATGTCTTCCTTGCATCTAATCTAAACCTACCCTCTTTCAGTTTAAAACCGTTACCTCTTGTCCTGTCACTACAGGACATGGTAAAAAAAGTCCCCATTTTTTTATAAGTCCCCTTTACATATTGAAAGGCTCAAATAAGGTCTCCCCAGACCATTCCCTTCTTCAGTCTAAACAACTCCATCTCTCTTCTAAAGATACGTTAGAGTATGTCTTTGTATCTAAAGGTACAACATTTGGCATCAGGCCAGTAGCACCAAACTCCAAACCAAAACCCAGGTCCGCTCTTCTTTTTCAAGCGGCCTCCCCCTTCATCTTGAGTTGTCAGCCCCGACCATTACTCCATACTCTAGTATGTGACAGGGGTAGCACTGGTCTGTGCCGGAAATACAGAGACCCAACTTCCATCCCCAAAGCTGGAAGTGGATTTCACGTGACATGGAGCATATCCATGTGCCCCTGTGCCCTCACTGGCAGCAGGGAGGGGAGCAGGGAGGGAATGACACCCTTCTCTTTTGTGAAATCAACAGGATTAATCAATGCATGATCAATGAAGTGCTGTGTAACAGCCACGGTTTTGTGTAAGCAGTACTTTAGACCGGATGGCTCTTTCACACCTTTGAGGAAAGAGACAGACTCTGTCAGTCCAGAGACTAAACAAGCAGAAAGAGGAGTGACAGGGTAGTCTGTGTACCACTGAAAATCCTACGGACTTAGCCAGCAGCAGGAGGTCGGAAATAGAATTAGGGAGTGGGGCTAGAGCACTGAAAACTATATATATTGAAGCGAAAATATAGAAGTGCAATCTGAGGCAGCCTGACACAGGCGCTGGGATCAGAGGGGCAGCCCTGCAAGCCTGTTTTAATCCCCCTGGATAGCTTTGTAATGCAGTAAGCACCATGAGTTGACAGTTTAGGAGGACACTGGTGCAGACATCGTGATGTTTATACCCCTCTCCTAGGGACCTACATCGCAGTGCCTGTGGAGAAGCAGGCCCAGGTCAAGACACGGATGACGACACTCAGCAGAGGTGGCAGATCTCCCTCATGCTCCCTGCTGCCTCAGGGCTCCATTTCACCTTCTTGGATGCTCTGGGACTTTGGTGTGCCTCACCCACCTCATCAGGGGAACACAGTGACCCACCAGCCAGCTGGGACTTGCATATCAGACCACAAAGGACAGATGTTCAGCCCATATGAATTGTCATCATAAGAGGGGAGGAAGGAGTAAGGCAGTGAGCGGCAGGATAACAGAGGATGTCAATTTGTGAGTCTTGCACTCCACACATGAGGCTTGGCACCTCTGCACTGGAGGTGTGCTGCTGCAGGAGGACCTGCAGTTCCCCCTGTACACAAAGCTCCCTGCAGATGTGACTTGGGCACACCAGGCTCAAAGGTGATTCTGCTGGACAGCATGTGTGTGGAGTCCCGAGGATGGGGTAGAGCAACAGACAAGGTTTTGCTCTTTTCTGGACCAGAAAAGTGAATTTCATGCTTAAAGTCTGAGGTCTGACAACCTCTTTGTTAGTACCCTGCCAGAGCTGCTGTCCTAGTCCCAGGCAAAGCAATGAACTTTGCGCTCCCAGCCTCCTGGGCGCCCAGATAATCCCCAGGCACCTCTTCTTTTTGTGTCATTTTGGAACAGAATGAGCTTTGAACTCAACCTGCAAAATGAAAAGCACAGTTCCTACCCTGCTAATGCACGTTTTTTTTCATTTTGTGCTCTGGACTGAGAAAATACTTTGTGTTCTAAAGCAGAATGAAAGTAATAAATAAATCCACACACAAAGTGTACCTTGTGTGCAAAATAACTTTCAGAAAATAATATATTAGGTCAATGAAAATATTGTTTCACCAGAAATTAGATGTTTCATTCTGATTTTAGCTAACTTGAATCATGAAACGAAAACTTGATAAGGAAAAGTAATTTAGAAATGGAAAAGATCAACACTGAGTTTTAGACAGAATCAACATGTTTTCTCCCCAGTTCTCCCTTTAAGAAAACCTTTGGTAAGCACATTTCAGTGTTTGAAATGATGGACTGATAATTATAATGTTGCAACTTCAACACCACTTGTATTTTCTCCATTGGATAAATAACAGCCATTCTACAACATGCACTGGAGCGCGGACAAGTCAATAGATCTTACTCCAGAACAAGAAGCAACATAACTCCATTACTTGCCTTGAGAATTTCCCATTGCACCTTGTAGATGTGATCAAAATCTCACAGCGTGAGCTCTGAACTCAGTCTTCCAAGTTGCATTTGTCCCATATAGGGGGACAAGCACTTGGTTACATGCCTAGCACACGTTTGAACACCACAGATAAGATACAACAAAAGTTGGGAGCAAGGAGTTTAGAGGTTTAGAGGTGGTAGAGGTTTAAATCAGAGGTTTAGAGGAGTGAAAAAGAAGAAAGTGTGAAAAGTAAAAGAATAGAAAAATAAATTGGAATTTTGTTTTCTAACTTACAGTGACAGGATGAGTGTGGCCTCATAAATGTAAAAAAAGACTTGTGTATATATATGTGTACACAGAGAAAAGCATTTTACCATATATATGGTGAAAATGACAGAAGCATTTGGCTTTGTGACAACTCACCTGATGCTCTATAATGCCTGTCAGCGCTGTCTTCTCTGAAGTGTAGGGTCATCTTGCGTTTAGGAATACAGGAAAATCCTCTGATACGTGTTGAAGGTTTGCACATTCAGCCACGTCTGGAGTAGGTAGCGCAGCTGATTTCATTAAGGGCATGTGGTCTTTCAGAGATAGCTAAACAGGCCGTGACAGAAATCTTCTCCAAGGAGGCAGACAGTTCAAAGCTCCTGTTTGAGCGATTTGGTATGGAATATTATGGAGTAGTTGTGAGCTAGAGGTAAGCCACAGCATCCTCTGGAGAGCGGGTCTGCTTTCAGTGAAGCAGTCCTTCAGAGCTGACTGAAGCCCAGATCAGCTGTGAATCTCCCTGTTTGAACCTCCAAAAGTTACCTTGTGGCTGCCTCAAGCCAGATTATTACCAGTGCATCTGTACCTAAGCAGTTATTGTTATCTGTTGAAGCTTCTCTCTTCAACACTTTCATGATGTTTTTCATATTAATACACAACTGAAAGACATTTAACTCTTAATGAAACAATATAGGGAGTAGAAAATTTTCTTTGGTTTACCCTTGACAGAAAATCTATCATGCCCTAAAGCCAAACACTCCACTTTTCTTCCCTTAATACAGGCATTTCCCCACCTTTTCATCAGCCACTGCATTGCTCTAGGCCTTGTTAAAATATGAGGTCTCTGGGGCATTGAGGCTGTCCTTGCACATGTGTAGATAGCTCCTGTGCTGCTCTAGGTTTGTCTGCACAAAACTCATACAAAAAATACACTAAAAGCACATTGCTAACTTTGCAAATCAGTTATTAACAGCTGAAGAAATACCAGGATTAAAATTTCCCCCATTGTGCGCACGCTTATGTAAGAGAATGGAATATGAACACTTTCCCCTCTCCTCTCTTCCCTTCCTCTCCTCTCTTCCAGAAATAGATGGATTTTCAAAAAAGCCTCAAGAGACGAGTCCAGTTATCCTTATATGATGGATGAAGGAGTCCAGTTAGCCCAGTTGTCCTATCTCAATAATGACAAAGACCTGCAGCGCAGAGATCAAACAGAAAATTACCAACTGACTTGGGGTACCCAGTTTAATATATCTCAAAGCTGCTATTACAACAAGTAAGAAAAATAGCATTTTTATACAGCATAGATCCCCGTGTCTCTATTTATAGTATCAGCTCAACAGTAGTGCTGGCTGAAAGACCTCCAAAGAAGCTATTGCTCTGCCAACTCTTACATCCTGGTTCTGAGGCAGAGAGATGCTAGAACATTTTTTTTCACTTGTGCTAAACCCCAATTTTTTTCCTATAGTCTAAACCACTAAAATAGCTTAAGAATTTTGGCTGCAATTTAAAAGAAAAGATAATCAACCTGAGCAGTCACCCAACACAGGAAACTTCAACCCAGGGGAAAGTTTGGCTAAACTGTAAGCATCTGGACGCAATCTTACAAGAAGTATGAAGCAATGCTGACAATAGGTGGAGCTAGAAGCCTTCCCACCAATGTGAAGGTGCTTACTTTTGGACACAGTTATGGAACCACAAAGGAGATCAGTATTGCAGCACAGGTATTACCTCTTCTTTCAAAATTATATGTCTTGCTGGGGAGAAAATCAGCATCACTACCCTATCACAAAGTCTGTTACCCTGCGAGTCCCAACAGGCAGCTAGTCAGTCAGTCAGTCAGGCAGCCAGAAGTGTTTCATTCAGCAAGAGCTCTCTTCTCACTATGAAGCAAAATTATGAAATTAATGGCAGTCTGCGGAAAAGCTCTGCTTTGCCTTGAGGCTCCCTAAGAAGCAGGTGAACAAAGCCACACTTCCTTTTAATCATAGCATCTTCCATTTGGCCAGCCAGAAAAACTGTCCCAGGCAAAAAAGAAACGATGCCTCAGGAAATTTAATAATGCCTCATCATCCGCAAAATGGTATTTCTGACTCTGCAAACTTCCTTCCAGTGGGATTTCCGATGAGGCAAGGGAATCTCTCTTCTGAAATGGTACAGAAAACCAAAAGTTAAGTTTTTTAACTTGCAAACATGACTGTTGCCTTTCTCTTCTTGCATTTTATCTCTTCTTATAAAGAAACTGTTCTTTGAGGGTGATTCAGGTTAGTCCCTCCACCCTCACCCTATCACATACCCAGCTGGGTATGTGATAAAATTAATCATAGCTACAGAACTATTTCCTTTCTCTGCAAGATTCTGTTGCAGACCCTGATTGGTTCTCAGCCCTGGGCAACCTCCTGGTTGTTTCAGTCTTTGAACATTTATAAAAGTGCATACAAAACAGGAGATTGTATGATTTCATTTTATGAGTTCAGTCTCAAACAGTTCAATAGCTACATTATGGAGACAGATGAGCCTGTTCCGTGTATGTTCAACACCCCACTTACTGCAGTGTTAAACAGGAACTGGACACAGCCATAATTAATTTTATTCCTTTTCCCTTCCTGTTCCAGATCCCTGTGGATAATTTTCCAAGTCCCTTAAGTCCACTAAAGAGCAAAGCTTTCTAGGTCATGTGCTGCAGTATCTAATGTGTAGACAATGTTCAAAGAGGAAAGCTTGCTTACCTTAGAGATTTTGCTACAGAAAATGGAATAGCAGAAGAGTTAGCTCAGAATAAAAGCCCAAACACCCAGTACCCTGAGCCAGAATGCTAACTCAAAATGACTGTGTAAAGCCAGGATGATGTTAGGGACAATGTTGATGCCAGTCCTGCAGTTCAAGGAAGGAGCACTTCTGTCCATTTAATACTCACAGTTGTGAGTCCCTTCAAGAAGAGTTTGGTTCATTCTTTCCAAGAGCCAAACTGAACTCAGTAGATTTTGAATATATTAAATATAGAAATATAGATATATTAACATATATGTGTGTATATAAATAACCTATTTTTAAAAATTAGTGAGCTATCCATGGTTTTCTTTTAAACAACAGTCTGCTGGTGGTAGCAAACTTCCCTGAAAAGTGTAAGCCCGACTCATTTCCTTCCTCTTCCTGAGGGAATTTCAACCTAGTTTCACCATTCTGTTCAAGCACCTTCAGCACTCAAACTGAAATATAAGGTAAAGTCACCAGCCTTCCACCAAAGCTGTGCCAAAAACGTGCAGAACAGAATTCAGGATTTATTGGTGCTTTCAAGGACTGGGGACTTTTCAGGGATGAGTTATTTGATGCCCTCCCTTAATTCACAGAATTTTTGAATCGTTTAAGTTGGAAAAGACCTTTAAGATCATCAAGTCCAATTATATGACCCTATTCTATTTCAGGTTTTTCTTCCTACAGTGTTTCCTTCTTTCTCACCCTGCTTTGTGTGTGGGTTGGGGTTTTTTCTCTTTTGTTTTTTTTTTGTAAACCTATAAAAGACAACTCTTGCTTCCAAGAATTTTCCCCCTTAAGTACTGAAACTGCTATAAAAATGTTGACAAACAAATACTGCTAAAATGGAAGGTGTCACACGCACACATTATAGCGGAAGCTGTCTGACTCATTTTACTCCTTAATGTATGTCTTACTAGTGCAAGTTATCATAGAATCACAGAATGGTTTAGGTTGGAAGGGACCTTAAAGATCATCTAGTTCCAACCTGCCACTGGGCAGGGACACCTTCCACTAGACCAGGTTGCTCAAAGCCTCATCCAACCTGGCTTTGAACACTTCCAGGGATGGGACATCCACAACTTACCTGGGCAACCTGTTCCAGTGTCTCACCACCTTCAGAGTGAAAAATTTCTTCCTAGTATCTATTCTAAGTCTCCCCTCTTCCAGTCTGAAGCCATCACCCCTCGTTCTATCACGACATGCCCTTGTAAAAAGTATCTCTCCAGCTTTTTTGTAGGCTCCCTTCAGATACTAGAAGGCTGCTATAAAGTCTCCCCGGAGCCTTCTCTTCTCCAAGCTGAACAATCCCAACTATCTCAGCCTGTCGTCATAACAGAGGTGCTCCAGCCCTCTGATCATCTTTTCATGGCCCTCTTCTGGGCCCTCTCCAACAGGTCCATGTCCTTCTTATGTTGGGGGCTCCAGAGCTGGACACACTGTTCCAGGTGGGATCTCACAAGAGCAGAGTAGAGAGGGAGAAACTTCCCTCGCCCTGCTGGCCACGCTGCTTTTGATGCAGCCCAGGATACCGTTGGCTATCTGGGCTGCGAGCGCACATTGCTGGCTCATGTTGAGCTTCTCATCCACCAACACCCCCAAGTCCTTCTCCTCAGGGCTGCTCTTGATCCATTCTCCGTCCAGCCTGTATTTGCACATGGGATTGCCCTGACCCACATGTACGATCTTGCACTTGGCCTTATGAACTTCAATGGGGTTGGCACAGGGCCACCTCTGAAGCCTGTCCAGGTCCCTCTGGATGGCATCTCTTCCCTCCAGCATGTCAAATGCTCCACACAGCCTGGTGTCTCAGCAAACTTGCTGAGGGTGCACTCAGTCCCAACATCCGTGTCACCAACAAAGATGTTAAATAATAACGGTCCCGGTACTGACCCCTGAGGAACACCACTCGTCACTGCTTGCCAATTTACAGACCAGGATGTCATGCAGGACAGTCTCAAATGCCGTGCGCAAGTCCAGGTAGATGACATCTGTTGTTCTCATAACCTCATCCATAGCATGACCTGAATTGTGATAGAAAATGCCCTGAAAGCCAAATACTTGTTATTGAATATTGTATTACATGAAAACAGAATTAAGGCTACCGAAAAGCAATGAAACCACACCTTGATAAAGATTGTTTCTGTTTTGCTGTTAGCTCAAACTGTAACTTGGATTTTCCTTCAAAGCTGGCTTCTCTTCACATGCAAGAGTCACTAGCATAAATCTGAAGGCTTGCTGGGCCTCCAGAAGTTGACTTATTGGAGCTGAGAGGGGCTGGAAACTTGAGATTCCCAGACTCACTCATCAGAGCAGCAACAGCATGGGTCACCAAAGCAGGTTCTTTTGCAGGTCCTTTCTATAGACTTTTTTATCCCCCAGAATATGTCCAGTGGAGTAGCTCTGTTGCAATAGCAGTTGCTGCGAAGCCAGACTCATGTAAGAAAACATATCTAATTCTGCACTGTACAAAAAGAAATAAAAGAATCAAGGAACAGGAGTGAACAGGAGCCTGGAGCATCTTTCATATAGAAAATATTTAATTTCATAAGGACTCCTCATGCAGAAAACACCTGCCACAGTGATGAACCACAGCATTTTCTGCTTTTTAATACATTTATTATTTCTTCATCTTGGACTATTCTTTTTAGTTGTTGTTATAAAAAGGGAAGTTCTAAAGACAGGCACTGTTAAAAATAATTGGGCAGTATGTAATTTATGTGGTTAAAGAACTAAAATTATGTATTACCATGGCTGCTTTAATTTCTCAACAATTCTTGGAGCAGTTGTTTATTTTACTCTCTAAATATATAAATAGAACTGTAATGAAATAACTCTGAACTCACTTACTTTAGAAGAATTAAAGTTTCAGTTAGCAGCAATTAAGGTAGTTCCCAGCGTAAAAAAGTGGTGCTGTACATATATATGTCACTGTAAAGAATTGAAAGAGGGCATGGAATAAAAAAGTGGAAATGTTTGCTGTAAGAAACAAGTTGTAACTCCAGTTAGGGTCAATAAGTGCAGATACAGATACCACAAAAGCAAAATTAGCTACCCTTTCAAGATACCCTGTGAGTACAGAAGTCAGAACTTTTCAGGCAGAATGGGAGAATAAGGTAGGATCATGCAGAAAAGTTGAAATTATACTTGTAGGCTGCCAGGGATCATAGGTCTCCTAGATGTTTCAGAGTTGTGGGATTTTAAGAAGCTAGGAAATGGAAATCATCTTTCCTGACACTTGTTTTGTTTTTTGAGTTTAAATGCATTACAATAAATAATTCATAACACTCTCCAAGGTGTTACGTTTGAGTGGCAAGTAGTACTTGCCAAATTCTTTCATAGAAGTAGTACCTGACAGAAGTAGCACTCGATAGAAATTTTACAGAAATAGCCAGCATGCAAGTAAAGCTGAATAAAAGCCAGCACAGTGTCTGGCTATGTGTATTTTCATTTTTCACTGTGTTACGTCATGACAGAGAGCCATTTACAGTGAATCAAACACTCATACTTTAATTGTGATCTCCTTATAAACAGAAATATTAATTAAAAGATATAATGACATAAATAGATTGTATTCTAAGCTTATTAATTTAATATGTAATAGTGTTATATTGAAGCAACACATTGTCCAGCTGGTCTTGGTCAAAATCCACAACAGTTTATACATGATTACCTATATTTGCAATCAGTTAAAAAAACCCAGCAGGTGTGAGTTAACCATTTGCAATGTGAATCTTTTTGTAAAATGACATTTCAAAGTAATGTAAGACCGTATTTCTGTCCGATGTGAAGTAGCGTATACGAAAAGAAAAACTCTTGAACATTTTGGACTTATCAGTTCTTAGATCATTCAAGTTAGAAGGGATCTCAGCAGACCTGTAATCCAACCACTTGTTTAAAGCAAGGTCAGCTATGAGATCTTATGTGCTAAAGAAAGGAAATACAAAAATGCATGTAGCGTATTCCTAGTTACTGTTATTTTGACTTAATCTTTTCCTAAGGTTTGTGGTCATAGACCTCCGGCATGTGAAGACCCATTGATTTGGTACTCACCCCCCATAATCTGTAATGTAAAAGTTGGTGACAAAACATTTATTATCACGTTAGTTAACTGAATTCTATTCCCTTAAAAGACAGTTTTCAGCCTTTTAACAGATACTCCCAACCCAGATTCCATACAAAAAGCCTCACCTCCAAGAACTTTGTTAGCTGTCATTAATAGAAAGCAAAAGTTACTGTTGCGAAATGTTGGATTACTCCCACCCTTCACTTGAATTAATTATTTCTGGTTTCTCCCAGAGATGTAAGAAGAACACAACATGTATTCTTAAACTTAGTTATACTGGTGGTTTGAATTTACTTATTTTGCTTATGTCTTTCAACCCACCATTCTTTTTTCTTTTTCAACAAGCAAACTATTGCCTTCCCTATAAACCATCACTGTGCCACATTTTTTGAAAATACATTGCTGACACAGAGAAACTGTCCTAGATTCTGATACTTAACTGCATTGCTGTCAATCTGCAGGAGCTCCACTGTCTGTTGGTTACAGATAATCATTCTCTGGTTTCCAAATCTCTGGTAGAGCATCAGATTCCTGTTGTCAAATTATCTCCTGCTGACCACAATTTTAAGACACCATAGCAACTTTAGGGGATACGTAAAACAGGCATTCTAGTCAACCATAGTAATTCTCTTCCCAGTTCTCTTGAGCAAATTCAAGGGCACCATTTAACTGTTTTAAGAACAAGCAAGTGGGCTTTAACTTCTGCAACTTCACCTCAGACAGTAGGTCACTCATTATATTTCTACTGTTTTCCAGTGTAATTATTAATTTTGCATTTTCTGAGCCAATTTATTGGTCTCTTCCTGTCTCCCATCCCCTTTACATAACTGCAACCTTTTCAAAGTGATTCACTTTTGCTCATCCAACAGAAGTTTGCAATGTCTTGTTTATCATCTCTTGTATTAGCTGAGGATGTGAGCTGTTTAGAGCTGTGTTTTTTCCTGTATTTGGAAAACGTTTTGTCCGCTGTGGCTAAATCAAAACTCGTACAAGGAAATACTTTCACCCACAGTAAATGCGTAAGCCATGAAATTTGTACCTGAAGGAAGTTGCTCAAGAAAGGAATTTAATTTAATTTAATTTAGAAGGAACTTGAACATTTTGTGTTGCTAACAAACAGAGTTTTAATAGCTTATGCCAATGCACTTCTGGAAGAAATATTAACCTTCATGATGCAGATCCTAAACCAACCTCTTAACTCTTCTAGATCAGGACAAAGCAGAATTTACCAGCCCTGTTTATAACAAAGCTTGTACATATTCCTTCAAAGCGTCTGTGACTGACCAATCTTCAAGGGACACCACCAGATTAATTGGACTGTACAGCAATTACATTGCCTTGTATGGCAACTTGTCTGTTCTTCAATAACATCACCTGTCTTCGGGGGGGAAAAAAACCACCTTATATTTCTCCTGATATTCTCCCCTGAAGAACTGCACAATCTAGCAAAGTGTGTGTTGGCAGAAATAGTACAATTATCCTCAAAAGCTAATATTCTGCTTTTGTGTCAGAACTTCATTTCACAGAGCAATTTAAGGTGCAAAGCCACCGAGTATTTTGAAGAAAGGAGGTGGAAAATAGATAATTTAGTGTCACCTTTCCCACTCCATCTGGATATCAAACACATTACCTCAGGACAGAATAACATATTTTGAGCAGAAGTTTTTAGGTTTAAGGTGAAAAAAAATAGGCCTACTTGAAACATAAAGACCTGTTTCAGGGAGATGTCAGAAATCAGTCTGAAGGACACTCCACTAGGGATATATATGCTTTGCTCCATGACCACATACTTCCCTTTAATTAACTTTGCCAAGAAGCCTAGAATCACCTAATCACAATAATAATAGCTCGTAAGTTAAGAAGCCGTTTAGACACATGCAAATTGCTAATGAGAAATTGCTTAGCCTGGGAAAACTTTCCAAATACTTGAGGAACCCCATTGGCATGAAAATTTAGCAGGTGTTTAATGACAAAAAACCTCAAAATGACAAGTGCATGAAATAAAAAATAATGTTTGATTAAATAGTCTTATTGTATATTAATAAATAATTCAAAAATGAGGAACTAAACCAATTATAATTATATTGTCACAAATCAAATTTCTCACCTTAAAAATTTTTCACATTAAAAAAATTTCCCGGTGTTATCAGATTAGCTATGCAAGTGTCTGAGACCTTGTCTTGATTGAGAGCTGAGTGCTTTTTGCAGGTCTCCAAACAGTCATAGAACAGCCAAGCGAAGATTGGTACATGACCAGCACCCAGTTAGTCCCCAGAACCCAGAATTGTTGCTTGACAGACTATATGTAGCCACCTGACACATAACTGTATTATTTCCTTCAATTTTTATCATAGTAACACAGTGCAAATAATTTAATAGATGAAAAGTTACAAGCTCAAATTTACTAAGAAAATATCCTTTTCCAAGAAAAAGCTGTGAGAAAAAAACCACATGAAAACGCCTACTATC
The DNA here is from genome assembly GCA_013398295.1 of Chionis minor. NCBI lineage: Eukaryota > Metazoa > Chordata > Aves > Charadriiformes > Chionidae > Chionis > Chionis minor. Next base: position 678,284 of record VZSF01006852.1, on the reverse strand, counting down.
AGGACTATCTTCTAACATATTAACAGAAACAATAAAAAACATATTTGCCTATGCTAGTAGACTGAGGGCTCACAGTCCTTCAATTTATTGGTGGATATTAATCAATGGATTTAGATAAACCACAAGAAAAAACTTTCCAGTGGTTGGGGCAGTGAAACACTGGAATTATTGCTTGCAGAGCCCGTGGAATCTCCATCACCAATAGTTTTAACAAAATGTTGCACAATCATCTGCCTGCCACTGGTTCGTACATCACATACCTGCCCTTGGGAAAGAAAGATGGGATAGATCATCCTTTAAGGCTTATTGTTGCTCTGAATTTGTAGTGATCCAGAATCACTCAGGAGCTTTGGTTCTTCTCTGAATAATTCTGAAATTTACACTAAGGGAGGTATAAATTCATCCCTATTCTGATCTTTACATCCCCTCTGTTAAGATAAGAAAGTAAAAATACCTTCAAAATGCTTATGACCTTATTTTGACTTGTAGTAAAAGAAATAAAATAAGATAAATTATTTAAATTGTCATTGAGATTTCCAAATAGATAGAAAATTTAGTGTACACTGTATGAACAATTAGGTCATTATTTAAATTGTGGCCAAAAAAACCCCAAATGCCAAAATGTTACTACAAAAGTGAGCCAGGTGGGCAGATGGAAATACTACTATTAAATACTTTACTGCCAGAAGACATGTAATAACAGCCAATAAAACAAAAACCTTGAAGAGGTAAGAGACAGAGACATTTCAGTTAGGAAACAGTATGCTCTGCAGGTGGTGTAGGGAGACATACTGCTTCTTAATTAAATCAAATCAAATGACTAGTTTATTTTCTTGATTTGATACTATCAGAAATTATTCTTGCTTACTTTTGAATAACATTTGTTTAAAATTCTAGTCTCATCCAAAATTAACCTAATAACCTCCTAAGTGGAGAAAAAAACAGAACTCTGAGATGAAAGTGATCTTGGTATTTTTTTTAATATGAACATTTTTTCTATTATTTGTCCTTGTAGGTGTTTTGTGTGCAAAAATATTGGAATTTTAAGCCTCAATCATTGTTTTTTGTGGCTACTGGACACAGATGCCACTCCTAACTGAAATAATTGGCTGAAGAAGTAATACAACAATAATAAACTCATCAGTATTTTGCCAATCCACACACAATTTCAGCAGCTATTTTCTAAACTTTTAAATGTTTTCTCAGATGCTGAAATGTGTAAGTTTTCCTGACAAAATAAAATATACAACTGCACATTTTAAAAAACGTCATTAAATACTTTTACAGATACAATGGATAGTGAATTCCACAGTTAGGTATGTTATTTTTTCACCTGTTTTTCTGCTCATTATAAGCCTGGCAAATTTTAACTGTTCAGATTCAAAAGTTTCATATCAGGTCCTGCCTCAGGCTGGATTTTGTTGGAAAAGTTTCCATTAAAAGGATTGAACCATTGCTGCAGCTAGAGGAAATACGTTACACTTATAAGGTTTTTAAAATTCCTGTTTACTGAAAAGATCAAACTGCTCTTTATGTTGAAGCACTTCCTTGACATTTCACAAGAATCCTCCTGGTGTCTGGGATATGCCCTTTTTTAACCCCGAGAAAATCTACCCAAATACAACCAAATGAGAAGATTTTGAAAAATCTCTGTACGGTCAGTAGAGATTTGTTACACGCTGGCAGTTTCTAGAGATGCCATCTGTTCTAAATATGTTTCACCCCCTCTCAGCTTCTACAAGCCAACCAGACATGCCATGAATCATTCCTGCTGAGTGACTGTGTGTTGTGCCCCAGGGGGTGTGATGTGCACAGGAGCAAAAGCATCTACCTGCAAGCGCTCTTCTTGTCTGCTGAGGACTGTTGGGTGGAACAACCAACTATGAGTTGCACAATCTCTTTCTTCCCACCAGAACAAGCTGAAAGTAAAAATCGGGCTCAAGATTCACAGTCCCTCAGACTAGTTTGATCTCATCCTTTGGTATACATGGTTTGTGCCACCGGGCAATGAGCACGTTGTTTTGGAAGCAGGGTTCTAGTAACTTACTCAGTCCTGGCCATAGTTCCTCACAGAAAGCTTAGGGGTGCCTCCCATAGCTGAGACTGTCAAGGTAACATGGAAATATAGGGAGTGCAGCCACCACTAGTCACTGAAAGGATCGTGTGTGTCTTCTGCCTCAGCTGCACCTAGGATTCTGCAAAAGAGACGAAGACAATAAGGAAATAAACATTAGGAGTCACCTGAATTAAAGTTTACCTTTGGAATTCTATTGTGTTTCATTTTCTCCATGTATCGCAGCATTAAGCAAGACAGCGTTCCTGTGTAGTTCCATATACTCCCTTCTTAACCAAGGAATCTGGAAGGAATGAGTATTCATTTGTAATAAACTTTGTAAGCTTCTACTAAATACAGGGTGAGAATTAGATTTGCAGCAAGGGGACTAAAAGAGTAGTGATAGCTTTGCAGATGTAGGTTAGAGCAGAGATGACCAAAGAACGGCCAATAAGCCAAATCCAGCCTGCCATGACAGTTCACTGACCAGTTTGACCTGTTTGCTCCCGCTGCCTTCTCTCCCAAAAGGCTTCAGGAGGCATTTGAAGGGGGAGACATCTAACCATATGGGAGGAAATGTTCAGTCTGGTGATGAATGTTTTGGTCACAGCACAGGCACATGTCTGGTGACAACATGGGTGTGTAGTAAGAGGTTACATTGCCCTTCTCCATGGAGCATCCTGAATATCAGTAATTCATGCAACTGCCATCATGAAAAAAGTAGATTCTCTTTCGACCTTTGCCAACAGAGCTCCCATCACAGCTGGTCTAATCACATAATCCAAACTCTCTGTAGAATGTCACTTGATATTTCTGAGGTCTAATTTGTAGGAGAGAAGTGGTTGCCACTGCAGCTACAATTTTGACTTTTAAGATTCACATCAGTTACGCAGTACTGAGAATGAATTAGAATGATCTATGTTCTCTCTGTTTCAGCCCATAAGCCACTGCAAAACAAATAACTTGGAGTTACAGCGAAGTTCTCAGTACCCTGAAGGGGGCCTAAGAGTGACCAGGTCAGACTGAGACATTTAACTCCTAGGCGTCAAAGGAGAGATTCAGCTATCTCAGCAGGGATGTCTACAAGCACATTTTATGCTACCAGGTATGTCATTTGGCTTCCAACTCCCCCCTCAGAAGTGTGAAGGTGTCCCATAAGTCCTGCATAACATTTCCAAAGCTCTGTAGGTGTCCTGGGCATACTAGGGCATCCAATTGCATTGTGTGGCTCTGTTCACACTTCCCTAAAGTTAAAAGTAACACGATTCCCATTCGAAGTGTACAGCTTTACTTTAATTTCAAACATATTTCTGTCTCTCTCCTATGAAATAATTTACCTTGCATCCTTTCTTCTTTAAAATATTGAGAGGTCACCAACATATTTTTACATCAATAATAAAAACTAGTTCTATGACACTCTGCTTATACAGTCCCCATCTTTGTTTGATCATATGAAATGGAAGGCATACACACATAAATCACAGACATAGACACTTCTTGCTTTCATACAACTATTTCTAACCTCAATATTAATCTGCTGCCTGGTGTGCCCCAGCTTAACACAGCTTCCTAAGCTATTTTTTCTATTCTGAGATGATTTCCAAATTTTTTATTGTTAAGAATCACAGATGCTCATCACACATATGAAAGCCTAAACACTACCCTTGATATCAGTCTGAGATGAGATGACCTACTTTGCAGCTCTTCCATCATTCAAAAACCAAATCCTCACCTGAAATTTTTCACAATCTTTGTTAAGGTTCCTTTTTCCCTCTTTTTCTTTATTAATCTCCCACTTGTACGAAACTGAGTCAGTTAATTATCTGCCTAGCTGACAAAAAGGTGCAGAATAATATTCTTCTCATGAGTTAACACTTTCCAGGTTTTCTGTCAATTTCTGCTAATTGGGCACTCATTTAAAAATTCTGAGTGGGATATGAATGGGATAAGACCTACAACAACATAGAAAATCTGGTATGTGGTACAGCAATAGTTTACAAATATTTTAATCCATTTGTGAAACAGCTAAAACTATGTAATCATTAACATACTTGTTCTCTAAAGGTAATAAACTCATGACAGCAGGATTTTGCAAAACTACAAAGTTTTCTGAACACCTGGAACTGCAAGAATAGCACCACCAACCAGAGAATGCATAGGTTCATGTTTTACACCTGCCTACACATTACTCAAGTCCGGGTCAATTCATGCAGGTGTTTCTACTCACTGAAAAAATAAGAAAGTAATAGTAAAGGGTGATTTCATAAAAATCACTTCAGGATCATTTTGAAACTACCTCAAAATATTATCAAAGTACAGAAACAGTGAGTTTGCAATGACACAGCATGAAAGCAGTGAAATAAGGCACATGATATATACAAATATGAAAACGTAGAAACTTTAGAGACTGGATTATTTATATGATAATTGAAAACACAAACCATGCTGCCAGATTCCGGCATTTGAATAAGACTGCATAATTCATTTTGTATCTTCTTGCAAGTATTCTTAACTTACCGGTGTAAGTTAAGGAGTGCTCCTCTGCAAGTGCCAGTTACTTTTCTAAAAAGAAACACAACTTCTATTAACCCTCACAGAAGCATCAGGTGTTAAATAACTGTTAAAATTGTGTAATAGCAGTACAGGTGATTGAAGAAAAAACAATGAAAATATTCTCTGGGAAAAACTGAGCTAAAGAAACATTGCCATCTGTTTGTGCCTTCCAAATATGACAGATATCTGAATAAGTGTCAGCACAAAAAATAAGAGTCAAAAGAGCTTTAAGTGCTGATTTTACCACTATCAGACTTCCATAAATGCACACAACACACATCCGTATGATTTCCATTTGCAATAGTGAATGTCATATACCTTTTCAAATAAGTTTTCCCTAAACCTCGTCAGACCTTTTCAAACATATTTCCTGCGTCTTTAACAGAATGAAAAGGACTACTGCAAGGAAACGCCACAGGTGCAAGGGACAGCTTGTGTGTGTTAAGACAGAAGGTGGAAGATTAGCTAATGTGAAGGTTGAAGACTAAGGATTTGCTGATAGAAAAATACAATGTTTTGCCTGAAAATGGAAGGACTTAGGCTGGAGCCAAAATGTTGACTACTTTAATCATTAAAGAAAATATTATCCCTCCCACTGTCCTCTAGGTCTAGCCGCATTATTGTCATTGTCTTAGAATTCAGAATGATTGTAAAGTCTCTAATGTATTTTTTTGTGGTTTGTATGCAAGACTGTCTTTGCTTTGCATGAAAGGTTCTGTCCTTCGGTAGGGATTACATTTTTATTCTCAGAGTACACAAAAGGTTATTTCAGTGTGATAGTGTCAGAATAATTTCGCATCACTGTGCTCCTGTGCTCTCATTCACAAATACCCCATCTCTTTTCCCCACAGATACTCTGGCAAAGCTTTAGACCTCAAAAATGCATTAAAACACATTGACTTTGGGGGCTGGAATTACGGTAACATGGAAACCCCAGTTCTGTCTGTAAATGGAGAGTCTGTCTTGTGTGGATTCAGTAAGGCAAAAGTGTGAACACCACAAGTGTTCCTGTGTGCTATGTATATTGCTTTCCCACCCACACAGCCGCAGGTAGCCTTCAGTGGAAATTTGTATCCCTAATAATCCTCCAGTTTCTAAAGTTCATAGCTTTCTGATGTTTTCTCTGGGACACTGTCCTCTTTCAAGCTTTACTTTTGCCCGGCGTGATCTGCTTTTTTATTTGATACGTGGATAAAAAAACAATCACACAACAACAAGAGAATGAAATTGCAGTTCTCACTTAAGAAATACTGATATCATTACCCCTTTTTTCTTTCACAACCTTATAGATTGAAGTTGAAAGATTATCTTGAAAATTAATCTTGAAATGAGCACTCTGAAGGACCCTATTATGGAAGAAACTGTTCTTTCAGTTAAAAATAATACAAAGAACATTTATGTCTTGTATATGCATTTAAGCTAAGGTTACCTGGGCATGCACATAGCTTAGCTGAACAATAGAATCAACACCCTCAAGGGTATTTAGGTATCTAGCTCCATACGTTTGAGCATTTGGGACTTAGTTTTTAAAGTCTTTAAATTACTAAGTTATAAATAGAATCACTTTCAAAACATGTCAGGTTAAATTTCTATTCTCGGTACCCAGCTTATGGTAGGAATTAAGGGAGGCCCTGAATTTTATTCCCACACCTTAGAGGAAATGTCTTTCAAAATGATCTCTCTTCTGTTAACTTTAGTGATGACCTTTATCCATAAAAGAGTACAATCACAGTTTCTAAGCACCCCCCACAGATGCATATTTTCTTTGGTGGTCCAGATTTGCAGCTGTCTGTTTCTATAGCTCTGCAGAATACCTCGGGTCAGTTCCTCTGAATAAATCCCTGCTCCTCACTGAGCCTGTAGTGTAGCTTCTCTTACAGGCTGTTTTTTGCTGAGTTCTTTCCCCATTATCGCCTCAGCATACACCAGTTTCTTTTCACAAGGTACTGGATGTTTGTAACCATTTTGATTTAGCACACTGATATTTTAAGGTGTTTCTGTAAATGCATCAGCCAGCAATTCCTTCCATTCCGCATAGCTAATAATTACTTGATCACAGTTTATCTATTCTCTCATGGCTTCTCCAACAAGAACAATGAATGAAAAGGAATTCTTTATCATGTTTTTGGCAGGATTCCTCAATATTTTATATAGCTTCTTAGTTACCAATATGGCTTTTAAGAACAGTGAAAGGATCAGCCCTTATTGCTATAGACCTGCTTTCCAGCTCACTTCTTAAATAGTCACCCATTTAATGAAGAGCTATGCTAACAGCCGTTGTAACTAATTCAAAAGAATGTTTCCCTCAGGGATCATATTCATTGCCATACTGCTCTTCAGAAACTCTCCTGGGGTCTCATATCTCACAAGAAGATGCTGAAATATTGTCAAACATTCCTGAAGTAAATAGAACTGAATTCTTTCTTTGTTGTTCTGTGGGACTACATTCATTCTTCTGTGGTTGTTTCCACTGCTACAATGGATAGCTGAGCCTTTGGGGAAATTGGTGAGGAAAGAAGCTTTGGTTTCATTTGATTTCTAGGAGGTAATTATGTTTGTCAATTCTCAATTCTTCCAAAAAAAGAAAGGTATGCTTGTTATGCACACCTGATATTTAAGAACCAGCAAGAAATAGAAAGTAAAAGGCTTGAGAAACAATGAGAACAAGAATTCTCTTTTGCTAAGTTGCTTCTTTAAAATGTCAATGCTGAGAAAAGGTTGCTTTTTGCTAGAAAAGAAGCAAAGACAAATGCAAATACACATTCTCCAAACATTCCTGCTGTCCCCCAACAAGGGCTACTACTTTCAGAGTCTTTTGAGAAGAAAACCTGTGTCTCGGGTAAAGTCTAAGCTTTTCAGTCATTACTGTGATATATGTCCCTTTCTGAAGAGTATCTGAAAGCAGTAAGCCACATCTTCCACAAGCAGGGTACAGGGTGTTGCTCCTACACATCTCACTGGCCAGACCAGAGCGGTAGTAATAGCTCAATTTCCCTTGCACTTCCCCTCACCTCATGAAAGGCTATTGCTAAACCAGGACAGAAGGTTGTGTTCTAAGGTGAACTCACCAACATGAATTTGCAAAGGACTCTTTGCCTAGCATAGACACGAAAAGTCACATTTCTAAACATATTATCACATCACAGACAACCCTATGGATCTGAAGAAGGGTATTGGAAACAGATTGCAGGAACTGTAAGCTAGGAGTAAGAGACAATCAGGCTACTTCAGAAATGTTTTAAATTAAATATGTCAAATTAGACACTGACAGCACAGGGAGATGGCACACTTGCAGCCATTTATGACATTTTTTGCCTTTAATGGAAGCAAGCAGCTGCAGCTATCCTGCCAGCACTCAGCTTTTAGTTTGAAAGAGAATAGCTATGCTTGATGCTGTCGGGTTTCAGTTTAGAGCAAATGAGTCATTGCTACAGCCAAAGATAATAGCTGAACTGAGAGGATATTTCATACAGACCCTTGTTCACAGAATTCACTGAGTCCCTGGTATGACAAAACCCACATCTAGTACATCCCTCCTGCCTTGATGGAAGATTATTTTAATCTTTAATAATAACCTGGATCTTTTGCACTGAGATTAAGTGAACCACCAACTAGTAACACCTAATACTGCTAAGCTTTAAAGAGTGTCAAGAATTTATGTTCTGGCCTCATTTTCTCTTAAACTTCTTGTATTGCCATCCTTGAGAAGTGTTCCCTCTTGGACACTCACCAGCCTGATGGACTGGCATCTGGCCATGACTCCTTCAGGCTTCACTTTTACACTTGGGTAGGTTGCACATGCACATGCACACAAAGCCCCTCAAAGACCAGGGAACTTTTGCCACTGGTATCACCTCACTTGCCCAGTTCACCCTCACTCTCCCTTTACTCCATGCCAAAGGGCCTGCAACGTCTTCATTTCCTCTAGCCTACTGTCTTCCCTGGAGTGTGAGGAATCTGACTCACTCTCTACAAGTTTAACCTAGCTACCTACTTTTCTAGTTGCAGTATCCAGGGTTCATGATATTTTTTTGAAGTTGATATACCAGCATAGATCAGAGATTTCGGTCACAGTGCTGTTCAGCAGACAGTGAGAACTTCACCCGCGTGTACTTCTTCTCTCCTTTGCTGGGGGAAAGGTTTTTATTATTTGTCCTAATGTAGTTCTGGAGGAAGTTCTGATTAGAAGGAGACACAGGCAATGGTTTGACCACGTCCTTACTCAATTATACAAATATACAAAGGCCCGCTTTCACAAATGATAAGAAGGATGTTGCAAAACTAGTCCAATGCAAGGCACCTGGTAGATTTTGGAAACCTGCATCTCATCTGCTCTCAAGCAATCGTCTTATGTACCAACGAGTGAATATGCATGCTTGCTCATTCATTATTTCTTTCCAGGACCACAAATGAAGATAAGCTTCTATCTGTTCTTATGGCAGCTTTTCCCCCTCAAATCCAGAAGGCCTAATGCTTCATCTGTTTCACAAAAAGTGAAAACACATTACTAATCTTATTTTCCTAGAGTTTTTCTCGTGTAGGTTAGGCTGTATGGTCTTTCTTCTCAGAAGGGTGACAATAAGCCATGGCTGAGCACATCTTGAAAGAGGGGAACATAATACCTCTGGCTGTCCTGCAGTTGCCTCTGCCCTACCTTTTGGCTTTCCTTTCATATCCTGAGGGTTTAAAACCCTTGGGAGAACTCGTGGAGGGAACAGAAAAATCCATTGCCCCAGATAAAGCTCTTTGTACACCAAGTTTATAAATTCAGTCAGAAACCAGAGGACTTCCCAGCAAGATCCCCAGATTTGCACAGGACTTGCACAGTGTATTTCAGCATAACGTTACCATATCTGTTCTCTGTGCAGCTCTTGAGATCACTTGGGGCAAAGATGGGCTCAACAATCTAGGAAAAAAAAAAAGATTTGCAGATATTAATGAATGTAGAATTAATCTACAGACAGAAAACTGTCCTAAGCAATTTAAAGGGTAACGTCATTCAGAAATTGGCCTTGCAGTACCATCATTGACCTTTTTGGCAAAGGATGACCATTTCTTCAAGTCCACCAACTATTTCTCAGACCCTGGCTTGTGGATAGACCACACTATCTCTGACTTAGTCATTTCTCTTTTACAGTTTCTTTGTTCAGAGATACAGAGTATTTTTTCTTTTTGCCATTGCATATTAAAATTGAGAGCTTGTCTGTTGGCCTGGAGGTCTCCCTCAGCATCATTTATTCTTTATTATCATTGCAGTGAAGTGGAGAAGAGAGGACGTCTATGTGGACCATAACGTTTGTGACTTTTCAAAGACTGATGCTTTTGTATCTCATGTAAGGGATATTAAAGACAGCTTAGCCAATGAAACTGCACAAACTGTGTACCAGATAGTTTGTCCATCCTTCTTATTCCAACTTATTTCACCACATGAGAAATAAGAAACCTTCAGATATGTTCAGCCCAAGAATGAGGAATCACCTCTGCTAACAAATGCTACCTTATCAACTAAGTTAAAGAAAAGGATAGAATCAATTTTGTTACAGAAATGTACCAGTGAGAAGATAACTCTCACCAACATCCACTGCTCTGAAGAAAGGTCAAGAGGATCTGTGAATGACAACTAGCAAAATCATTTCAGGGTCTTCAGCTGGGAGAGGCAGCCCACAGTCAGGGGGGTTGTCTGTCAGTCCAATGTCAGTCCTGTTGCTGCTGTGGACCAATAGCTTTTTTCTTCTACTCAAGCTTTTTTTCTTCTACTGCGTTTATAGAAAATAAGCAAAGACTATGCTTCTCCAAGCGTGATTTATGTCTGCCATAGCATTAAATAAACATCTTCCTGCTCACTCTGCTTTACTTCAGCTGTAGTGATACACTTTGTACCATGGAGCTCAGGCTGCTTCATAGACAACTATGTGCTGGCACAAGTATTGCTTGGAATTTAAGCTAGCGACGAAAGGCTGAGCATCTCTTTGCTTTAACCCTGCAGCAAGTAAGCTCTCAGGCAGCAAACTTCCTCTGCTTCACCAAAGTACTTCCGCCAATGACCAGATCCCCTAGGACAAAGCTTGAAGCTATCACAATCAGCATGGATTTAGTAGCTATAAATTCACTCATTAAGGCTAGTTTTTGTAATTTTATTATTTTATTTTATTTTACGGTAACTTGTATTTTTATAAACATCCATAACTTCTATCTCTGGGAATAGTTTTTGTTTCTACCCTTTCAGTATACGTGTTTTTCTATTATAGCTACCCATGGTTACTTCACTGCAAAACTTACAATTATGTGGCACATTACAGCCTTGCTTTGAGCTTTTTCACTAAAGGACTTCTAAGAACCAGAGTGGTTCCTAAGATAATTCAAGTGAGCCACGATCTTCCCTTCTCTTGTTTTCAGGGCATGTGTCTACAGACAGCAAAAAGGAAGCTCTGAAAACTTTCCCAAGGAAAGAAACCCCTCGGTCCCTGCTACGTACCTAAAGGCTAATTACTGCGACTGTGATATTAAAGCATTCTCAAAATAATTTCTTTCTGACACACACTTCGCTGACGTACAGTAAAAGCTTTTAAAAATATCTCCCTTCACCTTTCATACTTATTCACATAGAAAACCCAGCTTGTTAAATTTCTAAATGTTAATTCACAGCTCTTCATTCATCTTTTTCTTTTTTTTTTTTGCATTAGTAGCTGTTACGTAATTTTCAGTAGTTTAAATGCCAGCTTCACTCACCTGTCTACATACATAGTTGCAGACATTTCTTTAGTATCTTTATGAACATAAAGAAAAGAGAAAAGCTTGCTCAGACTGTTCAAAATCTATAGACATACTTCAGTAACCATGAAGTTCTAAAAGTAGGAGGGAAAGCAAGCTGGTTTTGCAAATGGAAGCAAACAAATTCATGCAGTTTTATATCAGTTATCTCAAAAACATAGATTATGATTAATTTCAAATTTGCCCTATGTGCATTAGACAGGCACTTCAAGTCTATTTGGAAAAGAGAAAAAAGCAAGAAACATCTGTTCCTGAAATTAGGGTTTCCTTAACGTATTTGTAATCACTAGTCTTATAAATGGAAGGACGTGTTAATCTGAATCCTGTTTCAACTGATTTAGGGAGACATACACATAGGTGATTTCATAGCAGTAGGATTCAATAGCTTAAAGATGTACGTAGTTTGGGAGCAGTAAGTATCCATTCTTGGGAAAGGACATTGATGACCTGAGGACAAAATGTTCACTGATATTCGAATTAAATTCTAATTAAAAATCATTTGAATTAGAGTATCATACTGTGGTCCATTCACAGCTGGATTCCTGGTAGCTGCTAGGTAAGCAAACGATGAAAAATGCCTAAACAAGTCTTTGAGTAGGAATTAGATTGGTGCCATCCACTTACAGCATAGAAAGAAAAATAAAGAAAAAATCACACGCAGAATAAAGTAAAGTAAAGAGCAATGTGACTTCTATTTCACTTGCTTAAACTTGCCAGATTTTAGGAATAGTGTGTGTATTTTGTACCTTGCACATTTTTTGCCTGTCTCTTCTTCCTCTCCAGATTCTTTTTATTCTTTGAGTAATTCAAAGCATAGATATAAAACAGTACTGTAAGAACTCTGAGGTAGAGATATGATCTGCAGACTTGACGCTGGAATAAATGAAAGTGTCAGGCTCCCTGACTACCACTGGACGCCCAAGGCCAGTCAGCTCATGCCTAACTCTGAAAGGTCTGAGGCCAACAGTAACGTAAGTTCCAACCAGGACACCCCCAAAGTGCTCACATTCCTCCTTTTGGCAGAGCTGCCAGCTGTTGGAGCAGGGATTCTACGATACACGTGCTCTGGCAGGACCTACCACTTTACCAAATTAAGTTGCTGCTCAATCACCAGGTTGCCATTTGCCCTGATAAAGGGGAAAGGAGAATGAAGTAAAAGAGGAGTAACAGAGTAAGACTGTCCCTACAGATAGCCACCAAAGCAAGAGTCAAAGGCAGGACCACTGTCTCCTAACTTTCTGCACAATAACTGTTCCATGTAAGCAGACCCCTTTGTGTGGGTGATGGCTGCAGCACTGAAGGCCATTGCTGAGTGATAATTCACACCCATAGACAGTTCTGCCAGTCCAGGAAACATTTATCTGAAAGAGAATACAATTTAAACACATATTTCTGTGTAATTTTTAAGTACTGTGCTTACCTGATGGATAGAGCACACCACATTTCTGGTCCCACTCACAAATGAAGGCAAGACATAATTCTTCTTCTTCCACCTCAAACTGCATGCTCCTTAGGACGAATTGCTTTTTGAAGACTTTAGGGCAGATCATTTACTGCTGGTTCTGACAGCTCTGTCGATACCAGTTTTCATTGGCTTGCCAAGACGGACACCACTTCACCGAAGCATTATAAAACATTATACAATATTTCATCAATTCTGTGTTCATTATACATCACTGAAAATAAAATTTCATTCCCTTGCATCATGACCAAGGAAGTAAATAGGAGATTTTCCCCACTTTGTGTTTATGAGCATTGGTCCCATGGCACTGGGATGCCGCCTCTTTCCCTTGTCTTCCTGCAACACCAGCTACACTTAGTCCCAACTGGTCGTGGCAGGACTCTCATCTCAAACCTATGAGAAATTCTGAGCAACACTAGGAACAAGAACTTGATTGCAGCTCCTTAACAAAAGCAAAGCAGAATATGCAAAGTGTTAGCTCTTTTTATGAGAGCTAGGACTGCTGTGGAATGTAGACCAACTAAATAGACATGCCAATTTGTACTAATGTCTTCTCCAAGTGCTTTATCTGGTGCTTCTACCTTGCAAGCATACTGGGGCTGGGGCTGGATGGTCTTCATGTGCACTACAGCTGTTTCCCGCAGTTGCTTTGCCTGACATACAGTCCTGGCAGCATTGTCATTTCAATTTTTCATACTTTCTCCTTATACAGCTTTAATCACTTGTCAAGTTATAATCCTAAATATCAAACCACTTAGTTTCTTTATTTTTTTTTTTTTTTTTTTTTTTTAATCTCTCTAGGTTGCACTGCTCTATAAGCTCCCCAGTTTGCTTAGGCATTTAAGCACCACTCTCTCTTAATTTAAAATCAGTTTTGGAGTCAAAGGTAATAACTGATTTTATACCTTTATTTTCTGTATTACAAGATTGGGGTTTTTTTCTTTGAGAAAGGGTTATTTTGGCATGCCAAACTGAAAACATTTTAATGGAATGAGGAGTGAAAAATTGCCTGTAGAGGACATGCCTACCGTGCAGACAGCTGAAGAATTAAAGTTCAGCTTGTTAAAAATATATTCTGACAGACATTTTCTGGCTGTAAATACTGATTTGATTTAATAACAACACTCTGTGGGGACCTGTCAAAATTGTTGATGGAAAGCAGGCAGGGAGGCCGGTGTGACCTGCATTGCCTACCAGGCTGCTTAGCTCTTAGGATGGAGAGCTTTTTGGTCACCGGGTTCACAGGGAAGGGAGAGGTCAAAAGTGCTGACCACCTGCCTGGCTTCCTGGGCTTCCTCTCTGGCCAAGAGTCAGTTCCCTGACCACAATATTTTTCAAAAGTGCAGTTTTACAATAGTTCTCCTAAGGAAAAAAATTCTAAAATCTTTCCATTCCATGGAATATTTCATACTTCCAAACTGTAGTTCCAAACTGAAATGGTAAATAAGTTGAAAATGGAAAAGCTTCCCTGTGCGTCTAGTCACACGTGATTTGTCAGACCAGTAAACTAGTAAAATGGTGGTTCTACTACTGAAGTCTGAAGACACATTATTTCCTTCTTTACCAAAAGGGTTATCAAGCATTGGAACAGGCTGCCCAGGGAGGTGGTGGAATCGCTGTCCCTGGAGGTATTTAAAAGACGGGTAGACGTGGTGCTGAGGGACATGGTTTAGGGGTGGTTTTGGCGTAGATTTATGGTTGGACTCGATGATCTTGAAGATCTCTTCTAACCCAAGTGATTCTGTGATTCTATGATTCCTGTACACTGTTTCTACTACCTTGAGTGATTAAAGGGAAAGGGGGCCACACTACAGCTGGTAAGAATGTGGACATTGGCTTTTAACAGAGCTGGGACTTTACCTCTTTATGTAGCTAAAACAGAAGTTTCAAAGCCTAGCTCCAGCCGCACACAGGACACTAAAGAGACCGTCAGTGTAAGGCTTGCTGTTGATTCCCATGCTCAGCCAGTGGTAATTCCTCTAATTACTTCAGTGAATGTTGAGGATTTCACAGGGAAGTGAAATGAAAAATGGTTAAATGGCTGGAAAGATTTACATGGGAAACGAACGAAGCTCAAAATGCATACAGCTTAGCTAAGCAGTGACTCAGAGGGATCTGATTGCCATCCACAAATATTTCAGAGAGGTTAAACACATGGGTGGGGAGGAACTACTCAGGATAACAAGGGAAAGGAAGCAATATGATTGCAGACAATTTAGATTGAACTGCAGGCATATCTTCTCAATAGCATGACTGGTTAGACTGTGGAACAATTTGCAAGCGAGACGGTGGTGGTCTCAGCATTTTGTCCATTTACTGCCAGATGGGAAAAACATGTGGCAATGAATAATCCTATTGTAAAAGTAGATGGACTTCACAGAATTTTCATAAGCTTTTTCTATTCTGCTTTCAAGATTCTGGGATCTCAGGATGAGAAAAGTAAAAGCAGATGAAAAAGGTAGAAGCAGATGCAGTTTTACTGCTGTTTGATACTTTAAGCAAGTATTATCTCTAAGTAAGCAGAATTATTTTCATTTATGATTCTATGTCATCGCTCTATTTGAAATCATCCTATTATTTAATTCCATCCAATCTGAAATATCCTTAGTTTAATTGAACTGAATTAAAGTGGAACTAAAAGAAGCATAAACCATCTGCATTTCTTCTTGCTTAAAACTAAATAGCAACCATTATGCCAAACTAATAATATTTAAATAGAATGCTGTATTTACACCAGCACTAAAAAAATATATATGCACATTTTCATCCTTTTCTGTCCTTGGGTAATGACAACATTAATGGCTTATATTTATATAGCACTGTTCTTCTCAAAGGAGACTAATTGCTGCACAAACTGGTTTCACAAATGACATACAAAACACATTTCTCTCATAAGTGTTAGGCAGTCAGCTGAAGGCTGAAGAGAGGATAGCGTTAGAGCACTGGGTTTATATGGCTTGGAGAGAAGGATGGCTCGAGACAAAATAGCAGCATCACGTAGGCCAGGGCTGAGAACATTCCTTACATCAGTAATGACTTTTGGGACCAAGGGTGGCACGAACAGCGTCACCATCTCAGCTTCACCGGAATGAATGAGAGATTTTGAAGTGCAGTGTGTGCTTTATTAAGTAGAGGAAAGGATAAGATAAAATTTGTACCACCTAAAGACAGGAAGGAAAATACTGACCCAGCCTTAGGATTTGAAAATGCCTGTTTGAAAATGAATTTGAAATACTGGATTTAAATTCCTTGAAGAGTGTTTGTTAGGGGCTGTGGTAATGCACAGCATAGTAAAGGTTGTCAGACAGAGGCATGATCCCCAGCTCAGACGAGCTACATGTCCTGATGTATTTACATTTCCTAAAAGTTGGCCTGTGTAATGCGAGCAGAAAGAAAAATCACAATTGCACCAGGGCTTCAACTTTGTGAACCAGCATGCTCCGTATGTTCTTCTTTAACTACCCACACCTTTCCCAAGCCCCTTCCCAAGCCAAATCTGAGCTACTGTAGAACATAGTGAACAGCCATGAAGTAAGGCCTAGATATTAAAAAACTAAATTTTATTGATGCACTGACATCTGTCTCCAAAAGACTGGTGCCCTTAGTCATTGAAGGCTTTCAAAAACGCCTACCTTTAAGCTTGGGAAATGCTTGGAAGACAAAATGTGCTTACAGCTTAGCGCTTATGTAAATGAGAGAAAATCAGGGCAGAAACTGTCATGTCATATAATTCATGTTAATTGCAATTCACGCTGCTGGATAAGTGCTTAATATTAAACAACAGAAGAAAGATAGGTGAGAGCAATAGAACAGGTTTCCTGGGATAAATGATCTCCCAGGAAGAGAGCAAAGGCGATGTGCTCTGTCCTAGCCTTTTCTTCTCAGCACTCCTGGAGTACAGAGCAACACAAAAGAGGTCATGAAACAAAATGAGGACAGAGGTGCTGAAAAAAGCATTGAGCATCCCTAGAACATGCAAAAACAAAGTGACTGAGATTTCAGGCTTCCTTCAACATAAAGGGACCTTCACTTCTCATAAGATGGGCTTAAAAAGCAAAAACACTTTATATTTTGCTAGTCACACTGCTGTCCCCCAGTGGAGCCCTTAAACTTGAACTTCGGAGTGCTGGATCCATCAGCCCCTGCATGAAACTGGCTCCTGATGCAGGGAAACAGGGAAAGTCATTAGGGAACCAACATACAAACTCACATTATTGGCAGAACTGATTTGGAATAGTTTCTGTACCTGATTCCTTGCCTTGCCTGAAGCTCAGGCTCTCCCTATGATGTCTCCTCAGCAGCAGCCCCAGCCCATTGCTGCCCACATCAGGCAACAGCCACCCTGTGAGGAACTGACTGTCTGAGGGCAAATCAGTCAAGGCAGGTTGCCCGGCGGGCTTGGCTTTCTGAAGGGCCATGCTAGACCTATGCCTGGAGCATCAGTTGGATGTAAGGCATTTGATATTTCAAAAGGCCAGGCCTAATGATGTTCTAGAAAAGTGGAGAGGGAAAAGCTGAAGCTTGCCAGAGTCGAGCAAAAAATAACAGAGAAAAGACAAGCATCAAGATTGCATCAAACTTTATATTGGCTAAAATCTTCCATGTAACTCCACTTACTTCAGTGACTCCAGGGTGCATTTGGCCCACTAAATAGATAACAATCTACACTCTGGCTCTTGTATTTCTACCATGCACTTGGATAAAAGGAGTCTGTCTGGCTTTCTGCCTGCTCTTCCTGAGGGGAAGGTGTTTTATTATAGCCGGAGCAAAATGCAATGTGGTCTGCTCTGTACCTCACCAACAGAAGCCAAAGATGACTGTGACCCTCTGAGATTTCATACTTTGCAATCATCCAAATGTAAAAAGGGTTGGAAGCCCTCAGCCATGACAAAGAGGAGAAACCTATCTGTCTCATGCCTTTGTAGCACATAGCTTTTCATTTTAGGCCTCCTTTAATCCAATATAGCAGCCTATAAAATATATGTTCATTTTACCATCTCTTTTAAGGGAAGTCTCTTGATGATTTTTTGTTCTCTATTTCTGCTCAATCAGATTGTATCATATTCTTGCTCTTCAAATTTTCTCTCCTCCTTAGTCTTTCAAGCTCATTTCTCCTTTACTCTATCTATACCCATCAATCCCTCTTCTTCCACCTACCCCATGTCTCAAATTCTCTCTTTGAAACAAAGACAGAACTTGAGTCTTTTCAAGTCCTCAGGTCTATAAAAATCTGTATAAATTCACTCCCTGGTCCTGGGTGCCTTTTGTGTTATCAATTCACTTTGTAAAGGATTTACAGATATATAAAAATTAGTTTTAATGCTAAATATTAGTGTCTTTTTGTGGAATGTCTAAAGCAAAGCAAAGCAAAATCTGGATGCCAAGAAACCTGAGAAAAATTGTAGAATTATCTTTGAGAGCAGCCCTCTCAAGAAGGACTTGGGGATACTGGAGGATGAAAAATTGGACCTAAGCTGACATTGTGTGATTGCAACCCAGGAAGCCAATCAAACCCAGGCTGCATCAAAAGCAGCGTGGCCAGCAGGTCAAGGGAGGGGATTCTGACCCTCTACTCTGTTCTGGTGAGATCCCACCTGGAGTGCTGCATCCAGCTCTGCAGCCTTCAGCACAAGAAAGACATGGACCTGTCACAGTGGGTCCAGAAGAGGGCCACAAAAATGACTAGAAGGCTGGAGCACCTCTGCTATGAGGACAGGCTGAGAGAGTTGGGATTGTTCAGCCTGGAGAAGAGAAGGCTCTGGGGAGACCTTATTGTGGCCTTCTAATATATGAAGGGAGCTCATAAGAAAGACAGAGAAAGGCTTTTTACCAAGGGGCAACAGTTTTAAACTGAAAGAGGTTAGGTTTAGATTGGAGATAAGGAAAATGTTTTTTACAATGAGGGTGGTGAGACACTGTAACAGGTTGCCCCAAGAAGTTGTGGATGTCCCATCAGTGGAAGTGTTCAAGGCCAGACAGGATTGGGCTTTGAGCAACCTGATCTAGTTGAAAATGTTCCTGCCCACAGCAGGGAGGTTGAACTAGATGATCTTTAAAGGTCCCTTCCAACCCAGACCATTTAATTACTGAATTTCTGAGATCAGTAAATTCTGTTCATGTTCTTTCCATTCAACATAAAAGGTGACCCTTCTTCAAACTCCCAGGTTAACACTCTTGAAGACAAAGGTGGCAAATCAGTTTCAATCAATCACAGTCATTTGGTTTTGTGTTTTTTAAGTATTTAGCTTTCCCTACCAAGTAAAGATATCTACTGATGATACAGTGAATACTACTAAATACCTTAAAGAATGTGGTTTCTCCTACTTCCTTTCTTAAACTTGGTAGCTGTCTTGTCTTAAAAAGTATAGCTTAGCCCCTTTTGGGGAGTCTCACAAAAGGATTTATGGAAGATGCATGTGAGGAAATGTGGATCATTGTTATATTAGCACCAACAGTACAGAATAAAAACATGTGCACTGTTATTAAGCTGAGATGTCCCCATTTATCAGCTGTGATTTATACAGAACTGTCAGACATTTTGGGATTCCTGGCTGATTTCAATTTCATATGCCTGGGCCAACTGTTACCTGATTTTCACTTAGTTTTCCATCGGAATTCCTATACTAGTACCAATGAAGTCAGAAAGAGGCTACTAAGATTTCTCCTTCAGTTAGCAGGCCCAAAGCTGCAGTCAGAAAGTGGGGCACAAGTGGAAAAAAATAAGCACAAAATATTCTTAATTTCTTACTGACTCTCATAACAATCAATTTTCTGGAATGATAATTTAGTTAAAGGCTCCTTCTGTTGCAACTGTGGCTCACTCCTTTTTTTCCTATATTAATTAAATCACATGCAGAGGATAATATTCCAGACAAACTTCCATTGCATTAAAAGTTCAGAAATATGGCTCATTTTGTATAATAAATGCATCAGAAGAGCCATTCTGTGTTCATCACAGATGGGTATGCCCCTCTAAAATATTAAGCCAACCTTGGGCAGGCCATGCTTCCTACATTTCAATGTGTGTTGTCACTACAGCTCAGAAGGTGCATTAGCAGTGTCTCTCCCCACAGACTGATGAAAAAAGTATTTTTTTTTTTTCTTATCTGAAGTATAACAGGCATTAGCGGTCAAACAGATTCTTTGAATTTAATTAACTGAAAGCCCTACAGTATAGGAGAATAACTTCCAGTTGACCCAACATAAGAACAGCCTTCTTCATGACCATTTGAGATAAAGCCCTGGTGTTCATGCAAATTACTGTCTGAATAATACAGATGTTTTATGCATATGTATGGTTGAATAAATGAAAACTGGGAGTAGTAAACTTCAAAACAAAATCTCAAAACAACTTTACTGTAAAGCTGTTACAGCTTGTTTTGGATACACAGAGTTGAAGATTTCCATTAAAAAAGCAAGACGCATCATTCCCCTGCAGGCATTCTGGACATCCTGGCTGGGTTTTTTTGGTTTGCTTTTCTTCTTTTCTTAGAGCTAGACCAAAAATCACAACCTTTCAATCTCAAAAATAATTTCCAGAAAATGTGTGGTTTTGTTAAAAATAGTGTCAACATGACAATGTGGGAAAGGATGATCCTTCTCTGTGCCTAAATATTTGGCATAACAGTCCTGTATAGGTACAGGCTCGTCCAGTTGGGCAAAGGAAGATGGAGGGGAGGATATAAGCAAGAACTTCACAATAAACTTTCCTTTTTTTCTTCTCAAATTGCATGTGAACCAAAGCATCCTGGAAATACTGATTTATGTAAGTGTTCTCAGGCTTCTGAAAGAGTGGAATCAGTAATGCCAGACCATGAAGTGCAGTTCTTAAGTGATTTCCAGTCATTTTAAGTGAAAACATTAGTAATGTGGGGTTTGCAGCAATCTGAGATCACAAGATCGTTCCAGCATCGTTTTGTCTTAATTTTTCACAATCGAGTGTTTTTAAGCTTATTTAAAACTTTTTCCCCCACACTGCTAAATGTATGCCTTGTTACTGAGAAGAATCCTCCCTCAGTAATTTCAGCTTCTGCAGAGTGAGGTAGTCCTGCAACATCATCTATGTGGATAAATGCAGAGACACCTGGATTTCACTGAAGAACCTGCCCCTGTTTTTTGGCCCAAGGCATGATTAGGTGGTGATGTTGTGCTGTGATAATAGAGTATCTGGACCTTTTTCTGACAAATAGATATCTGAATGGAGGAAAACCAAACATCATAATATAAACGTTTGCACCAGCTTCTTGGACTGTTTTAAGAGCTAATTTCTGAAAGTAATTGGCCGTTATCTGAATACTCAGCAACACCAAAGATTTTGTTTATTAAATCCAGCAAGGTTATTTCAAAATTACCAAGTCCACTTTAGGTTTTGTTAATCTTTTTCATGTTCACTGTAAGAAACCTACACCTCTTTCAGTGAGGGTACAATTGGCAGAAACCAGTTGCCTTTGGACTGACATTTAGCTCAAAGGCTTTTTGGATGCCTGAGACAGTTTCAGCAGGAGCAAATGAAAAGTACTTCTCCCCACCTCGCCCAGCTGCTCTTCAATGATGAGGAACTCAGGCTTACTGATATCCCGGGAAGAAGAGAAGGTCCGCTGTAATATAATAAGGATAAGGCTTTCTGAAAAGAACAAAAAAAAAAANAGAAAAGGGTTTCTAAAAAAAAAAAAAAAAAAAAAAAAAAAAAAGGGAGGGGGGAGAAAAAACCCACAACAAACCCCAAACATTCAGTGATTTGCATTGAATGCTTTGAAAGCCTTGTGGCGAGAATTCTTAACTGCTTTTTTTTTTTCCAGTCATACTTTGGAAAGAGAGTTCTGTATGATGTAGCTGACTTTAATGCCAACTGAAAAAAAAATATAATAAAAGGCAATATCATTTGCACCTCAAAATGAAAAATATTTTCCGCTGCAAAACATTCTTTAAAGACTACATTGCCAACTAGTTGCTATGACTACCACAAAGCGCCTAGGGAGAGCTGCTTTAAAATGTCGTCATCCTGCCATCTTGTGCCAATTTGAGGTACTGCTCCCAAAGTCTGTATTTAATACTGAATTTATGACTTTAAATTATGACTCTTGGGCATTTTTATCACTAGAAAAATACATGTTGCAGTATAAACACCAGGTTTTAATCACTTGGAATTATTAATAGGCTATGATACTGAAGGTGAATGATACATATTTATAAATGTGATGCAATGACTGGTTTTGCCGCTTTTATTTCAGGGCCAATGCTCTATAATATAAAACAGTTGGGGAACCAGCAGCTAACGTAATGACATTGGTAACATTAACATTTTACTTGAAGAAAAATGAGTAATTTCAGTCTCAGGCTTTCCTCCTTTTTCCCAGTCTCATTCAATTCCAGAATGTGTAGAAAATCACTCATCTTGCACCCCATTGCTATACTAAATCAGCTGTATTAATTTGGTATGCTGCATCAGGTTACCCACTCTTAGTGGACTGCATGCGGCACAGGGTGAGAAAAGGTGAGAAAGCTGCTTTTTGTGTTCTCTTTAGGCTCCAGAAACCAAAATCTCTCTCAATGCCTGGGTGCGTACCCATCCAGCTCCCAGCTCTGTATCAGAGCAATATGGGGGCAAGCACCAACCTCTCCCTCCTCTTCCACAGGGAGATCCCCAAGCACATACCCTTAAATCCCAGTAAGTAAATACAGACAAAAAGAGGGTTTTTTTCCGTTTGCACTGCTGAACACCCATAGGACCTCATCTGCTCAAAGTAACAACCCCTCAGCTTCTATTCCAGCCTCAACGCTGAAACACTGATAAAAAACCTTTCAAGCCACATAAATAAGGAGGTAGCAGCCTTTTTTCTCATCCATTTGTTTAGCGCTATGTTGAGTTTGCAGCACCCTCCTAACCCCCCTTGCTGACAAATGCCAGTTTGCTGTGTAAATGCAGGGCTGGAAGAGAGAGACAATATGTTTCCAGCTGGCCAACATGAAAGTGAATTCACACTGATCTGTACTCCTGAGCCACTGAGTATATCGCTTAAACCAGGTAAATTTTTTAAAAAATCAAAATGGCTGAAATAGCTCAGAACCCCCAGGAAGAAAGCATTCATAACTTCCACAAAACCTCAAACTCAGGAGGTGTGATTGAAAATAAACTACCAAAACTCTCTAGCCAGCTGTTACTAATGAAGCAAAATGTTCCCTAAGAGGTTATTTAAAATCGCTGCAAGGAACCTGAGATACGCCTGCTCCAGCCGAGACAGGTTATAGCTGGTAACAATCCATGTATAACCTTATCAAGTAAGATAACTCAGAAATGGGAATCTATGCTGCCTCCAGAAGAGAGCAACTCAATATTGCCTGGGCTGATAAAAAGTTTTACATCTGTTACCACCCTGCCATTGCACACATTTAGGTCCTTCCAATGGCAAGCTCTGAACAAAGTTCTCTCACCAAAAGCAGTTCTGTTTCTTCTTTTAATCCTCTACCCTATTTCCCATTATGATCAGAAATGAGATTAAAGGCTGCCACTAAGAACAGAGCTGTCAGAGGCAACCAGCACATTTAGCCCTCCCCGCCTCTTTGCAAACTGATGGATTTTGATGTCTCTGCACTGACACCAAAGACCTTATACTGCAAAGTTACCCACACAAATAGTCCCATTAATTGCACTAGAAGTAACTTCCACAGGTTTGCAGAATGCCCTCCTTCTGCTGTGTACATGCTGTAGCCATTACTCAACTACTCAAGCAGATGATGAGAAATGAATGTAATTAGACTTTCAGGGCAAAAGTCCAATGGGTACGAGCTGTGTGTCTCCTCTGCAAGGGGTAACAATTCACTCTTCAAAAGAATTTTACCTCAACCATTTATCGGTTTATGTTTTACTTCGAGCAAATTTAAATTTGTGAATTGATCAAAACCAAAACCTGCACTAAGGATTATTCTCCCCCTCTGCTCTGGTGAGACCCCACCTGGAATACTGTGTCTAGCTTTGGAGCCATCAGCACAAGAAGGACATGGGCATGTTGGAGAAGGCCCAGAGGAGGGCCACGAAGATGATCAGAGGGCTGGAGCGTCTCTGCTATGAGGACAGGCTGAGAGAGTTGGGGTTGTTCAGCCTGGAAAAGAGAAGGCTCCAGGGAGACCTTATAGCCCCTTTTAGTACCTACGGAGGGCCTACAAGAAAGCTGGAGAGGGACTTTCTACAAGGGCATGTCATGATAGGACGAGGGGTAATGGCTTCAAGCTGGAAAAGGACAGATTTAGATTAGATATCGGGAAGAAGTTTTTCATTCTGAGGGTGGTGATGCACTGGAACATGTTGTCCAGGGAAGATATAGAGGCCCCATCCCTGGAAGTGTTCAAGACCAGACTGGATGAGGCTTTGAGCAGCCAGGAGTAATGGGAGGTGTCCTTGCCCATGGCAAGGGATTGGAACTAGATAATCTTTAAGGTCCCTTCCAACCTAAATCATTCTATGATTCCATGATTCTTCTGGGTCTAGGCTAACAGGACGTGGCAGGCTAGTTTAACCCTCTTCTTTAATTTGTGGCAGCAGAGGTACCTAAGTTTCCTAATCTTGAAAGCGTACCAGACATATGTAATTGACTCAGCATTGCTTACTGCCACAGGATATTGCATTTGAGTACTGCAAATTTTCCCTCCACACCCTGATGCCCATTTTACAACAGGAGCTGTCATATGTGATGAGCATTTCCACTGCCTTACAGCACAGGAGGGCTCTCACCTACCTCAGGCCATTAGATTTAAGCAATAACCAAATAAATAATGACAAAGTTTCCTGTATTCTTAGTGTGTTGCAGCACAGAATAACTCAATACAATGACAAAGGCATAATAGGATTTTTATGGGACACAGGAAAAAAGGCAACCTGGCACTCGTGTCTGATCTGGTCCACAGGCCTGTGCTGTTCAAGAGGCAAGCCTAGAGTGACCACCTCCTCTCTACCGCAGTCTATTTGGGTCCATTTAGGTGAAGAATCTGTGCTAAACAAAAATTACTCAGTGGGCTGTTACACAACCGGACAGACATTAGCTGCACCAGTAACTGAGTCATGACTTGATTGTAGTGCTGATAACAAGGTGGGTGGTAAAGAGAGAACTCTTACAGATATGAAAAATAGGAGTAGTAGAGATTTCAAGAGATCATCTAGACTAGTCTCTTCTCCTGCCCAAAGTAGGCACAATTATGTGGATACACTTTTCAGATTACATCCACCCAACCAGTTGTTTGTTAAGCTTGTTCTCAAAAAACCTCACTGGTGATGGGGACTATGCATTATCTGAGAAAATCTATTTAGTGCTTCTTTGTTCTTGCTTTCTACTTTCAGGAGTTATTTTGTACTGTCTGAAAAATCTTTGCAACTTTAATCTCTTGTCTGTGTTCTGCTTTCGTATATTACCATTTAATTCATAAAATTTGCAGTCTTATTTTAAGGCATTTCAAGGGTACATTTCTATTCTCAGCAATTCTGGATCAAATTCATTGCATGTGGCAGAGTGGCTGTCATGTTGCCTCTGAGTGGAGACACTTATGCAGTGCAGTGCCTCGCTGGTGGAGCACACATCACGTGTCATTTCCTTCTTTGATCTTTACAACTAATGCTGTCCAAAAGCCTCACTTAAGCATTCACATGTACATTTTCCGATGTGCACCCATGTGTAAAAAAACCCCCATGATACTGAAGAACAGGCATCTGAAAATAAGTGTTTTCTTTTGCAAAGTGGGAGGTATGGAATTTCCTCCAGAGGTCTGCAAATAAACCTTGCAAGCTGCAAGCAGGGTAGGCCTTTCTGTTTTTTAGCCTGTGCTGCTATGCACATCGTGCATTGATGTCTCACTTCACCCCATGCTTCCAGTCCTATACTTCACAAGGTGTCTGGCACTTAGAGTGAATTTGTGCATGCTGTTTGTGTGCTAGTTGAAGCATTGGGCCACACAGCCCATCTGCTAGCCCAGTCCCTGGCTCTCTATGAAGATGATTCAACAAACTTCCTTCAAGATGCGTCTGTTGTAGAGGCACTAGCCCTAAGCAAGCCGAACACACCGCACTTTGTATCAGCTGGCCTTGCGGTAATGGCCCGAACTTATTCAGCAGAATTCCTCCATCCTCTCTGAAACTCCCCATCATACAACCAATAAAAGAGAAAAAACACACATTTGGACACACTGCACTAACCCTCTCCCCAAAGAGATGCAGTCAAGAAAAGTCACTCACAAATATATTGAGCTGGAGCCGGTGTGCTAGACTGAACACAGCCTGCCTTCAGGCCAAGACATGGTACAATATCCATCCTCAATCCTGGCCTTCTCTGAGAGCAGTTAGTACTGCTGACTGTAGCGTATTACTGCCCGAGAGAGGGGGCAGGTGGCTCAGGAAGCACTTTAAAATGCATTCAGTGTAGGAATGGAAGGAGTTGAAGTCCTCCTCAAAGGGGAGAACTGTGGTGGGAAGTCACAGCTTCACCAACGAACCAAGGCCATTCTCATGCAGCATCTAAAGGAAGGCATCAGATGAAATAGAGGAGCATCAGAGATGCAAACACAAACATTTGCAAACTTCTCCTAGTCCATCACCACATAAAACAATGCCTTTCATTGAGTCAGCTGGAAAAGATGAATTCATAGACTATTAATAGCTACTTAAATCTGAAGAAGAGTATTATCTGAGCTAGTAGAGGGAAGCAAGTGTAGTGGGAAGTCTGCAGCTACTGAGGGAGAAAACTGTTTTGGCTGAAAGTAACTGACTTTCAGTGGAAGGGCCTTTTCTAAGAATATACACACCTGAAAAGACAATGCAAAGTTCCCACCTCACCATGCAGGACTTATGTTTTCTGTCAAATCTCCAGAGCAAGAACAGATAATCCTCTGTATCTGTAGATGCTGACCTAGCCTTAATACTTGCCTTCAGCACTTAGTGTCTGAACTGCAGCAGGGTGGTATTACTGAGCAAGACCATTTCTAACATCACATCTCCACGGACTCTCCAAAGCATTCAGTATGGCGTATATTTGCATCTCCGTAACATTCAGCAGTTTAGGGCCTGGGATGGAAAAATATCCTTCATGGTTCCCAGCATGCTAACGTGCTGCACAATCATTCTGTAACTGGCTGTGGATAATGATGATAATCACATGGGAAACAGAACTTTCTTACAACGAACTTCACCCAACAAAAATACACCCAATTCATCTGGAAGCTTTGGAGAGCATTAACCCATCCTAACAGAGATGTCTAGAGCCTTGACCTTTCTCTTGACGTCTGCTAAATAATTGGAGAAGAACTTCTCATAGGCATGATCCAAGACTGAGAAAATAGTTTGAATGGAAATTTTATTTCCATTTTGCTGGAAAAATTCAAATATCTGTCAGGAAGTCAGCCTCAGGTCCATGGCTTCTCCCAGCCCACAGTTAGCTGCTTCAACCCAGATCATCCAAACCCTCCTGATGAGCCTAGCAGCAACACGAGCATCTTTTGTTCTATCTACACCAACACATCCTTACTGCAGGAACTCCAAAGTACTGCCACATTTCAGCAGAATGAAAAACATCCAGGTATTTCATCCTGAGTGATAAGACAGAAAAAAAGTCACCTGAAAATTCAGAATTTGAGCTGAAATGGGAAGCTGTTATTTCACATGCAATTACTACTGCTCTGGAATACAGGTTAGTATTTGTTGCTTTTGCAAGGTGACAGATAACTTTGTTGCGATTTATCCTTTACTCCAGAGATACTTCATTTTGTGAGATAATATACATAAACTGTATTTAAGTCAACTTCACAATTTCCCCTGTAGCTAAAATACAACTGAAGGGGAAAAAAAACCAAAACACCACCCTACCTTAGTTCTATGGCAAATCATTAACATTTCCTATTAAGTTCAACAAGGAACAAAAAAACATCATTGTGACCTTTGTGTATGAAATTACCAAACTTTTTAATACTGGCATCATCCTCTGTTTCTCTGCAGCTAACAGAACAATTGTTCCCCCGCTATCTGACCTGCTGTCTAATACCTATTTGATTTTCTGCTGATTTTGTGCTCTATTTCCCCTTTCTCCATCACATGTAGTTTGAGGCCTTTGTTTCTGGTATCAGACTTAAATACCATTTTGTTGTCACTCTTGCATGAGGCTGATGCATGCTGTCTGCTACTCTCTATTGTTTCAGTCCTCACAGTAGTTCACGTTGCTTTAGTTTGGTAAACCAGGAAGCATTTATTTGGGCAGCCTGGTCAATGACTCTCTTGTGCTGTTGACTGTTATTACTATTCTTTATTACTATTATAACCAACTCCTCTGGTTTGTGGCAGTTTTGTCCTCAAATTGCCTGGTAGGAAACTTTTGTACCCTTAGAGGAATAAAGGAGCGAACAAAGCTGCCTTATCTGCATTGAAGTAAGAGTTGGAAGAGACCTGCCAGATGATCAAATTAACCACCTGATAAGTACAGGACTATTCCTTCTATTTCTGTCCCAGCTGTCAGCAACCTGAACACCAGGAAGCAATTTTATTTGATTGCAAATTTGTCTTTTAGCTGCTGCTCCACAGCCAGACTGTGACTCTGGGCAGGTTGAACCATGTTCCTGAGCACCATGGGTTTGCTTCAGCCAATGCTGCAATTACCTGTCTCTGGTGTTGCAGCATGCTGAGCAGAACCAGGGGACAATATACTGCTTGGATGAACTTTGCTGAGAATTAAGGCTCTCCACAAATACTGAATGTGGTTTTTTTAGGTTAGAAGAGAGAATCTCGCAGCACTTTACACTTCCTGCATTAGTAATTTTTTTATTCCTCATTTTGAGTGCAACCCACATTGGAGACTTAGCAGGTTGGAAAGCAGAGAGGGAAGGCAGTACTTGCAGAGTATGAATTCTTGAGAATCAAAGATAATTGTGCCAGATGCCCACGAACTCTAAAGCCAGAAGCCTTCTTGGTGACAAGATGATTATTCCCTGCAGCTATGTCATACGTACACCTGAAGCTGTCTGCCCTCAAGAGAGAAAGAGGATACATTATTTGAAGGAATACTTGGATATAAGACTTTTCATTCACCTCCACGGAAACAAAAGCAATTAAAAGGGAACACAGAGTTCCATTTACAGCCCACAAACTGTGGGCAAACAACAAAAAACTGCCGATGTCTTGCTTAGGTTTACATAACAGTCAGGCACTCTACATGGTAAAACTGGCCTACCATTGCACATACATTTATGTACCTGCAAGAAGTTACAGAAGCCAACTTTTCTGATTTACTCATATAATATTTATTATATCTTTTGCCTAGAAGATGAGATAATGTACTTATGTACAAAGAATTCAAAAGCAAAACCACTGAATGAGTCTGCTGAATCCCACACCTGAATACACTGTGCAGAATGTGCACAGAAGTTCAGAGAGCAGCACCATGGAGTTACACCGAAAAGGAACGTGGTCTGCTGCAGCACCAGCATCTGACTAACCTTTACTGCCGTAGCATCTCTGGTGCTTAAAGTGTAACACAGATAAAGTGCAAAAACTCTCATGAGCACAAAGAAAATATGAGGAAATTATTGATTTTGTGAAAACGCCGTTTCCCAGCCATTCTTCAAGATTTACTGCAAATCTAGCTTCTCCTGTTGCTAGGATTATTTCTGTTATAGTATTTGACATAAAGAATAATTTATCAGAATTATAATATGCATACAGGAGTTCAGTTGTATAACTCAGCATTTACTGAACATTATCCTTTGTTGTGCTAATGGGGATTTTGGCTTCCTTCTATTTTCATTGTCAAGTCACTCAGCTAAGAGACAGTCACAGCAGTCGTTTAGAGAGAGTGACTAAGTTACACAGCAGTATGTATCAAGATGCAAAGGATCCTACCTCGTTACAGCTGCAAGGGGAGTTTCAGTAAGCTGAATGCAATCATTGAATAGAAACATAGCCATCAATTCGAGCAATAACATTATAGTCTCTCTGTGTTTTACAGTGGCCTATATTACTTCTGATCATAGTCTCTAACGGCACCAGCTCCAATGATACGATGGCACTGATGCTGTCACCCGGCACTTCCCAGCCTCGGCGTGCTCCTGGAGTGCTTTTCACCCCAGCGCAGAGCAGGTCTGCAGGTCTCTGTGTGGGTTTTGGACACATCTCTTGCTTTGTCCTTAGTGGAGGAGAGCCAGTTCCAATGCTACGCAAAGATTTGGTGAACATCATAAGCGACAGTCTGCCTGTGCCTGTCCAGGTGATGCTCAGTACCTTCTGGCTTCCCTCCCTGGAGTTGTTTTGCCTTAAACCTTAAAACTCTGCCTTCAGCGTGGAAAGGGGTTGAGTTTTGTTCTGACAGTAGGATAGCTACTGCGCATTAATTAGACTGCTGCCAAGTCCCAATGGCACCAAGGGTGCTACAGTCTTTTTGTTGGGTTGATAGATAATGTCAACACAAGTGAGAGGGAGCTGCACCACTGCCCAACTTCAGGCAAGTCAGGCAGGTACCTAGTCTAGGAGGCTGGTCTTCTCCTACTGGTAGCAAAGAGAGAAGCAAAGCTTTCCAGAATGCGATTCAGAAGAGGAGCCGAAATTAAATGCATAAAAGTGCATATGTCCCTGCCAGCGGTTCACTTTGTAGAGAAGTACAGTATTTTGCCTTCACTAACATCTTTGTGTCTGAGGTAGCACCGAGTCTTTCTGAGGGGATGCTGGCCTTTTCTGGGATTGAAATGAGGCCCTTGTTTTAGAAAACCATTGTTATAACAGCATCCCCCACTTGCTTGATACATTACATTGCCCTAATAATCTCCACATTCACTCCAAAAACAGCCTAATCTGCCTCACATACAAATATGCAAGTCTCCAGATGTAGTACTTCCACTCATCCTCCAATATTCATAACTGTATGTATGGGATGAATATTCAAAACTGGAATCTTGGCATGCCCCAGACTAGTTCAGGGATGACAAATATAACTTGCGAACACACTCTGTTCATGTGGAAGAGTTAGAACAGCTGCTGCTATTTCAGTTCTCACAGACAGGGAGTTAAATTACCTACAAATAGATATAACAGGTGTTACCCAGAAGGCAGACAACACTGGAAGTAGTGCTGGTGAGACCTGCCTCCCCACAGACACAAGGGCTTGCAAGGAGGTACCTGGAAGACAAGCTATAAAGCTGCCCTCTGTAGTGCTTACATTAGGGGAAACACCTCCCTCTCACCCCCTGACCCTTCAGAGCTGGAACTAAGGTTTCCAGAACATCTTCATGCTTTTTTTGTTGGTTTTTTGTTTGTTTTATGCATCTTAAAAGGCTAAAGAAGTGGTGATGAAAATCTTATCTGAGTTTACTGACCATAAAAAGAACTCAAGGACACAGTGAAACACAGTGAAATAGATAAACCTTGCAGTAACCATTTTGAAATACAGCTCATAGGGGTCATTAAAGAGAGGGAAAACAAAACACGTTCATCAGAACGCTTAGTTTGATTCTGTTCCCCCAATTTCCTTGACAAATCTCCTGGTCCTATCCCATTGACTGTAAATACGCATCTGTATAGCAACAGTAGCAAAGCTCCAGCAGCTGGGCAAAGTTAATATTCTTTCTGAGAGTCAGCCAGTTAATTTTTAATGCTATATGTGGGATAATGTTTTTCCCAAAAAGTCATTTCTTTTGTTAGCAAGAATACGAAGACAAGCTCTTAGAAATACCTGCACAAACCTATCTTCTGTCTTCTGTCTTTTTCCAGTTTCTTACTAGCTACTCTCCAGGCAGTCAGCAAAAACATCACAGGAATTACACAGCCAGTAACTCTATAGTCAATGCAAAATGAATTGCAATGCAGGAACAGGAGGAAAACCTGACAAAGGAAGTAGATAGAACTGTTACAAAAAAGTTAAATCAAACAATAGTTCTTAGAAAAGAGCAAACAAAAAAAATAACAGTATTCTGTGAGAAAGAAATTACAAGACTTCTTGGAGAAATTTACACAAAAATAATTTAAGTCTTGGAGAAATTGTTCATCATTGTTAAGAATTGGAAAGTAAAGATGGAAGAAGCCTAAGAGGTCATCTAGCCTATTTCCATGATACTCCAGTATTTCAAACTGTCTGTGCTCTTTCAGCAGAAGAACTGCCTTTGAGGTGTACTTCTAAGACTTTCTCTGCTATCGATGTTCATGCAACACATGTGAGCAGAATCAGAGATGTCCTAAACTAAGTCGAAGATTTCATTCCAGGTGAGATTTAACTTCTTGTAGAATACGTTCCATCACGAAGGTCAGAATGAATGTAGGGGTTAAGCAAAGCAATATTTAGTCCAATCTTACACCCTAATTGTAGTTTTATTGTGCTGATTACTGTCAGTCTGTATGATCCAACACAGACTGCTAGACAGTGACCCTCAGGTTCTCATTTTTGTTGATCAGCAAAAGAGCTTGATTGCAAAGGTAAGAAGACATGCTCATCATTATACAGTTCCTATTTTTCCTTCTTTGAGCTGATAGCAGGTAACTTTACCTGAAAAATGAATAGGAATACACTTCATAGAAATGTCAACCAGGTATTGCTTCAGCACATTTCTCTAGCATCAGTGTTAAGTGCCATGCATTGTAAATGTTCTTCAACTCACTGGACTGTGAAACTAGTTTGAAAGCAAAGCTTGAAATTTTGCTTACAAAACCTTCACACTAATAAATTTAATTTATCATCTCTTTCTGGAAACAACAAATGTACATTAAAGTTCTGAAACAATGATAACTGCAGAGGAAATGACAAAATGACAAAATAATTCTTACTGACAGCTTCCTATCTGTCCTAATTCTCTGCTCATTTTAAGCCTGTTTTTCCATTTTGTGGGGATTAATATTTAGAAAATAACTTTAAGCTTTAATTCCAGACAATATGTGGGCAGCACAAATAGGCAGTTATTCTGTCAGGAAAGTTATCAACAGTTGGCTTAAAGTGTAACATTCACCATATTTATTCTTGCAGCAGAAAAGAGAATGCAGCTACATAAATACCTGCATAAATATAAATCAGCAGAGACATGCAATTTAAAAAAAAACATATGAGGATTCTTAAGAGGAACATATTCTTTTGTTTTACCAGTTGTTTTTCACTCTAAAATCAAATAATGCATTCCAGAAATCTGTTTTAGGTTCTGATCCTGCAAACACTTGCAATATGTTTAATTTTGGTTAGGTCCCTTGTCCCACAGATTAGTTAATTTAGTTCTGTGTGTGATGAAATTGCATGATAGAAAATTCATCTTGCCCAGCACTCATCTTACCATTCTCTCAGGCTTTGACACTGAAATGGGCAAAACCAAGTGCAATGCAGCTCAAAATCACCACATTCCTACTGGAGTTAGAGAAAGAAAGCACTTTTGCTCTCCTGAGTAAAAGGTAAAGTACTTTGAAAAATACTCTTAACTCATACTCCTATTTTAAACTCCCCGAAAGACTTATTTCAGAAGATGAGAAAAGAAGCTCTCAGGTCCCCTATCTCTTTCGGTATCCTAAATTGACCACTATACCACAAACCATGAGAAAAATGTATAACACGCCTGAAAAGTTCTCTTACAGACTGGAACTGCTTTTACAAGTTGCACGGTCTTCGGTTTAAAGAAATTGGACCAGAACGATCAGATAAAAATACATCTGTACTAACATCCTGATTCCAGAAGTGCCAGGAGGCAATGAACTGGAACAATGTTTTTCACTCTGTGACATCCAGGAACTATTCTAAAGGATGCATGACCTTCAATTAAGAGAAGGCAATTTATGTTGACATTCACTACATGGAGGTCCAAAAATCTTCAGTCTGAAAATCAAAAGACTGAAAATCACTACTCTGAAAATCTCCAGGAAAAAAAAATGTACCAATTATAGATTCAGGGTTTGACAGAAACAGTGGATCTCTGAATCACTACATGAAAATAGTTCCACTTTTGACCCAGGCCTCACTCCAAAAGTCAAACCAGTGTCCATACATGAATAATTTTTTCTCTTAGCTTGCCCAACTTACATAGATACAAATGTATTTGTCATTGAGCTGCCTAATCCCCTGTCTGCTTAAATCTGTCATGGTTTTATCTAGAGACTTCTTGATTTAGACTTCTAAAGGGTTATTCTAAGAGGCAATAAAAGAAGCTGTCATATTCCCTGTCTTTATTTGTGCCCTAGATGACATGACGACCATTACATTGCAGCATTGAGAAAACTGTGTGACACCAGATTGCTTTGATCTGTAGGCAGAGCTGAAAACTAAATCAAACAAGCTTGGTGATTCCTTTTGTCCCTGCATTGTCAGGAATTTATAGAGTACATTATGAGTAATCAAACTTTTACCTGTGCAGAATATTAAGAAAGATTGTACTGGTTTTGTCTGGGGTGAAGTTAATTTTCTGCATAGCAGCTTGTATGGGGCTATGGTTTGGATTTGTGATGAAAACAGTGTCGATAGCACTTTTAAAACTTTTTAAAGTTTAGCACTTTTTAAAACAGCAGTTTTAGCTGTTGCTGAGCAGCGCTCACACAGCGTCAAGGCCTTTTCTGCTTCCCACGCTGCCCCACCAAGGCTGGGGGTGCACAAAGAGTTGGGAGGGGACACAGCCAGGACAGCTGACCCCAACTAACCAAGGGGATATTCCACAGCATACATGACATTGTGCTCAACAATAAAAGCTGGGAGAAAAAGGAGTACGCAGAGACATTCAGAGTGATGGGGTTTGTCTTCCCAAGTAACCGTTAGACAGGATGGAGCCATGCTTTCCTGGAAAGGGCTGAACACCTGCCTGCCAATGGGAACTAGTGAATTACTTCCTTGTTTTTCTTTGTTTATGTGCACATTTTTTGCTTTACCTATTAAACTGTCTTTATCTCAGCCCATGAGTTTTCACACTTTTACCCTCCTGATTATCTCACCTCCATCCCATTGCAGGGGGAGTGAATGAGCAGCTGGATGGGGTTTGGCTGTCTACCAGCAGTAAACCATGACAAACGTTCATGTGGCAGTAACGCTTGAGCTCTTTCTTCATCATCCTGGTTAAGAAAAGATACTCCATCCCATATACTTATAGGTATTCCAGCTCCTGACTCACAGTACAGCTGAGTCAGATGTAGGAAACTAGATACCTTTTAAGATCTGAGTCTTGGGCTCTTGTCACTTTATATACAAAACAAGAAAGTCTACTGAGGACACCAGATATTTTCTTAATTGGCATTTTGGTTTCAAAACTTTTTAAATTAATACCAGCACGATGGAAATGCATGTTTTGATCTCCAGGTGCAGTAATTTTAAAAATATCCCTTCTCCCAAGCATTTGGCATATCCATACTGAAACATACTACAGCTGGTTTGACTTTAAAGCCACCCAAAGACAGCAATAGTACTTTGTTTTGCTTCTCCTTGCCCAAAACAATCTTTGACGTTTATCCTAAAGGCACTGTAACGGCCTTGCTGAAATCATGCTGACTGGAGAATGCACACAGTGAAGCCCTACCTGCTAGAGCCTCACAACAGCTGAACGGAGGAAATTCAGAGCAGGAAAAAGCAGTTATAAAGTTGTATCCTGAAGTAAAAGACCAAAGTCACATGCCTAAAGACTACGCCGTCCCTGGAGGTATTTAAAAGACGGGTAGACATAGTGCTGAGGGACATGGTTTAGGGGTGGTTTTGGCATAGGTTTATGGTTGGACTCGATGATCTTGAAGGTCTCTTCCAACCCAAGTGATTCTCTGATTCTAAATATGAGAGCAAGTTAACTCACTGACATGGAGAAATGTGAAATGTCCAAAGCAGGGCACTGGATTTCTGCAGTATGTAAAAATATTCATGGATAAGATTTTTGAGGGAGTGACTCTCATGAGCTTGAAATTAAGATCTGATATGTTGGTTTAACCTACAGTGAAAGTTATCTCATGCTTTTAAAAGTAATAAACATAGGTCATATGTAAACATAAGATAACAAACAGGTTTGATATTGATTTAACCTACACCACTTTGAATCAGAAGTGCTAAAAGTGACCTTAGAAAAAACAAACAGACAAAAAACAATAACAAAAAAACCCCAGAGCCTGAATATTGTTAACTTCACTGGGAAAGGCTCTCAGAATACCATCCAAAACAGTATTCAATCTACAGTTAAGATTTTAAAAAAATAAAAATCCAGGCCAAACCTAAGTCTGTAAGTGAACACAAATTCTGAGTTCAGATCCAATACCACCTTGCTAGTGGACAAAAAAAGTGCTGTAGTTAGAAAAAAACAATGAAGCTGACAGTAACAAAAGTTATATGTCTACTGGTAAATTTTTAACAGCTTCAAGAAAAAATCACAGGCACCAGAACTCAATTTTCTGTATGTTTAACTATTAGAAATGTCCCTAACATTACTTTGACTTGGACCAACCAGCACCTTCACAAACAACTTATGGGCACAAGTCAGGAGGTAGCTCACATCATGACTATTCCCTGCCGGCAGCTTGGATGCAATCATCCCCTTTTGGAGGCTGAACTAGTTTAACAGTTGGACGTGGGCTATTCTGTGCCAGTTGGTCTCAGTGCTGGAGAACATTCCCAGACATGTTTAGTGTATGAATACCGACACAGCCAAAGATTCCAGGTTGTAGGCACCTGAAGCTAAAATTATTACAAGAATGTGACCTGCAGATCTTTAGAAGCAGTTGATATGCAATGGCACCATATGAACTGATAGGCTGTCCAAGTGATGGGGGACTCCTGAGAGACTCTACAAAGTCTTTTCTCCTGCAAGAACCACTTCTTTGCAAACCATACATTCAGCTACAATATTTATTTTGTCACTCCAGCTAAAAGGCAACAGACTAAAATTGTATTGTTTGAAATAGAATGGGAAAATAAAAACTCTCCTAATGATCAGAAAATAAACTTAGTGCTTAAAATAAAATGATAGAATTGTAGAATTATAGCTTTTTTCTGGTTTTAAGAGACCTTCAAGTCCAACCATTAACATAGCACTGCCAAGTCCACTCCTAAACTGTGTCCCTAAGCACCACATCTAAAAGGCTTTTAAATACATTCAGGGATGGTGACTCCACCACTTCCCCGGGCAGCCTGTTCCAATAAGGACAACCCTTTCAGTGAAGAAGTTTTTCCTAATATCCAATCTAAACTTCCCCTGGCACAACTTGAGGCCATTTCCTCTTGTCCTATCACTTGTCACTTGGGAGAGGAGACCGACCCCCACCTCCCTACAACCTCCTCTCAGGTAGTTACAGAGAGCAATGAGGTCTCCCCGCAGCCTTTTTTTCTCCAGGCTAAACAATCCAGGTTCCCTCAGCCGCTCCTCATAAGACTTGTGCTCTAGACCCCTCACCAGCTTTGTTGCCCTTCTGTGGACATGCTCCAGCACCTCAATATCTTTCTTGCAGTGAGAGGCCCAAAATTGAGCACAGTATTCAACGTGCGGCCTCACCAGTGCCAAGTACAGAAGGACAATCACTTCACTAGTCCTGCTGGCCATGCTATTTCTGATACGAGCCAGATTCATCTGGCTGTCAACCAACACCCCCGGGTCCTTTTCCACCCGGCAGCTTTCCAGCCACTCTTCCCCAAGCCTGTAGCGCTGCATGGGGCTGTTGTGACCCAAGTGCAGGACCCAGCACTTGGCCTTGTTGAACCTCACACCATTGGCCTCGCCCCATCGATCCAGCCTGTCCAGATCCCTCTGTAGAGCCTTCCTGCTCTCCAGCAGATCAACATTCTCACCCAACTTGGTGCTGTCTGTAACCTTAGTGAGTGTGCACTCGATCCCCTCATCCAGATCGTTGATAAAGATATTAGACAGAACTGGCCCCAGTACAGAGCCCTGGGGGACACCATTTATGACCAGCCACCAAATGGAGTTAACTCCATTCAACTCTTTGGGCCTGGCCAGCCAGCCAGTTTTTGAACCAGCGAAGTGTACTCCCATCCAAGCCACGAGCAGCCAGTTTATCCAGGAGAATGCTTTGGGAGGCTTTGCTGAAGGTTGACAACATCCACAGCCTTTCCCTCATCCACTAAGCGGGTCACCTTGTCACAGAAGGAGATCAGGTTAGTCAAGCAGGACCTGCCTTTCATAAACTCATACTGACTGGGCCTGATCCCCTGGTTGTCCTGTATGTGCCACATGATGGCACTAAAGATGATCTGTTCCATAACCTTCCCAGGCACCGAGATCAGACTGACAGGCCTGTAGTTCCCCAGATCCTCCTTCTGGTCCTTCTTGTAGATGGGTGTCACATTTGCTAACCTCCAGTCAACTGGGACCTCCCCAGTTAGCCAGGGCTGATGATAAATTATGGAATGTGGCTTGGTGAGCAGTTGCACCAACTCCCTCAGTACCCTTGCACGGATGCCATCTGGCCCCATAGACTTCTCCATGTGTCTAAGTGGTGTAGCAGGTTGCTCACCATTTCCCCTTGGATTATGGGGGCTTCATTCTGCTCCCTGTCCCTGTCTCCCACCTCAGAGGGCTGGGTACCCAGAGAACAACTGGTCTTGCTATTAAAGACTGAGGCAAAGAAGGCATTAAGTACCTCAGCCTTTTCTGCATCCTTTGTCACTATATTCCCCCTACATCCAATAGAGGATGGAGATTCTTCTTAGCCCTCCTTTTGTTGCCATCAGATGGAGGAAAAACATTACAATCCTCTTGAAAGTGCTTAGAAAAATACTCTTTTTTTGTTGATAAATATTTATGTTACTATCACTACTCATTACATCAGAGAGCTTTTGTTCCATGTGTGCTTACCTCTCGGTCAATATCTATCCCTTAGTGAATGAGAAGTCTGAGTACACAAAACAGCTGGTTGCCAAGCCAGCAATGTGTCTGCAATAGCAAAGTTTCAGGACAGCTTGCTATGTTAGGAACACAGGCCTATTTAGAGACGAGACACAGTGCGAAATACAAATAGCACAATGTATTTGCTTAGAACATTAAAGAGTTCCTGCTTGTGATGATGGCAGAGCCTAGTATTTTCTTTTGACTTGCTGAAGTCTATTAGCAGAAAAGACAAGATTCGGGAATGTAGCTAGAAATTAGGTTGAATCAGTCAGATTAAAGAAGAAACAGGACCGGTTCTACTTCCAGTGGCACATTTACCCTCCACTGTCATCAGCTGAGCCCAGAAACGTGATCTCATGTCTTTGATGTTTATTAGAAAGTTTACTTTCTGGATCTCAAAGCTCCACACAGCAAAGAACAGGCTTCATTGAATCAAATGTGGGTTAAGCCTAGCATACATGTCAGCCGAGTCACCATAGGATCCTCCCATAGTCCTGCAGAGAGCTGGGCAGGAACAGCAAGAACAGTTCAGGGACTGCTTCATTTAATCCTGAAGTAGACATCTTTTATGTGATCAGATGAATTTTACTTCAATTTCCACTGACTCTGCTGGGAATCAAAGCAACCAGACCCTTAAAAGTTAGGTGAGATCAACCAGAGCAACTGTTTTGAGGGTCATTGCAGTGAACACTGACGGAAGGCATACATATACCCATGAGCACAACCCAGTTCAGTGCCACAAGTCAGATACTAGGGCATGCGTTCTACTGCCCAAAAGCAACATAAGGGTGAGGCATATCCCTTCTTAGCACAGACTTGGTTCAACTGGTACTAACCGAAAGGTCCTAACCTGCAGTCAGAAAAGGTATTTGACTGGTAGATCAATAATCCTGAGAGCTTCAGGGTACCCTGTCAATCAACTGGAATCTGCAGGAATGTAAAGCAGTTTCAGGCATTTGGAAAACAGAAATATTCACAGCTTTATGAAGGGTACGTGTTTTATGCAACAGATTTCTCACATATGAGCACAAAGACATCCCCTTTCAGGCACTGGAGTTGGCCACGTAACTTCACAAACACGCTCAGGTAATGCCATAACTGTGGAGCTGACCTCCCAGAACAGTCACCTTGCTCTCCATTGACTCTAGAGATAGCTGAAGCCAATTGATGTCTTGCAGGAATCACTAGTTCAGGCTCGTCAGTCAGATGGTACCATGGCATGTATAGAAAGGTCAGAGAAGGGCTGGAAGGATAATATAGGACTAGGCCTACAGATAGTCACAAATACTTCTGGTGCCCCTGGGCATGTACCATAACCTTTGATTGCAGGAAACCAGGGAGGTTGGGCCAGCCATTTACATTTCCCCTTCATATTCCTGTGGCTATTTAAGACAATAACACGATGCGAGAGGCGCTGGTGCTCTTAATATACGTGCCTTCTGCTTTACACATGGCTGACACTATTCATTATGTGCTTCTTGCACCACAGCCAAAACTTTAGTTTGCAAAAAAGTCAACAAAACGTGGAACTGCGAAGCTTCAAGTCGTCTGAAACGTACAGCACTCATTAAATCTGTTTGTGGGTTGTCACCCAGGAAGGCTGCATAATACTGCAAGGGAAAACAAGCTAGAGAAGGCAGATGCCTTAACAGCTACTAATTAGAATCTGATTACTCTTTCAATTACCTTTACTCACCACTCTCAGTCCCCAAGCCAGCTACTGACAGACATCAGCTGTCCATGTGGCATTCTCATCTAGCACAAACCCTATTGAGTGTGAAATGGAATGGAACACTGTTACACCAACATTCGCAGCGTGCCTTTCAAACCCTCTGCAGTACGAAGGTATGCTGAATATTTCATAGCACACATATATAGCTAGTGTCTCCTTTTTGAGGCAGTACAAATACTGTTTTTCTGCAGGGTTTCAGTGTGGCATAGCTGTAAACAAGTGATTAAATTCTATGTACAAGGACAAACACACAGCCAAGTCACTGTCATGCTGGACTAAATATGGCTTCCCCCATCCTTTTTACTTGATTTCAGTCCCCTGCTGTCACAAGCGATTTTGTTATATGATAATGTCTAGCATCAGTCCTTATTTAAAACCAGAGAAGTTTCCTTGCACGCTGAAGGAATGAAACATAAATACAATCCTTATTCCTGCAGGGAAAGTCTTCTATATATTCTAAGGAATTGCAAATCCCCGAATCCCCATCATCTAGAGAGCTACATATACCTGGTTATTACTTTTATATTCTCACAGTGCCTAGAGTCCTCCCACAGCTGCAGGATCCTTCTGTAGTGGGTCTGTAGGCGCTTGCGCAGGGAGCGAGCCCACAGTCACCACCACAAAACACAAGCACGTAAGAGAACAGAAACAATCTCTATTCACATATGAGGAACAGAAGCTGAGAGACACTTCCCCCAAAACATAGGAGACAACCTCATATTTCCTGCTTTCAGCACAGTGTTACTACTGTGGGTCTGCCCTTCTTTCCCCAGAACGACAGGCTTCTTTGCCTGTAAATAAACACATCTTAGTTTTGTGGGGACCTGGATTTTTGAAGCTCACCAAGCAATAAGGCTGTAAAGAATTAGTCAGCAGGAGAAAGAGTATCCGAGTCCGGCTTTAACGCAAGAGTTCCCATGGGGTTGGTGGTACCACTCGGCTGCGATTACAAGGTATTGCTGCAGCCCACAACAGCTGCAGGGAGGAAATTGTGCTTGTTTAGTGTCTAGCACGCTCCACCAGGCAGCATACATGTGCCATAAGCTCTTTCAGATGTGGTTTGACCAGGCTTCCCTTTGAATCTGCCTTTTTTTGATCAGTTTCTCAGAGCGTCCTCTTTGTCCCCAGAGGAAGGGATCTATATTCCAGCAGGACACATGAGGTGGCTCTAAAGGCTGGCATTGAGATGTTCATCCTGAAGGGAGAAGGGACTGTAACACCTGGTGAGGAAAACCTGATAACTCCTCAGAGGGCAGGAGAGCTTTCCCTCAACCACTCGGCAGTGAGTGAGAAGAACCTCTTGGCCTGGCAGATCTTTCCTCCATTCATCTGCCTCAGCTTGACTGAGGTCTGCAGGCTCACGTGCCACACAGTGATGGAAACACCCTTCGCTCCCATAAAGCAAGCGATACGATGATTTTCAAAATACAAAAGTTAAGAAGTGACAGGGGGTGATCTCGAGCTTCCATTCTCTCAACTACATTGCTAAATTAGCAGAACAGTCCCCAGCTGGCTCCCTGGGCTAACTGGCACACTCCTAAAAAGCTTCCAAGTTGAGTTTGGGAGGTTGTATGGGTCAGGAATTCATCCAGTTTGGGCATCTCCGCCCTGTTTAAGAGGACAAGAGGGTTTAGCTGTATGGGCGTCGACTGTTCACGATATTATATCTCAGTGCCAGCAAACAGTCCCAGACAGATTTATTAGCACAGTCGCAGCTTAGCACTCTGTTATGGCCTGTCAACCTACTTGCCAAACTGTACAACTCCTCTTCAGATAGCTCCAGTGGAAATAAATCATTAGTGGAAGAGATGAAAGAGAAGAAAATAAACCTTTGCTGTGATTCCTCTTGCTTCTTGCATCTGCCACAGACCACAAGGTTACTAAGATCAATAGTCATTTGTTTTCCTGCACAGTTCCCTGTTTGGAAAGAGGTGGTCAGGGAGATTATGAACTGTGGACCAGAACTCCCCCTTCTGACCACACTAATTGATCTCTCCTCTTAATTAGCTGAATTTGGTTATCAACAGGAGGAAGCTCCTAATAAGACACAGAGGTGGTGGGGTTTTTTAATTCTAAAGAGAGATGATTACTGATGTGCACACAAATAGGTCAAGCTAGCAGACAGAATATAAAGCAGTTTCCTATCCCAACGCATCCCTCTTGAAGAAAAAAACATGTTCGGTCTCGCATCAATTTGTTTTCTTATTACAGACAAATTTGGGGTGCATGTAGCAGCTCACCGGACCTTTGCATTTCCTTCTGCTGCAAGTGAAAAGCCAGGTGAGCAGGTGAACAGCATTACAAAGGCAAAACAAACTGTGAAAGAAGAAGCAGCTGCACTGAAGAGATGGAAAAGAGTCCTGCTGCCATGGGAGTTTAAAAGATTCCTAATCCTCAGAAAACCCTGCTCTTTAAAAAAAAAAAAAAAAAAAAGTCCTTAACAGATATTGACCTTGTCAATTCAAAGAATCTATTTTGAGAGTAGGAAATGGGGGAAGGGAGAAAGATGCTCAAAATGAGCACAGTACAAAAACCTGTCTGTCTGCCTCCATGTAGCCTACCTATCTAAAAAATTCCTTATATTTTTAGTGAGCAGTGGTTTTTTTTAATTCTTTCTGACCTAGACTGTAACATACTGTTCTGCAAGAGTGGGATAGAGGGGTTCACCTTCTGCAGCTCACAATGAATCAACAAACCTTTTTATTATTTCTTATGCAATTTTTCTCCACTGAATATTATTCTGGTTATTAAAGGAACGGTATTTAGATAGTGAAATGATTAAAAATATTTCATTTAACATAGCATTAACTCAAGACTTTTCTTTGGGGGATATTGCACTACTTTATTAAGCAATCGTTCTGCAAAGATGCATGAGCTTGCCTTACTGAACAGACCTCTCTGCTGGGTTCAGACCTTAATCATGCTAAGTCCAAACTTTGACATTTTCCAGAAATGTTGCTTGGAAGCTCATCTATATATTCAAAGAGGAGGAGGGATGAAGGGAGGGGCAGCTGGTTCTTTTCTATTATTATTTTTTTATTAATATTGACTGAGTATTTGTTGAATTTATTTGCCATATCTGAAGACGAATGTAAAGAGAATGTTTCAAGCAATGCTCCTGCATCCTATTAGATTTGTAAGATCTAAAACCCTTGAACACATGCAGACACTTGGAAAATGAGGGGGTTTTGATTACCCAGAACAAGGGGAGGATGTCAGATAGAGGGGGGTTCTTTCTCATCCCTCCAGTTTTGAATATTTAGCATACTGCTTTTTCATCAAAGCATTTTCTTAAGCCTGTAAGTTGGAGCTAGAGCTTTAATGCATTTACATATGAACAAATTGATAAAATAACCTTACATTTATATAAGATTAAGTTATACTTAAATTGTAAAATACAGCTGGTTTCGCTTTTATCTTCT
Source organism: Chionis minor (assembly GCA_013398295.1). Lineage (NCBI taxonomy): Eukaryota > Metazoa > Chordata > Aves > Charadriiformes > Chionidae > Chionis > Chionis minor. Next base: position 634,509 of record VZSF01006852.1, on the reverse strand, counting down.
CCAGTTCCAATCTCTTACAATGAGATAATCCAGCTAGTTCCAGAGTGGGTGCCATCTGTATTTTAATTTATTATTAAATCCGCAAACTGTTAAGTATACATCAGAGGACACAAATCTAAATATAACACAGAGTTCTTGGAAGCCATGTGAAGTTAATATTGTAAGAATATTGACACAAGATAATAAAGCTTTCTTATTGCTTATTGCCACTACTTTATTATTGCAAAATTTCAACTTCTCCAAATAACAGCTGAAGACTGATCGTGCACGCTGCAGACTCCTGAAAGGGATTATACCCAAATGGAACAAAATTTTGTCCCAAGCCAATGTACAAGGCTGTCTTGGCAATTAATGTCATTACCTTCAACAATGAGTACTTCCTTTCACCTGCTGTGAATCAGAAACATCCTTAGAAAGACGAATGTGTTGAGGGGTAAAACTAGGATTCTGCTGAATGCAATTGCAAGCCTGATTTGGCAGTATGTCTTCCTGATGTTCCTCCCTGCAAAGACACAAGTGCAGCATCTCAGAGCTGGTTTCACAGCAGCACTCCCAGGGACCGGACTTCCAGGCTGATTTTGCCAGGGTGGGAATTTGAGAAGAGGTTTTTGACTTGTAAGCACACAGACATGACGCTCCACAAAACCGTCTGTCATCTACCTGGACTTAAGCAAAGCATTTGACACTGTCCCGCATGACATCCTAGTCCCCAAATTGGAGAGTCATGGGTTCGATGAATGGACCACTCGGTGGATAAGGAACTGGCTGGATGGCCGCACTCAAAGGGTTGTGGTTAATGGGTCAATGTCCACGTGGCGGCCAGTGACGAGTGGTGTCCCGCAAGGGTCAGTTCTGGGACCAGTCCTATTTAACGTCTTTGTTGGAGACATGGACAGTGGGATCGAGTGCACCCTCAGCAAGTTTGCCGATGACACCAAGCTCGGTGGCGCGGTTGACACACTGGAGGGAAGGGATGCCATCCAGAGGGACCTGGACAAGCTTGAGAGGTGGGCTAATGCAAATGGCATGAAGTTCAACCAAGCCAAGTGCAGAGTCCTACACCTGGGACGTGGCAATCCCAGGCATAAATACAGGCTGGGCAGAGAATGGCTGGAGAGCAGCCCTGAGGAGAAGGACTTGGGAGTGCTCATGGATGAGAAGCTCAACATGAGCCGGCAGTGCGCGCTGGCAGCCCAGAAAGCCAACCGTATCCTGGGTTGCATCAAAAGAAGCGTGGCCAGCAGGGCACGGGAGGTGATTCTCCCCCTCTACTCTGCGCTTGTGAGACCCCACCTGGAGTACTGTGTCCAGCTCTGGAGTCCTCAACATAGAAAGGACATGGAACTGTTGGAACAGGTCCAGCGAAGGGCCACTAAGATGATTAGAGGGATGGAGCACCTCTCCTATGAGGACAGGCTGAGAGAGCTGGGGCTGTTCAGCCTGGAGAAGAGAAGGCTCCGGGGAGACCTGATAGCAGCCTTTCAGTATCTGAAGGGAGCCTACAGGAGAGCTGGAGAGGGACTCTTTGTCAGGAAGTCTAGTGATAGGACAAGGGGTAATGGTTTTAAATTGGAAGAGGGGAGATTTAGATTAGATATTAGGAAGAAGTTCTTTACTGTGAGGGTGGTGAGGCACTGGAACAGGTTACCCAGGGAAGTTGTGGAGGCCCCATCCCTGGAAGTGTTTAAGGCCAGGCTGGATGGGGCTTTGAGCAACCTGCTCTAGTGAGAGGTGTCCCTGGCCATGGCAGGGGGGTTGGAACTTGATGATCTTTAAGGTCCCTTCCAACTCTAACCATTCTATGATTCTATGAAAACCCCTTGTGCAAAATTGTTTTACAGATTAAAACTGCGCTGCTGCTAAGTTTCTTTGGTCGGAGCAAGAAGAAATAGACTTTGAAGTCTAAAATGCCTGTGTGCCTGAGATCACAAGGCTGTGAGCCTGTTTAATCTGCAGTCTCATTTTTATATATATGAGCAACTGATTTCCTAACCTGTTTGTTCCCCGCCTCCTCTCTCTTCCTGTACATAGCACAAAGAGTACAAGCAAAATGTGTCAGCTCTACCTTCTTCAGGATCATCTCAGACATATGCTGAGAGATCCCTAGAGCAAGGCAAAACCATATATAGAAAGTAGCGCTTTGCTTTGCGTTACACTGCAGCTCCATCTCACAAGCCCCACATGATTTAGGTTGGGCAATTTAAGATGTTAGTAGGGAGAAGGTCTGGTTCACTGTCCAGTCTTTCAATACAGTCACAGCCTTCCCTTGTGGTTTATGTTAAATTCAGTGTAATTCTGAGGTTGTTCTGCAGCCTGCATTTAAATGATGACATCTAGGTAGATCAGGGTTTGGCAAGATTTCAAGAAAAATATATCAAATTTTAATTCTTTTCTTCCAAACTAGAGGTAAGCATGCCTGAGGAAACTCAGCAAGATAGTCCTTCTCCAAAAGGCATGACGCCTCTTTCACAGTATCTTGATTCATTGCAACTGAAGTTTCCCGAGAGCTCAAAAAACAGTGGGAATCATTATCGGAGGACTGCTGCTTTGCAGAAGATACCGGAGCACTCCCATTCCGAGCCTCCTGTGCCTCGCTGAATGCTGGGCAAGACCGAGCGATGCACAGGTGCCAGGAGGTTAGAAGGCAATGACACGGATCACGCCTCGGAAGCACTGGTAAAGGTCAGGAAGGTTCAGCGGTACTGGGTGCTGAGGTGCTTTGGAGACCCTTGGTGCGTGGCTTCGCACATCATTTAGCCACCGAAGCAGTTTAGGAAAACTGGTCTCTGAGTATGTAGTACTTAACGCAAAACAAGACTTTCAGTGTTCTTTGAGAAGCTCAAACAAATTATTTGCTTCTCTTGTGTTGGTAGCATTGCCATCGTCCTGCTGTACTGTTAAATACCTACTACCTTTGAACAATAGAAAAGATAAAGCAGTTTGCTGGGACTGCACAGGCCTGCAAATGCCTCACAGTGATTTCACGGTACTTAAACCGTATATTTGCAGGTGTTCAGACATCTGCATTAATTGTCATTATTGTAGACACTTACCTCTATGAAAAAAAAGACCGTGCTCTGAATTGTTGATATTCTGGTATTATTTTTACTTGATATTACTTTAAGCTGATACTTTAAAAAGAACAGTTTAATAATTTCAATGGCATTTACACAAAAATTTTGGAATGAAATAATGTGTGATGTAGATACTTAATTTAAGCAATTAAATACAGCAATTCAAAAATTCAAGTTTTGGGGACATGTCTAAGAAGTTACTTCATAAAATGGCAAAAATGCGTATTCAGCAGCAGGATAAAAACTAAATTAGTCTGAGATGTCACTTGGGATTTCATATTTTTCTTGGTTCTCTTGCCGTAACTTAGCCAGGTCAGCATTTGGAGATGCCTTTCTCCTCATCCATGATCTGCTTACACAAATTACCATTTTGCAATGTAAATATGCAAAGCGCGTGCATTTCATTACAGCCACAGAGGGAAAATAAATCCAAGGAACTGTGTACTTCTCTGACCCGCAGGGCTGTGTGTATGAACGTGACCTTTTGCACTTCTGCTGTCTACCCAGCCAAGTTTGCCCATCATGGTACTAGCCTCCCCAGCACCAGCCCTCACGCCAGCGTCTTCTGTTAATTCCAGCTGGGCTTTTGCAGGCAAGGCAAGAGCAGACCAGCAGAAGAACCTCTGAGGGAGCTGTGGCTCCCAGCTCCCATTCAGCTGCCATCTTTGACTACCTAAATAAGCAGGCAAGAGAAGACAGAGCCAGACTCTTCTTGGAGGTGCTCAGTGACAGGAGTAGAGGGAATGGACACAAACTGCAACATGAGAAATTCCTAGCAAGTATGAGGAAAAATTCTTTCACCGTGAAAGTGGTCAGACTGGACCAGGTCTCCCAGGCTTGTGGATCCTCCGCCCTTTAAGATACTCAAGCCTCAACTAGACATAGCCATTGGGCAACCTGATCTACCTGGATGCGATCTGAGCAGGGGCTGGGCTGCGTGACATCGCTCCCAATCTTCATTACTTTCTAGTGCAACAACTTGGAGACAAACTGCTTTTCAGGAGCTTCAGCTGATCAATATGATCTCACTTGTTTGAGACAGAAGTTCCCAACTTGGATATGATGATATCCAATATATTAGGTTCAAATATTAGGTGAAATAAGGGGTTTTTAGAACAAAACTCATCTCTTGGGCAAATGCCTAACATTACACCTGCACAGGGCTTCTGTCAAAGGTACCAGAAACACTGCAGATATCATTAAGGATAATGGATATCCATTATTGGATAGTAGGGGTGCATCTCCCAACTTTCCTTTATTCAAGTTCCAAGCTGGCAAGAGGGGCTGATAAGAGGCAGGGGTTATTTGCTGAGGCTCACACCATGTTATCGCCGCGATACATTTGGCCAGTTCTGAGACACAGGAGCAGCTCAAACACGATCAGCACGGCATGCAGGAAGAGGACACCAGGTACCTCTGCACTACACGCAACCCCAAAAAACTGAATCCCTGAGGACTTTTCCCCAAGAGAATATAATCCACGTGATACAAATCTCTCCGTGCTTCACTACATGACTACCTTTCCTTTAGTGTTTATCAGAGCGGATATAATGAAGAAAAGTAGATTTGTACCAACATACCTGCCACTTACAATAGCAAATTTCTGCCTTGCCTCAAGGTTAATATTCAGTAATCTTTATGAGTCTGCATTTTCTGCATTGTTAATACATTCTTCTGTGACGCCCTCTCCTTTTTCTACTCGGCTTTAACAAGTGAAAAGGATTTAAAAAAAATAAAATACATTTAATCCATTCTCTAAGGAATGACTCATTGAAAAGGGGAGAATAACCTCGTCTAATTATAGCTGCCAGGATTTTTACCTCCTGGTAAGTATACTAATACCCTTTCACTAATTGTGTCTTTTCCCCTCCTCTAAGTTTTCAATTCCATTCTCAGACTGCTTCTTTATGGAAACATTTTAAAACTAATTACCACAAGACTCTTTTCCCCAGTGCAAATGCCAGGGTGTGGGGAGTCCAGGGTTCTTCCTCCAGACCCTGCCATTTTCCCACCTCAAGGCTTGTTTTAAAAAAACACTGTCACACACAACTTAAATCTGAGGAAGCATCATTTGTAAGGAAAAAGAGTGTGTTTCATTAGACTGACTGATGAAGCTGGAAAAAAAGATTCCTCAGCTGAAAGGAGCCAGCCACAGAAAAAGACCTGTTCAATGCTGGACGAGCATGTATGCTCAGCAGAGTTGTCCGTTTGACTGCAAATTAAGCGATAACCATACAACATCTGGTAAACCACTGTGGCTGACGTGGGGGTAGGGAGGAAGAGGCAGTGAAATACAATTCAACTCACAGCACCAAGAAAACAAATAACTGTACTCTTGCCAAAATGCAGACAAGACAGACATGATGTTACAACCAGCGCAAGCCTTCACGCAAAACGCAAGAGAGACAACACAAAATGCTTGTGAAGTACCAATTCGTGTGACGTTGGAGCTGCACATGCACGTGCAGTTATTGTTCCCACAGTTGTGAAACCCTAAAATGCAGTGCAGTGTTAAGACAACTGGAAATCAGTGATTCAATATGTGTAAGCTGCAAGGAAATCCCTTTGTGGCTACCATAGCACTGCACCCTGGCAAGCTCAGGGGCTGGAGAACTTCACTTTGCGCAGAAGCCGCTAAGCATGGAAAAGATCACTACAGCTGGCTGAACACAAAATCATAGAATCATAGAATGGTTAGAGTTGGAAGCGACCTTAAAGATCATCAAGTTCCAACCCCCCTGCCATGGCCAGGGACACCTCTCACTAGAGCAGGTTGCTCAAAGCCCCATCCAGCCTGGCCTTAAACACTTCCAGGGATGGGGCATCCACAGCTTCTCTGGGCAACCTGTTCCAGTGCCTCACCACCCTCACAGTAAAGAACTTCTTCCTAAAATCTAATCTAAATCTCCCCTCTTCTGACAAAATGTCATCTTGTACCTCAGTTTAGATCCACAGAAGAATATATAGGATATTAATTTACTGGTATGAATTTTACCAGTCCTAAAGGGTTTTTTGGGTTGTGTTGGGTTTTTTGGGGTTGTTGTTTGTTTGTTTATTTGTTTGTTTTGGGGGGGTGGGAGGGGGTGGTTTGAGCATAGGGAAAAGAAGGTACTCAGAAGATGAGAATGAAAGACACAGAGCAACCTCTGGCTTCAACTCAGCAACCTCTGCCTCCCCAACTGGTGGAAAAGCAGACAGAGAGTGCACAGCTCTTCCTCTCCCAGCCACCACCAGCACTAGGCAAAGCAGAGCAAGGCAGAAAGGAAGCCTTTCAGGCAGGTAAACCATCTGCCATGTAATTCTGCTGTGTAAGATGTCAAAAGAGCAGCAACGTACGTTCCTCTTCTGATGAGAACTGCCCACTGCTTCTGGGCTGGACTTTGCTAGCCCAGGTTATAAAAGCCAGCCCTGGACGCACAGGTTTCAGCAGCCCTCCAGAAGCTGAGATGCTCTTACCCTGGCTGCTTCTGAGACACTATTCCCCACAGGTGTAAAAGATACCTGAAACAGTCATAATAGGTCAAGGTTGAAAAGAACCAGCAGTAACTTCACATTGTTGCCATTTCAGCATTACTTGCTTCCGGTAGTACCACCCCCACCTCTCCCCACTCCCAAAAATCCAACAAAAAAACCCCACCCCTCTCTCATCTGGGTGCTTCATCATGTGCTGAAGCAAATTGTTACTCCCTCACAAAAATCTTAGAGAATTCATTAAGCCTATTCCCTCACCACCTACCATTTCTCACGTTGAATGGAGAATATTTGTGATCTTAAGCAATCAAGTTTCTAAGGCAGAGAGTGAAAATTTGCTATTAGAATAGTCCATCACCACAGGCCTTTCCTTCCTTCCTCCCACTCACCCACAGCCTTTAAGGGAAACAGTTACAGCTCACTGGGAACAGAGGGAAACTCCTCATGTGCAGTAAATGGAGCTCGTACACATTGCCCTACAGAAGTTCCTTCTTGGGCCAGGCGCACCTGTGTGAACATCACTTGGTACACAACATGTTTGCACCCCAGCGGGTCTTGCCCTGTTACTGGGACAAGCTAAACTATTCTATTTAGAGAAATGCCAGGGAAATTTGTCAAAAGACTATTTCAGAAGTTAAGAGCTCTGAAACTAAAAGCATGCAAAAATTCTCCAGAAGAGAAAATGCTGACCTACCTCTAAGTGAGGCCACCCAGCTGCCCTCCTGTGCAACGAAGCAGAAGCTGTCAAAGGATTTGGCAATTAAAAAAACAAGGCACTTCTACATGTATTCACCGTTCTGGCAACGTTAAGGTTAACTTAACCTCCTCAAATGGCGTTCGCTGCGCTCCGGTTATGATTTCTTCCCCTTTCAGGTTGAAAGACTCATAGGTCTCTAGATTCCCTCTCCTGCAGATGAGGAGGGATGGGAAGCCGTGTGCTGCAGCCACCAAAGCAAACTGTGCTGGGCTGTGGATTGTATGATAAAAAAAGACTTGCCATGCTGACCTGAAGATACAGGTTTTACACCCTCTTCACCAAAGCGGGCAACCTTGACTCACCTAAGCTGATGTGTGCTACAACTTGGCAACATTCTCATCTGCCAAAAGGGATGACACGTGGTATTCAAGTCTTGGGATCAGGACAGAACAAATCCTTCTTCTGCTATCTTGCTAATAACCTCTTTTTCTAAAACAAAACACAAGAAACAAAACTCTTGCACAATAAACCTATTCTACTCATTTCTTTAGCAATGTATCTGAAGTGCTAAATAATTAGAAGGGAAATTAGAGGATTTTGCACACTCACAACAGCAAATCTTGCCCAACTGATTTTCCAAACGAACCGAGAATCCAGATCCAACCAACTACATATTAGTCACTTAGCTAGCAAGGGGGACTTAACTTACATTAATGAACACAAGACTTCATTAAAACGCAGTTTTGAATTTAGCAATATGCCAGAATAATCTATGGAAGAAGAAGGACAGGATAGAAACTGCAGACTCAGTTATTTCTTGCACTAATCACTAATGAATTAACATAAATTAAAAATCAATACAGCAGGATAGTGTGAGACAAATGCTAATGTCCGTGAAGAGAGGATGTGTTAGACCCATCATCCCTGTGCTGCCAGGCACATCACGATTTCTGCAGGACTGGAGAGGACAGGGACAAGCTGCTTTCCCCAGCAGAGGCAGAATTTGCATCCGCTTCCCCTCTGCACTCCATTTCCTATTCCCTCACGCCCAAACCGTCGTCTTCTTTTGTAGACGGGACTGGTACCAACTTTGAGTTTATTGTAGTGAGGAAGGCTGGCACACAGCTACTCGAGCTATTGGCTTCTGTCATTAAGAATGGGAACACGTTTATATTTTGCCTTAAGCATCGTATCCTAGATTATTTGCAAGGCCACTGATGACGCCAACGATGTTGGCCAGTCAAAATTCAAATCATACCAGCCGGAGGTGGGAAGCTGAAAATGAAGGCACAGGATCCGATACATGACACTACCCACACACCACGTAAGAGCAGTTTTTCCATTCTTCAAACTTGACCTCGGCAACGCTTGTTGAAGTTATTGTGCAAAAAAACAGTATGAAAACAGTATATAAAGCTCTTGGATTAAAAAAGGGGGTTTCCTCACAGGTGGTTAGTATAAAGTCAAATTTTGATAAATTTATCACAAAGTTGCACTTACCACAAGGAGAAGGAAAACTGGTGCCACGCAGCTGAGAGAGGCTCCTTCTTCTGTATGACCTGCGATTTAGGTACATTTCATATACAAAACGCAGAAATTTCACCATCTTGGCAACTCAGAAAATATTCATGAAGGTAACTTGCCACATATTATTTGAAGTAGATTCAAATAATTGCAAGCTGGAATTCAAACTATTTAGGCAATCTACCAGAGCCCTGGTCATACCCCATGTTGGGCATCAATAAATCTGCCGTGGTTTGGGCCGGATTGGCTCAATCACGCAGAGTGACAGATGTTCCCTCTCTCCTGCTCCGCTCCAAAGGGAGGCAGGAGAGAAAAAGAGAGACTTACAAGTTTAGAAGAAACTAAACTAGTTTAATGAAATATTAATAACAAAATAATAAAAAGAAAATAATGAAATATATACAGAATCATATGCAGTTCCCAGGATGACAATGTCACCAGCAGGCACTGGGGAAGTCCCAGACTGGCCTCAGTGATGGACGGGAACTGGATTCCAGATCTGGATTCAGGAACACTCAGATCAGGGTCAAAGGCAGATGAACAGAGTCCTCCTCGGACACCGGCCATTGAAGAAAGAGGGCTGACCCTTTGGTCCCTCAGCTTTTATACTGAGCATGAGGCAGATGGGATGGAATACACTGTTTGGTCAGTTTTGGGTCACCTGTCCTGTCCGCTCCTCCCCACAGGTGGGACCCCTCTGCACTTTTCTGCTTCCAGCCCGACAAAGTTGTCTGGCCTTGGTTGTTACAGCAATAAGTACAAGCAAGAGCCTCTGCATACCATGCCCTGGCATCAGCTATAAACATGGGTCTTATCGCTCCGACAGTGAACAGTTTCTGCACAACACGCTGTTCATTTCAGTAGTCAGAAGAGGCCTAGCAAAAAAGTAAAGTTACTGAACAAAATTGATCCTGTTTCAGCTCAAACCAGGACATTACCTTTTTATTTTTAATTGCACTAGGGAGGCAATCTTAAAAAAAAAAAAATATAAAACCACACATCACTTTTACTTTCAAAAATATCAATCCTCTTTCGGTTCAATAGAACATTTCTCACAAGCACACATACGCTTATTCTTCTATCAAAAGGCAACTACAAACACCTAACCTTTTACGTAATTAAGCATGTATTTAATCTTAATTTTTTAAAAAAATTAAAATCAGGTGTCTTTCCCTTGTCAGTAACTCCCCACCCATAGAATTCATCCTTAAATACTAACTGGTTACTCTTTTAACGTAGACAACTACCTTTGCATGCATACGTGGAGACGACAGTCCACTGCACCTTCTTTTCAACTACTTCATAGCAACCTAAACATTTAATACATATTCCTTTAAAGAAATTTGAGTGAATTTATTGTATAAAATTATGATTGGCACGGTACAGAAAAGTTCCTTTTAATGCACATTTCCCATTAACTTGTACACAAATATTACAAGTATCAAGCAAAATGCAAAAGTCTTAAGAACTAATTCCATACTACAAAAGTATTCACATAGTGAAGTTACTCCGGTTACAAAATGTCATGGAAATAAAAGCACTTCAAAATACGTATTTGGGAAATGTTCTCGAATAATCAACACAACCTTAAGTTAGTTAAAAAAATGCAAAGAAAGAGATACCCTCTTCAAAACACTATTGTTGATTTGGCAAGATGGAGCAAAGTTCAGATCAGTTCATTTATGGAAGGACTGTTCTTTCCAAGAAACAAAAAAAATAAAAAACCTTTAGTTAAGAAAGGGCTCAATTATACTATGATGACAAATAACGCCATCAAAAAGTTATCTGGCTCTCTTGTTTTCACACAGGAGCTGTCAGAGGCAGACATGTGTAAATGAATACTTCCAGGTATATACAGATTGCCTTTTCAAAAACAAACCAACCAACCAACAAAAAAAAAAACAAAACCCAAACCCCAAAACAACAAGAAGGAGACAATCTGAACTTTGCCGTTTCATTTAACTAATGCAGTTCCTTAGGTCACAAGACCCAAGAACAGCAGTCTGCAAAGGATATATATTTAAAGAACAAAATTGAACTTCCACTATCAAGGAATGCGTAGATGTCAAGTTATGCGAGCACCGTACATCCTCACAGTAAGGCTGTTCAAGGCTATCAAATCTCTGCTTCCTAAAAGCCTTGAAGACTTGCTATTGTCAACAAGGTAAAAACGCTTCGACCCTTCAAACAGCCTTACAAAAAGGAGGTGCAGTCATATAGTTAGAAAATAACACAAAGTCTTAAAGACTGAAAGCATCTTTAAAAACTGAAACAAAATAACTACAAAATAAGCAATACATTACATTATTTTTGTATCAGGTGACTTGCGTGTGTTTGAGCAATTGAACATAGGTAGGTGTATCTACATGAAATTCACACATACAGGACATCACATTCAGGCATTATTGTTTTCCTTTTACACACACAAGTTACTATCGGGTTCTCCAATCTACTCAAATGCAGTGAAAAACAGTCCACAGCACACGTAAAAGGAGCATTATCCAATACAGTGTTGTCTTGCAAAAATGGAGTCAGAATTCCTGAGTCTCAGAGACATTACTGTCCTCCTTCATTACTGGATTATTTATTTTTCCAAAGAGAATCTCTAGTTTTCATTTCTTCACTCTGATGAAATTTATAATAGATTGCGTCTTTTAAAAAACGTAAAACTTTTAGAAAAAAAACATGCCAACCAACCAAAGTGAATTTTTAAAGCTTTTTAAAGGGAGGGGGGATTCAATTACAAAATAAAGGCCACCTTCATGTAAAATTAGTACTGCCAGTATTCCATCATTCTGTTTAAAGTAGAGATTTACCTCCATGTTCTGGAAGCCTTATTACATGCAGTCATGTAAGTTGAAAAACTCCATCCTTTTAGTGATTAAAAATAGTATAAATAGGACTAACGTGGAACAGCCCTTTGTTACAATCATCAAAGTGGCCAAACCAATGCAACAGTTAGGTCATGAAGTCTCCTTCAAATAGTCACTGCAATCTATTATAACTTCTGTATTTTCCCTTTTACTTTGCATATTACACAGTGTAACTTAAAATGTTATTTAAGAGCACTTCAGTCCCACAATGTAGGATTTAAGCTTGTGTGAATACATATGCATGGCTCTGCAACATTTTTAATGACTTACAAAAATACATTCAACCAAAACTTTATATAGGGTTCTCTTATTTTAAAATCAAAAATGAAGGAAAAGCCAAATGGTCCCATCATTAGCTAAATAATACACTCCAAGTTCTGGAAGCAATTCCAAAGCAAAAGCACATTCAAGAATAACATACATTGAATTGCATACTTTCTCATTCATCTTTATCAGTAATAAAATTCTACTGCATATAATTATTCAGCCTTATAAATAATGCTAAGCAGAAAAATATTTACCTCTGTGCTACTCTTCTCAGTTTATAGAAGCATTTCTCAGTTTATAGGAGCAAAGGAAAAAAACCTAAAGTGCAGACTACAGGCCATGACAGGCATAATAAAAGACCAAAGGTGCAGCCAAATTCGCAGTTACATCTTAAGTTACTTCACCATCTTTCTTATCTTGCTAGAAGTCACCCCGTGTGCAACTGAAGAGCTGGTCGGTTGGTTTGTGCCACAGTACAACCTGTAACCACTTGTAATTTTTTTTTTTTCAACTACTTGAATTGTCCATAGATATTTCTAGGCAGTAGCTTAGGTTCACAAAACCTTACTTTATTAATACTTGAAATCACACAATATTGACACCTCCTCCAGAGAATGCTACTGTCCTTTTGTTGCAGTATGTGGTTGAACCACTGATGCTTGGTTGACTGTCTTTAACAAGCGACGTCTTCATTTCCATTTCACACGCTACAATAGCTGCATTCAGTTCCACTTGAGCTCGGTGAACCACGTAAAACATGAGTCCTATGCTTATGACAATCTGCAAATAAAAGAATGTTGTGTAAACTGTAAGCATGAATACAAAGCAGCTGTTCTGAACAAAACAAAAAGTCATCGATGCAAAGATTCACGGAGCCATCTGTTGAGTCAGTGCTTCCCAGGCAAGACATGAGAAGGGAGATGAACTTGACCAACGAATGTTTCTAAACCTACATAAGCTAACAATGTAACTAGGGTATCGAAACACAGACATTACATAGAACTTAAATACTGATATGAAAAGATATTTTCTTTCCATTGACATCCACATACTTGTTAGACAGAAATCTCTTCACTTTCTCTTTTGGCAAAAATGTTTCTACTGAGAAACAACGTAGTTTATTTCTGTAAGTCAAAAGGGCTGTTTTCCACACACCAATGGAGTAACAGATTGAAATTGTACTCGGCACCTGCAACTTGCAAAACAGCAGGGACAGGGGACGATGCAGACCAAAGGAAATGAAACTTCTTGTCCTTGCCCCTCTGGTGTGGAAGACAGCAGACAGCAGCAGTGTGACTGTGCTTCTCGGTATCAGGACTAAACAGGACACAATCTGAGTTTCTGAGCAACTTAGTGTAGTGTCTGTACGTAAAGGACCTGGTTTTTGGAGGACAGTTTGGGGAGGGGACGGGATGTTGGTGGTGTGGGGTTTTCTTGTTTGTTTGTTTTAAGGAGGAAGTATTGTCCAAAATTAGGGGGTTAATTCAGGTTTTTGTTCTGAATTTTATTGCTAAGAATTTTTTACCTTTCACCACAAAAATTATCAGGAATAAACCCAGACAATTTTTGCTTAGAAATTACTCATTCAATGATATTAGCAAGCACTGCACTCCCTAGACACAGCCTTTGGTTTCAGTAAAACACCAATTAAGTTTTTAGCTGAGAACCTCCTTAAAAATAAAACCTTCAAATAAAAATCAAGCTGTCTCATAGTAAGAATCCCTTTGAAACAAGTACATTCCTCCGCCTTTTTGAAGAACGTTTTATGAAACTAGCTGGAATCTGCAACTTCCTTTCAAAAAACCAAAAAGGTTATATTGTTTACAGCAGAACCTAAAGTTTTGAGTCCAAAATCATGGGACTTCATTATTAATTGGTAGGGCTATGTTTTCTTTAACATTACGGACTACCACTTAAAACATCTGTCAGCATGGCATAAAAAAGATGCTAGAATATCATCAAGGTAATTGATTGGCAAGTATGGTCATAGGATAATTCCAGCTGGAAGACATCCTGGCAGTCTCTAGTCCAACCTGCTGCTGACAGCAGGGCTGGCTGCAAAATCAGACCAGGATCTGGTTGCTCAGGTCTTTTGTCCAATCAAGTCTTGAAAAATTCCAAGATTTCACCAACTTTACGGGCAACCTGCTTCACTGCTTGACTATCCTTGTGGTGAAAAAGATGTTCCTTGCTAATTCAAGTTACACATTTCAAAGGCTGGCCAATGTAAGAGTCAAAAAGAGACTACGGACACCAAGTTCTGAATATACAGGAAAAATCCTATTCTAAAAGCTTACCCAAATATTTCAGTTTGATTTGGTTTAGAAATATTCCTACCAGTAGCCTAGCTCCCTAGATGAATAATTAAAGAAAATATATATACATACAGACAAACATGAAGTGTGAAGGATGAAGCTATTTACTAAATCCAAGTCCCATCAATGCCGCACCAGGCAAATGCCCAAGGGAAAGTGGGAGAATGTCAGTAATTCCTCCACTAACAGGGTCTCCTTCGCTCATTCAGTCAGGGCCCAAGGATTGCTCTCAAGGAGATGAGCACTCCTATTCAAACATTCAGCATCTTCAGCTAGCGCTTACGTGAGCAACAGTTATATTGCAACCTATCTAATCTACGAAGGAGATTCAATGTAATTAAAAAAAAAATTAACAGAAAAAAAAAGGAACAGACCACTAAAAACTACTACCCTGGAAATAACATTTCACGACTAAAATGAAAGCTGATCAAGTAACCACTTACGTTCTTTTTGATCTATCAAGGCTCTTTACCCCACATTTACAAAGGCATTTTTAATACTCATAACCCTGTTCTATGAAGCCTATAAACTATCTGTTTCATTGAAGAGCACACAAGTTTCAGGTGGGGAGGGAGGAGGTCTAAAATGATCCTATACTTAGTTTTATATCTTCGCATTGTCAAACATCAGCTTTATGATTTAAAAAACTGAGGAAGATAAATGACTGCAGTACCAACTGCAAGTCTGCAAACCGTGGTAACTGCTGGTCAAACACAGCCTGAAGTACCAACACTGTCAGAGAAGGTTTTAATGCATAATCTGGTTCCAAAATACTCGTGACCTCTGTGCTTATAATAGTCGCAAACTCAAGGGTTACCCCCAAGATTTACTGACAAATTATTTCATTGGCTAAGCTTACATAAAGGTACTATATACTTGTCATGAATTTGCTCACTTGCAAAATTAAGATATCCCGATATAGGCATTAGCAGAATGGTATTTCTACAGCACTTTTTATCCTGAATATCTATGAAAAATCATGAGTGTCTTGTGCTAACAGTGAACACTGCACAGGTGCTAGGTCTACAGACCCTGAGCACGCTACTTCACAGATGGAGACACATGGGCTTTTGTGTTGGGGTGGTTTGACAAGGCTAAAATTCAGCAGGGTATTACCACAGAGGGCAAGAGAAGGGAACTTGACAAAACTGTGGCAGAAAGAGAAAAAAGAGTAAATTCTGCTTTGTGTCATGTGAGTAATGAGACAAATAAATTTTTCCTAACAGAAGAAAACAAAATCAAAAGAAAACAGTACACTGGAAACCTGTTTCTCAGGGTACCTAGCAATCGATAAGCCTGTGAAAAATGTCAGCTCAGTTTTACACGATCACTGAAAAGACCAATAACAGAGTTGTAAATTAAACACTTTTTAAAACCTGCTACTTTTCAATACCACACGCTTGGCTCTTGGTCTGTAAGAGGCTGGCTGCCTCAGACTAGGGAGCTGTTACGCCAACAGAGAGTGGCTCTTAACCCCCGAGACATGCATTCTCCCAAACCTCCTGCAGCCCACCTCTTCTGCACAACTTGAAAGACACATCGGCAATACTGAATCTCTCTCCGCCTCACACACGTTCCTACGGGCACGCAGCTTCCAAGCAAAGATTCAATGACTTGAAGAGACAAAGCCAGAGGAAGGAAATCTGTCTACTGGCTGCATAAGAAAAATTCTGTCTTGAATCCCACAATCCCACTGGTACAGTAGATGAGCAAGAAATTAGGGGGGTATAGAAACAAACTCAGACACAAGAAGATGACTGTTTCCAAGACGAACCGCTTATCCAAGTGGTCATAAAGAGACTCACGTTGCTGTTACCAAGGTCTATGGAAGCAATTATTTTCACTTACCTGTAAACTGAATATAAAATATCCACTAACACTCTGTTCGGCAATCACATCCTCCATGGTGCGCAAAGTAGTGCCCAAGTATGAGTTCAGGAGCTGAGTAGGAAGCAGCCCAACAGAAGAAGCCATCAGGTAGTTGGGTAATGACAAATCTGTAATCTGAGTAAAAGACAGCGTAAGAAACTGAGCGCAGCTCCAACACAATCTGTGCGCACAAACAACCAGACTGCTGCTCCCACAACCACCCGTGCAAAATAATGAAATAATTCTTACATTCCTTCACTGAAACTTTCCACTGCGCATGAGTCTAAGATAATACAACAAAACAGTATGTGGCTAGTTTTCATCTGGCCTTTTTAAAATTACTAGGTTTTATTTCATTTCATCTTACAGCACGCAACATCTCTGTGCAAAAGTCATTTACTAAAGATGCAATTACACTGTTCACTGAAGACGTTTATTTCTTTGTGGTGAACGGAGCCTCACAATTTATAAGAATTTGCTTGCAGAAAGAAATTACTTTATCAAACGTGAAGGTCTAAAGCAAAAATCTATTTGCTTTGCATTTTACATGTATGGCAACTAATAAAAGAGTCATTGTTCAAAATGTCACTGTATTAAATATGATCTAGGTAAACAGCACGGCAGATAGAATTTGCCTCTGCAAGGTAAGTATATAGTTCCTTAAGATACATATAGATATATATATATCAGTGATCTCTATATCTATACTCATACATATAGGTATCATCAAGATTCTCTACCAAAGATATTTTACATCACACTTTAATTAGTGAACAAAATAGTACACATGACTAAAGATTTTGTTAATGTCTCTGGAAAAAAAACCTAATAATACTTCAAGGTATTTTCCCCTCTTTGCTGTACAATTTCTGTTCTGAGTCAATATGTGGACAGTTTACATGGGAACAAAGTACACACTACCAGCTAAATTAGTATCAGCAGCCATTGGGAAATATTAAATGCAAGAGCCAAGAGGCCAAAAGATATTTACGCAAGAAAAACGAGAACCCCAGGAAACTACAGGTTAAAAATGAGTATGAAAAGGGCGATTTTGAAACAAGCAGTCTAAAGAATTTTCCAGACAATCCAGTTGATCACATCATAATAAAACAAGTTCTAATTAAGAACAGCCCCTAACACTGGGAGCTTACATGGAAATTATTGACCTTGACAGTTTCGTACAATGTTGAAGACAAGAGAATAGCAGCAAAGTTACTCATTTCATCATCCTATTCTTAAAATAAACTTTGGTTACTATGAAAGTCACAGTGCTGAATTCTCGGAGCTCTAAGCACCATCAGTGGAAAGGTTTTGAGAGGAAGGAAGGGCAGTGGAGGAGGAGAATGCAATGAAGCATAAAGATTAAGAATAATTCACTGGAACAAGATCCAATAAGCCAATTCCAAACTTCACACTGCAAATTATACTTCCCACAGACTGAAATATATACCAGCACCACAAATAATACATTTTCCACTCTATACAGGATTAATTTAGATTTATAATGAAAAAGCACTACATAATTATGTCAGAACTTGACATTTGACCAATACTTTGAAAGGACGACTTTTTTTTTTTTCCTAAACGTTATAGTAATCTGGGCTATGTGATAAGAATGCACAACCAAAACTTCCCATATTGCCAAGGGAATCAAGGAGCTGCTATTAAAAGTCTCTGAAATACTAATGCTCAGGAAAGATTTGCTAAGTAGGACACTATCATTAAATCTAATGGAGCTGGGAAACTTCCCAAAAATTGTTTTAACACTCCCAGACACCTCTTTTATTTTTGTATAAGCATTAAGAACGATCCAGTTGCAGAGCCTCACATCTGGACCTGTCCTGAAGCAACCAAACCTCCTGAGCCATGACAGAGGCCGTTCCCAAACAAAGGGGAGGCTGCCAATGGATATGCTGGACTGCAACTTGTGCTTCCCACTAATATGAAAGCTAAGGAGAGGGGGAGAAAAAAAAAAACAAACACCTTTGCAGGTACCCTTTTAACTCCTGGTTTGCAAGGTTTAGACCTACAGCGGTGCACCTTACCCCAGAAGGCACAGGAAGCAGGCAGCATCCCTACCTAAGAAACCTGAGAAATTTTCAATAAAACTTACAACTTTCCATATCCTTCCTTCTAGGAACTTTTCCTGTTCTGCAAACCTGCCAGTATGGGGTCTGTGTGGCCAAGCTGCCAAACAGAGGCTACCAGGACTCTGTTTCTAGTGAAAGCTCAGGACAGCAAAATTAACAGTGAAATGCCAAAGCAAGCATGGATGCAATTGTGTTACGGGCCATAGTGATGTATTTAAATAAAATTAAGAACTACCTAACTGCTCTGGTAACAAGAGCCAGAAACTCTCCCATTAAGCCTTGGGCAGGCTTTTTCTGGCAGAACTTTTGTGTATTCTTTGCAGCTGACACCTTTGCTTCAGTACTGTCAAAGCATAAATGCTTGTGTCAGGACTTTGTTTGGGGCTCACATGCCTTTAGGGATTGCAGCAGATTTCTCTCCCCACAACTTACAAATCCCCTTGTTTCAGATCAGGTAGGCTTAGCAACCCAGAGCAAAGGACGAGTCTGATGCTTGTTATTTTCTCAAGGGGGAAAAAAAAAAAAGGTAGCAAATAAAAAACAGAATAAAATCAAAAATAGCTATCAACTTTCCAACAAGCAGAGTAAGCAGCCTGCATGTTCCTGCAAAGCAGGTACCATTTCAACTCTGATTTCACTGTGTGCATTTCTGGAACTTGAGATGCCCACTTGGAGACTCAGATTTTTTAGTCAGATTACTTCTTCCAGACGATATTCCTCTCAAAGAGGGAAAAGAAGAAATATGAATTCTGATCTAAACTACACCTGGCACTACAAATAATGAGTTTGCAGAAATCTCTCTCCAGGGACCCACTCATGGGAAGGAGGCGATAACCTGCATACCAGACCTCCTTACAGACCTGCCTTCAAAACACTCAGGAGTTGCCAAGGCAGGGAGGGCTGTGCGTGGGCAAACACTTCAGCACCAGCTCTCAGCCCACCTCAGCAGCCCAGGCCACCCTGGCATCACATTAAGCAAAACCCACTCAAAGAGAAATACAAACGTGCTTTCAGTTAACAAGTTTCTAGGTCTTCCAGAAAGGCAAGTCAATGCATCACCCCACTACTATCAGCGCTTTCCCAAAGAGCAGCGCAATGACCTTAAGACGCTCACGCCTGGCTGGTGAGAACTAAGGAATTTGTGTTAATTCTCTTCTTGTGCCATTTTAGATATGATCTTATTGCTAATCAAATGCTAGGAAGCTCTTCCTTCCTTCTATACATTCCCCTGCAATTCAACCTGCCCCAAATCCTCAGCAGATGGTACATGCCACTGAACAAGTGCTTGCAGAAACCCATTAATCCCAGCCCTCCACTTCAAGGTTATGCCTTGCCCTGGACCTCATGTGTC
Organism: Chionis minor; assembly: GCA_013398295.1. Classification (NCBI taxonomy): domain Eukaryota; kingdom Metazoa; phylum Chordata; class Aves; order Charadriiformes; family Chionidae; genus Chionis; species Chionis minor. The sequence continues at coordinate 614,978 of VZSF01006852.1, read as the reverse complement.
ACTTCCTTCCTCCCCTCTTCTCTAAGTATTCTCAGTATCTCCACTTTACTTATAAATGCACACATAGAAAACACGCGTAGACCAGACTACTGGAAAACTAAAGATGCATAGGTTTTCTTAAGTTCACCATTCTCTCCTATTAAGAGCAATCCTTTCCAAATTCATGGCTGGAGTTGCTAGCACGGTGAAATGGATAGATGGTTAGAGCACACCAAATGCGCTTGCATTTTAAACTCAAGTAGAGCATTACGTTTTCAAGTAAGTCAGATTTCAAAGAAATGACAGCTCAGTCTGCGTAGGTAGAATTTTGTACTCTATACGTAGCCTAAACTTAACTCACAGTGGGAAACTGCATTGAATTCCTAGATTTGCATGCAACGTTTTTGTTTTTCAGTATTCTAGTAGTTCTTATTAAGTGCTCTTGGTTAAAAATTGAACATACTGTGTTTTATTTGACTATGCTGCAAAATAATCCAGAGTAATAAATGCAACCCAAACTAACTTTAGCAGGCAACATCCAAGTTACCTGGCATACTCAACAATCTGGTTTCATCTCATTTCCTAACTGTTAATTTAACACTGAAACCTTCCACTTGGAAAGAAAATGGTTGAGCTTGCAGTACTTGGAGAAAATAAAACACTGATTTACAGCATCACTTTAATATTGCACGGGCCTGAATACTCTGCTGAATCGTGTTTCCAACAGAGCGGTTATGCCAGGAAGGAAATCATCTTAATGCAGTAATTCTCTGGTCAGTTCTTCAGATCCAATACTACCCTACAACATCTGTGGACTACTACAAGTGACACCCAGAAGCTGTGAACAACAGAAGCACAACAGCTGTCCCCACTTGAGGAGGGTCACACTGTAGCAGAAGCTTCATCTGCTACCACGGGACCTCAGGCTCTGGGGAGACTTTCCTCCTGGCTGCACAGGTCTAAGCTTCTTTGGTCCTACAATAATATAGGTAAATAAATAAAACAGCTGAGGTTCTTCTCAATAGTAATAACGAAATAGTTAAAGGATCTGCTAAAAAAGAAGTGGGAAGTTGCTATAGCTTTTACAGACAGAGATTGCAGCTCTTAAGATGAATGCCTCAGCACACACAGTTCTATACACAGCAATTTTAACTATTTGATGTGGGTGTTAACCCCTAAAAATTGTGTGGATTGATTTTTTCTTAAATATAAAATTCGGTATTCAGTGAGCTACTCATTTCAACCAGATGATTCCATCAAAATTAAGCAAGCGCTTCAGAAGGGTACAGCATCGGGGCTGCAGACAGGGGAAGGGAAGTGTGCTGTAAGAAAGTGACAGACCAAAACATTTGTTTAGAGCGTCTCTCACATTAAAGATCATAGGAGTTACTGTTAAATGTTTAAACTATTTCACAATCGGGTTTGCTTTGTTTTGATTTCACCAAGTTAGCAGACAAAACTGATGTGCAATACACCGCCAAAAACAGATCCTTCAGACAAAGCACTCAGGAAGAGCTGAGGGTCTGAAATTGTCATCATCAGCGTGACTCAAAAAGGCTGCCCTCCATGTTCTTTACGTTCTCCTTTAAGATGATCAAAGAGAACAGTAAAATTATGAATTTTAAATACTTATTCTTAAAGAATGCACCAATCTTCATCAAAAAGTCCAAAAATCAAGACTAACCCTTTCCCAAACTCAAGTTTAAACCAACTTTCAGTACCACTCTGGTGTACAGCCCCTTTTCAGCCCTAAGCCCGCATCGTGCCACTCTGCCCCAAAGTATGTGACCTCTCTTGTGTGCAAGGACTTAGCACCCTGTATGGATTTGCCAGATATATGCCACAAACCTCAGCCAAACTGAGCAAGAATTTTAATCTGTCCACTTCTTTCTTTCCAGCATGGCTATTTATATTAAGTAGTTTAGGGAGACCTGGCAAGACTGCTTAAAAAGACAAACTTTTCCTCCCACTCAGATCACTTTAAAAACACCAGTGCTTTAAAACCGTCGAGCTCTCCGTAGACTTTGCTGCGCAGCACCTTGGTGCTTCTTTCTAACACCAGAACATCGTCTTGAAAGCCAGAGAGCAACTCTAAGGCAACGCCGCTGAACAAGGTGCCTTGAAACCTGCCTGCTGTCCACCTGCGGGCACAGAAGAGCCAGGAGCAAAAGCAGGCAGGGGGGATCGCTTTTACTGTCGGTAAAAGAGAAAGAAACCAAGCTTTCTTCCTGGGAAAGGAGGCGCCCTCCACCAGTGACACTGGCCACCGTGCTGTAAGCCACCCTTCCAGCCAGAGCTTCCTCGCCGGCCGCACGGCCGAGGCCGGGACTCACCGCGAAGACGGCGTTCTGCAGCCCGAAGGGGATGGGGGTCAGCCGCGCCAGAGCCACCACCTTGAGGCTGCTGCCGCCCTCCACGACGCGGACGACGGCGCTGAGCGTCTCGCTGCCCTGGATCCTGGCCCGCGCCCAGCGAGCCAGCAGCCGCTTGCAGGCCACGTGGGCGACGAAGGTGCCGACGAGGACGCCGAGCACCATCAGCCCCATGCCCAGCACGAAGCCGTAGAGGTAGCCGGCGGCCACGTTGAGCAGGATGTAGCCCCAGCCGCAAGGGAAGGAGACGACGATGAAACCCACGGTGAAGAGCAGCACGCCGGCCAGGCTGTCCAGGCTCTCGGCCCAGAGCAGCAGGTCCCGCAGGTACTGGCGCACCAGGGCCAGCGAGGCGAAGCAGAGGGCCGCCAGCACGCACAGGCTGAGGCAGCTCTTGCACCAGCAGGTGCCCAGGAGGCAGCAGGAGCAGCGCCAGCCCCGGGCCTCGGCCAGCCCGGGTCCGCCGCCGCCGCCCGCCTCGGGCAG
>VZSF01006852.1:486484-611538 GCA_013398295.1 Chionis minor | reverse complement strand
TCAGCCCGCTGCCGCCGCCCGCCCGCATCCTCCGGCTCGTCCCCGCCGCGGGCCGGTGGCCCCTTGCCGTTGTCCTGCCCCGTTCTCAGAAGCCCTCACTGACGGCAGAGCCTAAACCGGCGGGGTTTGGAGCCACCGTGCTGGTGTTTTCTCTCAGGAGCGCGGGGTTGAGGCGTCTCTGGCTTGGCAGTTACCTGTCGGGCTCCCGTGGCATCTCCCTGCCGTACGCGAAGGCTCCATTTCACAAACACCCCGGTTTTCTCCTCTTCTCCGGCCAGACAAACCTCTCCGGGGGCTGGAGCCGAGGGCACCGCGGTGGCTGCGTGGTGCCAGCAGTGTCCCCACACCAGGCCAGCCTGACGCGCCCAGGTTGGCGGGTCATCTCCCTGAAGGCTCAGGCGCACTTTTGGGTGGTTTCAATGTGAATTTTGAGCCGTTGCTCGAAGGAGAGAAACGGCCTGAACACCCCGCGAGGGCTCCATGTGGAGGGGTGGTTTGTCCGGAGTCTCACCGAGGCTCGACGGCTTCATAGGCCACTGTTGCTCTGGCATTCCCGAAGATGGGAGCCGTGCAGCGCGGAAAGGGCCGGTTTTCTTTACAATACTTAACATGTGCAATGTGCTCCAGTGCAGTCCTGTTCCTCTGCTGGGAAATTTGCAAGCATATGTAAAATGAGAATGTGTGGGGGAGTTGTAAAGGTTAAAGGGTGATTGGGAAAAAAACCCAACAAAATCCCCCAAATCTCAAAATGAAGAACATACCTTAAAAACTGTACTGCAAATATGTTCACTTGTAAAATATGCCATTAGAAACAAAATAATCTGGGCAATCCAACAAATCAGCTGAAGAAAATGACGGATGTCTTTGTGCTCCACAGCAGAATAAAACAATCCTGGGAGACTCTCTGTAAAAGGGAATTTGCAGATAAAAATCTCCAGCATAATCTGCTTTCTTGCTGTTACCTGTATCTGCATCTGAGCATTTGATTTTGCGTGTGTTCTTCACTTACGATGGAAACACGGGCAGGGTGTACATCCGGAATAACAATAATGGCAAGAAATCCCTGCATTACTGCTTGTAAAGGACGATGGGCATACTTGTACATTCAGTAAGGCATTTCAGCAAACTGGGGGTGGCTGGAAGTTCAGTAGAAAGACAAGAAGACAAAATATTAATTTCTGGTTTTATACTAAGAGCACGTATGTCTTTGATGTGGATTCAGCTTGTGTGTATTTTTGTTCAGTACAGTAGCTTTCACAGAATATGAAAAAGCCTAAGTGGAAATGTCTATCAGAGTTACACGCTTTATGCTGCCCCTACATTTCTGCATTTAAAGTGCATAACCTTGTGCTCAGAGCTGGAATGAATCTCCTGCTCCTACTCTTAAAAGCCACAGGGTTCTGTATTTATAATCGGAGAACGTATTTAAAAGGGACCGCAAAACGGTATGAGGAATATAATGGTTTAAGTGACAGTCCTGACATTAGACTCCAACCTATAAAAATATTTTACCCAGTTAGTTATTGTTGATGCTTCTCCAGTCCCTAGCAATATAAAGGCTCAAAATCCTTGACCTCATCCATCGCCTGGCCCCCTTAAAATAGCTAATCCTGGCGTTGTACAGATCCTTGGAGCAATAGCTCAGGAAGGAAAGGCAACACACAGGCACATTTTGAGTGACACGGAGCATGGTCATGGAGCAGGAGCTGAAGCATCTTTGGATAAACATCCAAGCGAGGCCGCAGGAATTCAACAGGATGCCGTGGAGCTGGCAGCCTCTCCCGCACGCAGAGCGGATACAGCCACAGAGCTGAGAGGCAGCGTCAGCTGGCTTCTGCAAGTGTTCCCGGCGGGATCTTACCGTCTGAAGGGGGAAAAGACCAAGCTCACACACCATTGAAAATTTGCCAGTTGCTGGACAAAATGGTCTGCCTTTCAGATTTCCTAGTCACTGAATCATATGATACTCCCGTACTATGGATGGTGCAGTTGCAATGGTCTGATGGATAAGCAAGGCAAGATCTGTAAGGAAAAGCAGTTATCTTTTCATGGACCAATCACTACACTTAGGGAAACAGGCAAGCTCTTGAGCTCACACCTCCTGGACAAACACTTTGTGCTCCAAAAGATAACACCTTTTTTTTTTTTTTTTTTTTCCCAAGTAAGTTAGTTGATTTAGTGAATAATTTCCAGCAAATGTTGTCCAACCTGTTCTTTAACAACAAAGCAGGAGAAGAATTTTTGCCATGTTGATGTGCATGTTTTTCCAGGCTCATGTTGTATGTAGGTCCAGGATATCTCCCTATCTGGCATGAGCAACTGGGAAATGCTATTTTGCATTTTGGAACTCTGGTTCTCCTGCCTCATTTTTTATTTCAAGGAATATTAGCATGCAAACACACCCAGCTAAGCATGTGAGTCATCTTATTGAAGTGAAAGACATGACTCATTTAGGCCCATGCAACTGGTCCACTTTGAATAGAGGTCCTGAAGCCAGACAGAAGGATACATTAAGCCACAAATCAGGAGCTAAAATAATTCTGACTTACAAGCTCCTGAACACTTGCCATTGTTATTTCTGAATTGCTCTTTTGGAGGGAAAAGCAGGACTTTTTTGAGAAGATGATATCAAGGACCATAACTCCTGTGTACGTCTAAATGCTTGTGCTGTCTAATTCTGTCCCATTAATGTGAAGGTCCTTTGATGGGACCGGTAACATTGACTGATTTATATCAGAAGTAACCATTCTTTGGCCACAGGAGGCTGTCACTAGGAGTTCCTCCATCTCATCTGCAGTCTTCCTTGGCATATGTTCCTTCACATCCACATGAAGGAAGGTGCATACACGTTGCTCATGCAGGGAATATACTTTTTGCAGTTTAACAGAGGATGAGTTGCAAGGACTTGGGGGAAGATATTAGCAAGGAGCAAACCATGACCAGAGGAATGATTCAGATAGACTGATTTAAGTCTGCAGGCCCTAGGTTGGGCACTACTGTTTTGAGCCATTATATGTTTTAAATAGATATTCATTCACAGCTTTGTCAAAGCAAATGAGAAGTATGCTAAAGGAAAACAAGCCATCATTGTAGCTTTATATGAGGTTGGCTACATTCCCAGTGAAAGGTGATAGTTCTGAAGTCGCTGCATGAAGAACGGGAGGTGCAAGAGGAGAAATGGCACTATTAGAAACTTAGGATCATCCAGTGTTTTAATTTTATGGGCAAATATCTATATTTTCTTTATATTTTTATATTTATGGACAAATATCAAAATGTTTACATTTAAGTGAAGATTCTGAGACATCACTCTGGTATTACTATTATATAAATAGTGACATACCTAAAACAAGTCCATTTCTGTAGAACTGAGGATTTATGATGACTTGCATGATATTCCTTAGAGTGTCCTAGCCCAGAAACAGCAAATGAGAAACCTTAAACATCCTTATGCATAAGGCAAAAATACAGCTGTATACTTGGTACTTCTATAGCTGCTTTCAGCTGTTGCAGTAATGGAAAACTTAACCTAATTCATCTTAAAGACACACATGGGATTCTTCCTTGCAAAAGGATATCCTTAGGTTGACAGAAGAAACTTCCGCCAATTTCTCGTTCCCTGAAATGACTGCTTTGTTGCCAAAAGACTGCATTAGTTGGGGGCTGTTGGTGTAATGCAGAGTAGCCTAAAGTTTGGAAGTCACGAAATTGCTCCTGAGGACCGGACTAGGATTGGCAGCCCGAGGACATTGTAAGCTACAGAGGAAAGACCAAGTTTGTTACATTCATAGCGTCCTTCTGAATTGCCCAGTGCAAACATTAGATGCACCTCAAGATGTTAACCGTGTAATTACTTACTTCTACCAGGGTCACAAACTAGGAATCTGCATTTTCATGCAACAGAATACTCGAGGCAGTCCTTGAGAGCACAAACATTTAGAAGGTGTGCTTTCAAAATGACTTTTCGTTATCATGAAATAAAGTACAGTGAGCGAAGCATATCTGAGGAATAGGAAACTCTGTCAACAAAGTAATTTATTGAGGTTGTTTACCTATAGATTCTTCTTCACTTATAAGTGACTAAAAGAAGAAGTGTATCCAAATATATACCACGCGCAGGGCACTTTTAATGGGAGGGGTTTAGGAGAATGGAAATGTTAGTGTATCCTCAGTGTCATGTTTTCATCAGTTCACACACATCTTTGACTTTCTAGCAGTATACTTTGATATTCTTCAACAACCTACCACATTCCTTTTGATACATCTGCAACACTTTTTATCCAATCCCATACATTAAAGCTGTATCTGTCTCCTTATATATATATATACACTTCTAAAGAATACTAGACTAAGTTGCAAAGCAAAGAAATGCAAAGCATTTTCACTATTTCCACTGCAAAGGGTATAGACCTAGCAGGTTATGGATTGGAGGCCAGTTTCTCCTAATGTTTTTGGATCAGGGATTTCCTTAAGAGTATTTAACATTAAAGGTTAACCCAAGATCCAAAGATCCTATTTTAACAGCACAAAATGTTTGTCTGAGTTTTACTATTAAGCTTTATCAACACAGCTTTAAGGTTAGCTTCAAGTCAGCACTGAAGCAGAACATTGTATTTGAGTTTGTGGGTTGGATAAACAAACATGCATTTAATTTTTCTGGTATAAAGTAGGCCACTGATCTCAGTTACAGCGATCTAAGATCAGAAAGAAGCTCATGGGTTTATTTTTTATATGTTGTCTTGATTTATAATTAGCTTTTACTCAGCAAAGTTTGAGCAGCCCTTTCCCATCTTTGTTGTTATTCCTTTATCTGAGAAACCACAATGTGGTAACTGCCGGCAGACATTGAATATAGCAGGATTTCATGCCTCTGAAGAAGGATGAGGACTGAAAAAATCCCAGCTTCTAAAATCAATGGCAGAACCCTTGTCTGAGTGTTAGACTACATCAGGCACTGTTGCTGCAACAAAACCCAATTGTATCAGTCTACATGTTCACAAACCTTGTTGTAGTAGATCTACTAAATTATTTATTTTTCTTAGTTTCCAGCCAGACTAATTGATGGATTACAAACCTCCTCCAAGCTAACATTCATAGGATTTGAAGCCTAATTTGCCTCCCATTTTAATTGTTATGGCTTAGCCCCATGCAAAAGAGCATCTTAACTAGAAGCCCCAAAAGTCAGGGTACGGTAGGCAGCCTGGCTGTCCTCTGCTGTGTAGTTTAAAGGAGAGGCATATTGTGGCTGAGTTTGGAAAATGGTTCCCAGTCTCTTCTAAATGGGCTCACCTCTTATGTGCTGAGACTGCAAAATGGAAACTCCATTTATTGCCTGCTTTTTCTAGGCTCTAGTGTCTGTACAGCTACTCTGGTAGCTGAGACCAGGGACACAATGTAGTTCCAAGAGCAGCAATCCATTAGGTCCGCAATCAAGACTTTGCCAAACGGTTGGAGTGTCCTCGCTTCCTTTGGAAGGATTCAGTAGTCCTCAGCAGGCTTTAGCAGGCACTCAGGAGCTCCACGTCACGCAGCTGAGGAGACAGACACAGAATACAAACAAACGATTGATCAGATGAGACCATGAGGGCTGACAGGACAGGTTGAAACCACATGAAAAAGAGCTGTGTGTTCTTTTCAGTCCTGTTCTCCCATCCCCCGAGTCGCAAGAGGTGCTGTAAACATAAAAATGCTTTTTAGTGCTACTTAAATGGCACAAGAAGCAGGGGAGGGGGACAGGGTCTGTGCATGAAAGAGCCTGCTCTCTCCAGCCCCAAAACCACTCTATCCAAGGCAACCTCCAAGACACCATTTTCTGCGCTTGAGGGCAGCTTTTTTTCCATTACAAGAAGGGGGAACCTCTAATGCTCGAAGAGACAACCTTGCACACAGTAATTAAGATTAGCGTGTTTGCTAAATACGGAGCCTGGGTACAGAGCAGATCTCTATAGGGCACACAGCTTAGGCAAGTAAGAGGCGTGGCAGTTTGGACTTTTGAAAACAAATATACCCAAATTGCACCAGGTTAAACAGAGCCAGAATAGCTGTGTTAAGAGATATTTAGATATGTTGAAACTATTTATTGACTTTGAGACTGACTTAAACTGCTCATACATTTATAGTCAAAAGCACATGCTTAAACTGAAGTTATTTAGTAAACCTGGTTTAAATGATAGTGTAAAAAAAATCAGAAAAAGGTTTGCAAAGAAATAGCAGCACACGAATTTTAATCATATAAGGAGATACTTTGGTCTGCCCTCTTTTCACTGTATCCTGGGCAAAATTGCACTTTGTGCAGCCAATAAAACCCAAAAGTAACAGAAATGATTATGTGAACCATTTAGCAAGTCCTAACTTAGGTTGAGAATTTCTTCTTCACTGAAAGAGCACCTTAAAATCTTTCTCCAACATTGATCTTTATAAAACCTCTATGCAACGTTTGCCTGCTTGTTTACTTCTTGTGATCAGAAATAAGTTAGACACAATGGGAATTAGCACCAAATCTGGGATTTGAAATCAGTGTTTTGCTCCTGTTACACAAATTTAGATTTTTGTGAGTTCTTTTTCTGTCTTAAAAAAATTAGAAAGGATCTGGTTTTTTTATAAAGTAAGTTTATACAATGAGAAAAGTCCTCAAAATTTTCTTCATGGTTTTTCACAGTTTCTTTAACATACTCTGAAATCACTGTTTCAATGTAGTTTGTATTCCATCCTGAAATAACATATTTTATTAATATACAGACGCCCCATACTGCTCCATCTTTAGGAAAATGTTAGCTTTTGTCATTAGGTACAGTCCCAGGGGTGACACTTAACATCATCCTTTATTCCTCTGTTTTCCTTCCTCCTGTCTCCTTTCTGGCATTCTGCCTACGGCCATGGGGTAGCAGGCATGTATTATTTCTTCAAGCAGTTACACCAGTTTCTTCAGGCACGCGTATCTCTTCAAATTAACTTCTCCGTGTCCCTTAGCAGCTGTTGCTGTTTTATCGCTTTACTGCCAAAAGGGCAGCAGGCAGCAGTCCTGAGCCAGGACCAGCCGAGATGCCATTCCATCCTCAGAGTAGCAGCACTGTTAAATTCCTCACTGGAAACTGGAAAAGTTAATTAGCTATATTTTTTCATTAAAAATTACTTTCATTCTTTATGAGTTTTATTAATAATTGTCAATAAGCCAGGACTAATTTTGTACCAAAGAAAATACTGAAGAGCTATTATGTGGGCTTGAATGTATGATTCTTTCACGGGTTCTGAATGCAACTCCACACCATTCCGAAATTAGCCTTAATTCTCAAGTATTCCTAATTTTCTTCTTTACGTGTCAAGGCCTTCCAGATTCGTCTCGTATCCAGCAAGAAATACAAGAATATTATTTTTTTTGCTGTGAAATAGTTACATTTTAAAGTGTGACCTCTACCTCACCTCCTCTAAAGTGCACCCAAATTTCCATAAAAATAATTATTTCACAGGGAAAAAAAAGACAAAAATCATTAAAATACATTTGGAGCTGACTGACATTTAATAACTTGAGCAGTTACAGTGTGTAATAGCAACATTATTCTTTAGTATAAAAAACAGACCAAGTTACACTGCTAAACCAATTATAAGTACTTTCATGATATTCTGAAGCACACTATGTGGTTTATAGGAACTAACATGCTATTTGCTAATTTTGGCTGGAGTAAGACCATGGCGTGCTCTATTATGAGCCTCTCCATTCCACAACAGCTTATTGCAATCATAAGAGAGAGGTTGTGATGACTTTTTTCTTGACCTATGACTTTTTCTGTAATGCATACTTTGATCCAAGGCGCTAAGAGAAAAGCTGGATTCCTGCAAAAGCCTTTACTTCCTCACAAAGCAGATGTCGTAAGCTGTTTCCTTCTAGATCACCTTCATCAGTTGTATCATAGACACACACTCCAGTAATGACAGAGACATAAATTGCCTCTAGTCTGAATTCGTGGGCAAACTGTACTGGCTGTCCCTCAGGACATGTACTACCCTCAGGAGCACTGACATCAAGTGTGCAGACATCCCAAAGCGTCAAGACCCAGTTCAATACAGGTAATATAATTTATTTTGCTAATTCTAAGGAAAATTGTGTTATAAATGCAAACTACTTGTCTGGCTTATGCATGCGTAATGTGCTACTAGAGTCTGACAAGTACAGAGGAGGATCACGTCTTTCTTATTTGCATCCATGCCATTAAAAAGGTTTTGGTTTTGGGGTTTTTTTTTTGTTTCTATGTTTATTTTCTTTGGCTATTGGCTATTACTATTTTTCCTGATTTTTTTTCTTTCTTTCTTGCATGGAGGTAGAAACGAAGTCTCACTGATCAGTTCCTTAAAGAAATCAGAAAACTGGCAAGAAAACTGATGTCAAGTGTTGAGCTTCTGTTGAGAGCGGAGATCTAGTATCCTGGGTCTGTGTAAGACCTTCTGTCTTTATGATTTCACCCTCTTGTTTCCTAGTTGCCCTTTACTTTTAAAATTTGTCATGCACTTTAAACTTTCAGCCCTTCTGGTGCTTCATGTTACTTCAATATCCACTACTCCTCCACCTACCCATCTGGCCAAAACTTGCTGGGCAGGGAGCAGACTACAATTCTTAGGCAATACCTTAGGAGATCGCTTCAGAAATAAGAAAACTGATCAGGAACTTGGTGTGTAGTGATAAAGTCAATCCCAGTAGCTTCCCAAGAGATACAGGAAGCTTTTTGCAAAGTTACCCTTTACAGACATATCAAATACAAGAACAGCTTGTTGCAATGACATTTGGAATCCATGTAGCATTTATTTATTTCTTATTGTCTTGATTTTTAATTAGCATTTTAATCAGCTAAGTTTGAGCATCCCTTTCCCATCTTTTTTGTTATTTCTTTATCTCAGAAACTACAAATGGAGTCCATCGAAGACAATCAAATTGCTCAGGCATCATTTTCCCTTGGTAAATCATACTGACTGCTCCCAGTCATCATCTTCTCCTTCATGTTCTCAGAAAATTTTATTCGCACCGTGTATCTTTTAGATAAAATGCAGAAAATATTTGATCAGAGTATATTTTTATTGCTGCCACACATTTCTCGCCACGTATTTCACGGTACAGTACATATACTGTGAGCACTGAATGTCACCTATGCACAGCAAACACAAGCAGGGCTGGATCCAACCCTGGTCCGAATCTGGGGACTGTGGCGTGCTTGAGCTTTCACACTGTGTGTCTGAATCCAGCCAGAAGAGGCTAAAGAAGGATGGACAGGGGGAAGGAGAAGTTTAAGGGCCGTGTTACCTGTCTCCCCTCCCTCCCTGCCACCCTGCCTCTTTCAGTAAGCCCTACCTGCAGGGTATTTCCTCTCATTCAGAACTATTTCTGTAAACAGATAACAAACTGAAGGAAGGAGATTAATAAAAACTCTACACAACAAGTAGTTACATAGCTAAAGACTTGATCTGATGCAACAGAGTGTTACAATGGCTCTAGGACAAGTTATCTTCCTTGACATTAGAGGTCTCACATGAGCTGAAAAGCAGGGGAGCACAGAACCAGTCAGGCTTACCTAGTCCTCCGTGTAACAAAAGGCTGCTTCAACAGCAGAGGCAATAAAGGAGTTGTAACTCTGCTGCAACCAATCACAAAGTTTCTAATTATGAAGAATTATTTAGGATTTCCCCCAAGGAGTTTTTTTTAAGGAGTATTGGACATTATCTCTAAAGACCTCTTCTAACCTGTCACACTTAAAAGCATTCCAGCTTCTCCGATGTGCTGCTCAAGGGAGCTCTTTCTATTTTATTGGTATCCACTAGGGAAAAATAAGCAACATCCAAGTCGTAAAAAGGTTGGATTTTATTACTTAACATTACAGCAATTTGCTGTCGCTACCCTCGTTGGAAAATTGCGGGGAGAGGAAGATGAGTGGATGAGCTGATTCATGGGGGAGTAGGATTGATGGATGGTGGGAAAGTGATGAGAAGTCCCAAGGAAGCACATAGCAGAGAGAAACTTCAGCAAAAGCAGAGTTTTCAAGAGAAGCATTCTATTTTTCCTCTTCTTTTTTTTTCCCCCAAAAGCACCCAACGTCTTCATGATACACTTTGATCTGCATCATTTTGCCTAGGTTATTTTCAGACTACAGAAGGCCCTTCTTCCTGCACAAAAGTGAAAAGGCTGCTTTTGTCACCCCTTGAAACAGCTGCAAGATTCACAGTTCACCCCGAGCTCCTAAGAAAGTAGATTCACATATGTAGCCTGTATTTCCTTCTGACAAGGTAAAACCAGCTGGTTTGAAGCTGTTTCTTAAGAAAAGTCTAGAGCAGGTCATCTGCGGTTGGAGAAAATAGATGTGTACCGTGTATGGCTGGACAACGAACTGCTCCTCCACGTGCCAGGATTTAGATCAGAGCAAAGCCCATGTAAAAAGCCCCAAAATATTTCCCCACCTGTTTCTTGCCCTTGCACAGACTGTAACAGTCTCTGTGGTTTGGAAGCAGAACCAAAGACGGAAAGTGTGATTTCAAAGCAGCACGATTCAAGGGAAACGTTCAGTGTGGCAACAGGGTCTGCCGTGCCCGCTGTCCCGTGGAAGAGCAAAAAGGTTGCCCGACTGGTATCAGACGCATGCGGATTCGGAGCATCTGTGGCAAAGAGGACCACTTTGTGGGCTGGAACACCATCTCTGCTTTACCACAAGGGGAAAAGAAGGAAGGTCTGGTCGACTGAGGGGGCAAACTACAGAGCCAAGGGATTTCTTTCTCACAGCTCAAGCCAGACAAAAACGTGACAAGTGATGATGACGACATTTCATACCTAGATTGAGGAGAGGAGAGGAGAGGAGAGGAGAGGAGAGGACAAACATGCGTGAGCGTTAGAAGAAAGCCATGCTGGAGGAAAGCCAACCAGCCTGTCTCTAGCAGACTTTTGCTTTCAGGGGAACTCAGGAAATGGGTGAACTTTCTGGTTCTTCCTCACTGCTGACGTATACGGGCGGTACCACATTAAGTCTTACCCTTTTAAGATTTAGATTACCACGCAAATACAGTTCTCCATTTTCAGGTTTTTGGGGCTTAAATTTAAATGTGCACTGTACTTAGCAGAGCTAGTGTTACTACGGCAGCCATTATGCTTTATTTCCTACATTTCTGCAACACGGCAATTAAACATTAAAATAATGAACCTGATTTTAAGACAGAAGAGCCTCCTGTAACGGAAATAATCTCATCAGCCTTCTGAACCGAACAAAACGGTCCTGTTTCTGTGCAGTGCAGACCAAAATTACTTCTACACCAAGGTGACTGAAACTTACAGTTGAGTCTTACACCTTCCCAAGGGACTGCCACACAGGATCTCTCTTGAAGGTTTTTCGGAAGCCCTGTGTCTTGGGTGCTGCAAATCCCTTGGCAACACCACTGTCAACAAATACACACTAAATCACAAAATCCTCTCTACTATGGCAGCAGAACTGAACACTGAAATATATGCCCTGAGATATGGAGATAACTTTTTGTGGAAAACGTGGCTAGAGGCTGCAAGGCTGCTTTGGCTGTATTACTCATGCAGCTCTAGAAACGGGGAGCAATTGTAAAGGGATCATTCCCAGTGCTTACTTCAGACATCACTTTTCAGCCTAACTGTGTAACCAAGAATAAACAAGGACTGTATTATCATTAAGATGTTAATTAAGTAATGAGACAGGTTAAAAATAAAACAGGAAATTATTCTGATTTTATTTCCCAGGCTTTCATTAGCTAGCCGACACAGGCCAGCTCCAAAAAAAGCACTTCTTTAACAACCGAACAAAAATCAAAAGATAAATTTGAAGGCCACCTCCTTTGCAGCTCTCATGACAGACTCTTTTCAGCAGGCAGTAGGACTCCTCTAAAAATATTGCAAGTCAGTCTACCTAAGGATGCTGTGTACCTTCTAAGTGAGGCTCAGACTGAATCTTATCTGCTAGAGCTGTTTTGTCTGTCCTCATCTAATGTTCAGAATACCAGCACACCAGTCAGATTTGCCCAGAGAGCATATTATTAATCTTTGCACTCCATGAAGTGTTGGGTTTAACTGTACTCTAGATGGTATGAGCCCAGGATCCTGCCAAGGACTCATCCTCTATGGATCTCCCACAGCCCGGCCGCATGGGGTCTTCTGAGAAAAAATATCCTTTGCAATTTCCTTTACCATGGCGGGGAGAGGGGAGTGGGCAGGGAGCTGGGAGAAGGAAAATGCTATTAACTGTACGGAAAAAAAAGTAAATTATACCAATTACAGTGGCCTCCATATGACCAACTCCGAGCCAGAGTCAGACATGCAATGGGATGCATACACTGCAGCGGACGGAGACAGGCTCACACGTTCTCTCTCTGGAGCTCAATCACTCCCCGAATTAGGCCAGGTTCCCTCTTGGGAAAAGCCCCCGGAATGAGAAGCTCTAATTGACTTATCCAGAGAGATTCTGGCCGTGGTGAGCAGAGACAACCATGAACGAGACCTTGATACAAACCTCTTGTCAATCTCTAGACAATTTTTAGAAAGTTTACCTGTTCTGAGTGGCTATAATTCAGCGGAATTATAGCTTTCTATAGGCTATATAGCTTTATACAGCCAGCTTTAGTGCTGGGGAGTGAAGAAAAATAAAGTGAGAATACTCAGAGCTGGAGAGCCTGAGAGAAACAGCAATGCAAATAGAGCACATCCAATAAAAGATGTGCCTGTGTTTGAGTTAGATTGTGTTGCCATTTACGTTTAAAAATAATCTGATTAGTTTGGGGTATTCAGTACCTGGAACATTCTTTTTGCTGCTTGCCCAAAATAAATTATTAAGCCTTGTTCTTTGTGATAAAGGACACTGGAAAGGGAAGCCATGGAGAAACAGACAGGAGAGTAAGCTTGAAGAAATACTCTGAATACTCAGCAATGGGTTTGTAAGCATTTGTAAGTAGACCTGAAGCCTCCGAGAGACCAGGATTTCTGTCCCATGAACACAAGAGCCATCAGGAACTGCTCAGCTAGGAATGACAGGCAGAACTGGCCTCCAACTGGCATACCAAATGGTGGGGATGTCTGAAACCTTGTTGTATCCTTAGCAAGGGAGGGAACAAATAATTCTGTAACTTTGCTACAGATTAAGTATGAAATTCTAAGTGAAATAGAGTGTCTTTATGCTGTTTCCCTGCTCACAGATGTTTCTATGCATAACTTTGTTCATATTTACTGCTATGCCAACTAATGTGCATCAAGTGCCTTTCGACTGCTGCTTTTTCTTCAGAACCTCTGCCAAACCATACAATTGATTGTTTTTCAGTGTTTACAGACAGTTTGAGAGTCAGTAAACTGTGGTTCCTGCAATATTCACACAAAAGCAAATGAAAGAGAGGGATAAAAATGTCTTGCCTTCTTTGATGGCAAAATTGTTCATGCAACAAGGATCTATAAATTCTTCTTTTATTTTAAGAGTCAACAGCTGCCAAACTCATATTTTGCTAAACTCCACTATTTCAAAAATGCAGTGACTTAACTGCAAGGGATTTTGCCAATGTTTTGGAGTGCTGTCCCTCTAGTTCTGAAGCTGGCTTTTCCAAACCTGCTTGTACAGCCCATCTCATATCTGGCTGTAGAGGTTCTCCCAGCCCCAGCTCGGACCCCATCTTCTGGGTGTAATGATCCTTCCTCGTATTCTCTTCCTTCTGTCGTCAAGAACCACTTTGATCCTTCAAATTAAATACGGAGATGTTAATTAGTATTAATTGGAATAATATACATGTTATAGTTACACAAAGGGTTTGCCAGTGGAACCTGGGAAAGGAAGAGGGAAGGAAGTGGAGGAAGGAGAAGAGAGCATTTATTTGTGGGAACCACTTCATAAACACCAAGAATACCTCTGGTTGCTATTTCTGAGGTACAAAACCAAAGCAAAGACTTGTGTTTGGACCCATAAGCCTGGCTGAAACCAGTACAGCTGCCAAATAATTAGGCTGTCTTGGGGAACTCTTTTACCAAGCAGTGCTTTCCATGATACTGTTGTTTTACTGAGTTACTCAGTAAAGTGAGCAGAAAGAACGGGTCACTGAGTGAAGGAGAGAGAAGGTCTCCAAGAAGAGGGAGAATGAAAGGCTGTTACACACTGCCCAGCTGCAAAAATTCTCCTGCTGGAAAGAGCACACAAAGCTCAACTGTTTCTCTCCAAAGAACTATGTTGGTCTGGGTGGATATTAACAGGAATAACTGTAGAAGAGTTGTGCGTGGAATGAAGCAGAGCAGAGCCACGGCATCCAGACAAAAGCAATTTAAAACTTCCGCAGAGAAGACGAGAGGCCTGTGTTGGCATGGATTTAACAAAGGATGGAGAGATGATGTAAGCAGAGCAATGGGAAAATATTATCCCAATAACGCAGTTGCCACTACCACTAGTAAAAGCTATATAATAGATAATAATGAATAATCAGTCAGCATCTTGATACTTAAAAGATAATTGTCTTACCCTATGGCTGTAATGTAAATGGAGAAGTGCTAACCCAACTGAAATTTGTGCTAATCATACCCTTCTTCTCTATAGGTTTGCTTGAATTTGCTTATTTTGGAAACAAAGCAAAGCTTTAACTTCATTTGTTAAAACTCTATAGGCAGCAGAACTAGCCAGTATTTTACTCTGCCTCGTGACCTGTTAGTAAAGTTCCCAGAATCAGCAGATTTCCAGGTGCAGAAGTTTTAACTGGTGCTGATGCAAGGGACAGAAGTGACTTGTGGGCTGTGAGATCAACAATGAAAATAACTAGCTCTGATGTATATCCCAATGGTGTATTCCACTGGTGAATATTTACCATTGTACACCAGTTAGATGTCCTCAAGGTCCCCAGCATTAAAATTAAGACAAAATGGTCAGGTTCAGTCATCACTTACAACAGTACAGATTTAGATTAACATCAGTATTAAATTTACATCAGCAAGAGAATGAGACATCAAGAGCACTTGGCTTTTTCTGGAAAGACACAGAAAAAAATTGTTAATATTACTTTTCCCACAAGATTTTACATTTGCAGAAGTGATGGGAGAATGGAGGACATGGCTGCTTATTCACTAGCCTTAGAATTAATTTCTAAATTGAATTATTGTCTCCACTGAGACTCTCAAATTATTTTTGCTATAACATCACTCCAATTATTTTCAGCTGCTCAGCATTTAGAATTTGTAGAAAAATTTGGACTCTTTGAAAGTTGTGCTTATTCTGAATGGGAACAAAATCAACTTTTTATAGTTTTTAAAACACAAGTTTCTGGAGGAGATGCTGTTTCAACATATTTGAAATGCATTACCCTAAGATAATTAACTAGTGAAGAACTTTGAGTTTCAAACATGACAATTTATTCTGGAAAAGATCAAAATTAATCACACTGACATTGTTAAAATGCTTTTCTATTCTTTTCGTTGGAATTTCATGAAAAGCAATGCATTTTTTCAGATGGTTCCATTTTTAATGAAGCTTCATTTCCCAAAGGAGAAATTTTCCTACAGTAAATTTCTTTCCTTTTTAATTTTACCCGTTGTTTTATACACTCTGTTCATCTGAAACTTAATTATACAAATGCTGCAGACACTTGTACCACCAATGCCACTTTTTCTAGGTATGCGTCTCTTACTCCATCTGCCAGTACAAAAGTGTATTACAACCTAGACATTACAGCTCTGTGTAGATGGCATTTAATAGTTTGAAGAGTGTCTAAGGTTTAAATATTGATACTAAACTATACCAGTAAATGCTCTAAATCTACAGTATACCCCAACTTTAAATCTGGTTTTCTATGTTTAAAGTGAGTGCTCGCTAAATGAGGCCCTTCTGCTTTTTAAGAGGCGATCAGAGATGAATGGGTAGGTTGGAAAAAGAAGCTTAACTGAAAACATTAGGAGGGAGGAAATAAGGCTTGAAGTTGCAAAATACAAGACAGTATCTCAATTAAGAGGAAAAAGCTTTCCAAAGAATGGATGTACTTAGAGCATGGTGAAAAAATTAATTGGTTCTCTTTAGGGTAATAGGGAATTAGAGAGAGGCTGGAGTCGCATTGCAGACCTGTCATGTAATTTCCCTGTCTGCTCTTACAAATGAAGTGGACGGAGATTTGATTTAGGCAGATGTCAATTTTCCTGAATACAGGGAGAAAAACTAGGAAACAACGCTTAGCTATAGGTACAGGCAGGATGCAGCCGGGCCAAAGGAGTCAAAGCAAAAGATTTGTGGGTGGGAAACTGTCAGGGGTAACCACTGACAAATATATGCCAGGCTGGGTTTGGTAGATTTGAACCCAACATCTGTTCTGAAGGACAGGAAAAAAACAAGCGTAAAACAAATACCAACACAAGAATCAAGGCTTATTTACCAGAGATTACAGACATTTATTACTGAGCACACAAATGGAAATCTTACCTTTGGCAAGAAGATATGATTAGACAGAGTGCGCACACTGCAAACAACGCAGCCTTCCCACCAAAGGAGGACGCTAGAAGAAGCAGCAGCTGAAGTACCCTGGGGTTATAAGGTGGAGACCGGCACATCCTGCACACGTCACCTGCATGGCAAATAATGCACGTCGTCCTTGGGAAGAGGGGCGGGTGCACACCCTCTCTGCAGCTCTGGCACCTCACCAAGTTGGTGAGACATAAGATCTGGCCACAGCCTCTCCAGCAAGCCCAGGGTCTCAAACTTCTGCAGGCGCATCTTTGCCCTTACTTTACTCAGTCCAGAGTTAGCAGGGGAGTTATTCCAGGCTCCCACGGACAGTCGTGATGTTCTTTTACTAAGGGCTGCTTTAGTGGCGTAAAAATGTCTTGTATGTAATTTCCCTCGTTTTGAAGTGAGATCCACCTGATAAGTACTTATGTTTCCTGTTCAACTGCCTGTACCTTCCTCATTGTTGACAACATAAAGCAAGAAGGCATGGTAAATCTTAGCTTTTAATTAAGGCTGTGCTTAGAGTTAAGGACTCTGCCATAAATGGCCATTTTATCGCCACACACAAGAACCAAGGAGCACCGCACAGACCATTATAGTGTGAGCTGCAAATCGTGAAAGGGTATTTTATATAACTCATCCGTCAGCTATCCTTAAATTCCACGTAGATGTTCCTCTACTGCCTGCCACCTCCCAGGCAGACTTCTGTTTTCCACATGTGACTGCCAAGCAGGTAGGCAGGATGGTCAGGACCGGGATGGTCCATATAATGCTTTGCACAGTGCGAAGCAAGAAGGTTTGTGGGAAGGAAGCTGGCATGGGGATAACACAACTGCAGAGGCAGCTGCAGAGAGAGACTCCTCTGGACCAAGGCCCTGGGGCTGTGAGAATCTTGTCTGTTATAGATAAGACACATCAGCTGGGAGCCTGCAAATGTTTTTTAAAAAAAACATAAAAGGGCAAAAATACAGCTGTCATATATTTCCATAAACTTTCTCATCCATACAAGGGTTTCAGAAATTAAATCCCCCCTCAGTCAAGAAACTGGAGTTGTCTAAGAATATTCATGTTGACAAATCAAGTGCTGAATAAAGGCAGATGGGGAAAGGATTAAATCTGGCACTTTTAAAATTTTTTGTGCAATGTATCCACTACAGAATTTTTTCTTATATTCACCAGAATTAAAGCTTCCCCTTCGTAATCTTTTCAGATAATTCAGTCACTTTCTACCTTGAGAAAGAGAATCATAGAATCACAGAATCACAGGGGGTGGAAGGGACTTCTGGAGATCAGCTAGTCCAACCCCTCTGCTGGAGCAGGTCCACCTACAGCAGATTGCACAGGATGGCATCCAGACGGGTTTGGAATGTCTCCAGAGTCGGAGACTCCACCACCTCTCTGGGCAGCCTGTTCCAGTGCTCTGCCACCCTCAAAGTCAAGAAGTTCCTCCTCATGTTCAGATGGAACTTCCCATGTTCAAGTTTGTACCCAGTGCCTCTTGTCCTATCACTGGGCACCACTGAAAAAAGACTGGCCCCCTCCTTCTGGCACCCTCCCTTTAAGTATTTGTAAACACTGGTAAGATCCCCCTTCAATCTTCTCTCTCCAGACTAAAAAGGCCCAACTCCCTCAGCCTTTCCTCATAAGAAAGATGTTCCAGGAGCCAACATGTCTGAGACATTACAGGTGGTCCAGTTAAACACACAGCACTACTAAGTAGAGAAGAGCATCCAACAGACCATGCCAGTTTCTGCAAACAGTGCACATACTTGTCTACATATGGCCAACAGGGAGAGTGCTCTCTGTGTAAGCACTTTCCCTGCTTTAATTTGTGGTTTGTGGAAATGGATAGCCCATTAGCAGGTATCTTAGGCCATCATCCTGTTAACTGTTTTCATGGTTTAATTAAATGCAGCACAAATACTACCAGCCCTTGTTAACTCCCAAATTCTGATCCATGAGGAAGACTTAGTGCGGGCAATGCTCTTTGTGCAGATGGCGGTTGCACATGTATGCATTTTATTTCCACTGCTCTCGTTTAATCTGTTCCTGTCCTTTCAGTTGTAGAAATCTAAATGCAAAATGGAGGGAAAGTAAAGAATATAAGATGAGAACCAGATGTGACTGGTAAACCTCTTTCGATGCAGCACAGCTTTTTAAAGACTAAACAAAATTGCTGAATGTCATGCAGGAATAGGAGAATAGCTTTGCACAGCTTTAAATTTCTTGTTTAATGGCTTAGTAGGTTAGATTCAGAATTTCTAAAGTGTTCAGTTTCAGAAACTTACTGGGAATGACAAAGCCAGTAAAACAAAGAAGTTGCATTGTCCAAACCACCTTCATGCTGTTTCATCAGCTTACAATTCTGATTTTTATTTGAATATTAAAAGCTCAAAATGAGTTGAAATGAATATAGGCACCATGTTTGTACTTCAAAATATAAATTAGAGGTTTATAAACTCTATGTTCTAAAAAGGTAACCTAAATTTCTTATTCCTTTTACATTTTAAGAGAGATTGATCTGAGTATTTGTCAATGTCATTTTAATGTTTTACAGCTTTTATCAAATGCATTATTCACAACCATGTTTGGAGATTTACTTGTTTAGTTCTGAGCAAACACTTTAATGTGGAAAGTTGGAGAGATTGTTCAAATGTTGGGGTTTTTATTATTATTATTATTATTATTATTATTATTATTTTCAACTAACTCTGAGAGCCAGAGGAAGGCATGTTTGCTGAAAATAAGCTGTTCTAGCACTGTAATTAGGATAGACTTGAGAAAATTCTGTAAAGCTTTTGGCTAGACTGTATTAGGCTGCAGTGTAAAAAAAAAAAATCTAAATTAAAGGAGGAGCTCTCCTCTCATGACAGATTAGAGTTCAGACAGGAGACCAGAGTGCGCCTGCAGCCTGGGTCATTTTGCTTCAAAAGTGAAAACAGTTTGGGTTTTGTATGCTTTTTACAACAAAATTGCAACAGATGAGAAGAGAAAAATTACAGATCTCTGAGACATAAGACAAGAGTAGACTATTTAAAAGAAAAATCTGAGAGACACATGCTATTCAGAGATTCGATAGCAGGGTCCGTTGGAGGCAGAGCGTTTGCTTCTGTGGCCGGAGGACAGCTGGTGGCCGTGCCCGAGTGGCCCAGCTGGGACAGGGACAGCCATAGTTCTAGGCTCTTTGCATGGAATATTTCTGTCCTGACTTCTCCAGTGGAGTCTGCGACAGATGTGAGCGCGGCATTTCCTGAGGCTGTAGCCTGAGCTGTACCTGATCGGTAGATTAATGGAGTTCAGCAAGCCCAGCTGGTAATCTCCCACTTTTCAGGAATATGATATTTATTTATACTCATATTGATACTCCTGAACATAAAAGCAAATGTGAAGGGAACAAAAGGAAACCATTAAAGTAGAAATAAAAATGAGACTTGTGGGAACTCTGATTTCTAATTAGAAACGCTGCACCTCTATTATAATTTTAGATCACAGAGGTTAATAGAAAATGAGATCAAAGGCAGCATGTGTTTACCAATGGTAGATCATGCCAGACCAGGCTTCTTTGATGTGCTAACAGATCTGAGTAGGAAATGCAGATCTCATGTATTTGAACTTCAGGAAAACATTTAATGTGCTGCCACTTGGGACCATAGCTGTTAGATGAATTGAGTAAGGAAATGTAAAAGTGCACGAGGTTTGAAACAGGGCGGGTGACAATCTGATTCTGTTGAAAGGAAAACGGCAATGCTGGAAGGAGGTTACTAGTAGAGATCCTCAAGGATTTGGGGGGGTTCAGTCATCTTCTGTAGCAGTACTTACACTGCTCCTCCTCCCCCAGCCCTGTAGGTTCCTGAGGGCTTTTTTAACCAGATGCTCCAGGGCTGCTCAGCAAACGAATGCAGCGCTGCCACGGAGCCTGGGCTGTGTCACTCAGCTGGTGGGAGCCCATGTTGCAAGACCTGTCCCTGCCTCCTTGGGAAATCCTCACCTATGCTGCAGGTGTTTGCTCCAGGGAGGGCTTCAGTACCCAGCAAGTGCAGGGGTGGTGGTGACTCCTCGAACTTTCCTCGAGCACGGGCGCTTTCAGAAGAGCTCCACAGGGCCACACAAACACCACAAAACCTTCAGGACTCAAGTCCAATTGAGAGCACTGCCAGGTCATCTTTCAGCTGGTAAAGAAAATAGGTTCCTGTGTTGGTTGTAAGCAAATAGTGAACACAGAGCTTTCATGCTTAATCATAAATTTTTAATTTTTTGAATGTAATTAAAATTGTTGATGTGATAAAGCAGAAGACTGAGTTATCATTCAGGAGGAACTAGAGGACCTTAGGGAATGGAGTCACAGCAGTAAAATAAGCTTCCATCAAATACATTGCAAGGCCATGCCCTCTGGACCTACAATAAGATTTGTGTTACAGACTAGGAGTTCATTTTCTGGGGAGGTGATGGACCAAGGATGTATTTTCAAAGAAGCAAAGATACCTGGAAAGTAGTATTTGAGCTACTTCTAGGAAAAAAAAAACCAAAAAAAAAAAAAACCAAAACCCCACCAAACCACATATAATGACATTTTCTTTGTGAGCTACTTCTGGAAGACGGCGTAAAGCCCTCGTCCTTGCTTTGAAAAAGGGGAACAAACGTGAACCAGTGCAGAGAAAGCAGACATGACAAGGGAACTGACAGCTTCTAGGAACGCTAAAGAGTTTAGTTTAGTTGAGTTGAGTTGAGTTGAGTTGAGTTGAGTTGAGTTTAGTTTAGTTTAGTTTAGTTTAGTTTAGTTTAGTTTAGTTTAGTTTAGTTTAGTTTAGTTTAGTTTAGTTTAGTTTGTCTAGCAAAACCAAGGCTGAAAGAGGAAGGAATTGTTCTCTGTAAAGCTATAAAGACCAAACCTCAGGGAAGGTAAAGGACTTTTTAAATGACACAGTAATGCATGGGAATAAACTGGCCATGAAGATGTTTAATCTGGAAAATAGTAAAAGACATTTAACTATCAGGGAGAAAGTTGCCTCCCAGTAGAGACAAATAAAAGCATATGTAATTTTAGGACAGCACCTAATCAGCATATGGAAGCACCACCTTGAACATTGTCATCCTAGAGCAGGAAAAAGAAGCCATAAGGCATTTCTAACTTGCAGCTGGACATACAGAAGCCCAAGGGATACCAAACTGCATGGCAATAAGTAAAACCGCATGTTCTCTCAACAGGAGAAACTGCTCTCTAAGCACAGGTTATTAACTCTGGGATTAAAAGGCCAGTCCTACACCAGAACAAGAAATTTCTTTGCTCTGGAGTTATAAGTGCAACTGGAGTCAAATCTGTCTAGTCCCTGTAGACCCATCTGCTGCTGTTCCTAAAAATCAAGAAAGGCACCAAGAAGCACAACCAAGCCCACGATAAGTAACTTCAACTAAAATTCAGATCCACTGCTAAATCCTCTAAATCCTCTCCTTTGGAAAAAATGCACGATCATATAGGAAAGCTTACATATGCTTTTGCTGTGAATTATTGAGACTCCAGGTAGGACATGTGTGCATTTTGAAGGTGAAAAGACTTCTGGACATTGCCACAATGCCAGCCCTTATTTTCCCTGCCCGCCAAGCCAGGAGCCTACTGACCTGAAACTTTGGGCTCGTATCCATCTGCGAAGCATCCTCTGCTAACAGAGTGCTTGGACTATCACTTCGGGGAGTGCCACTGGGTTCGTGCCACCTCGGCTGTGGCTGGTGACAAGTTGTTACGCTTCTGATTAATTTCCAAGCTGCAAAACATTACAAGCTTTGTGCAGACCACAAGATGGCACAGCTGTAGTAGCTATGTAGAACGGGATAAGGCAGCCCGGCATAAACAGATTAAAAATAAAAATTAACATAGTATTTAATTTCAATTAGAGATGGGGGACAGGGTTAGCAAAAAAATATCCTATTCTGGTGAAAAAGCTCTTATTTCTAATTGAAGGGCAGTGTTTTCTGAGCCCATAAACAACAAACAATGCTGAAATATTTTATTTTCAATAATCAACTGCTTATATATTTACAAAAAAAACATTTCAAAGCAGAAAGGACTTTTGAACAAGGAAGCCAGTTTTGTCTGAGATGTAATAGAATCCTGTGAGTTTAAGTTATTTTTAGTCAAATGTTACAAAGATTATGGACCAGTTTTTCAGTGATTTTTTTTAAGCTGCAAAATTCTTTAATACCAACAAACTCTCTCTATCCCACAGACAATTCCATTTGCAACCACTTTCAATTTTTGAATAGCCAAAGAGTTTGAGAACAATCTCTAATTAGATGTCAGATACCAGTGACCTTTTGAAAATAGTCTTTTTATGATACAATCCACAAGGCAATGAATGCACTCTACGAGACAGTAATGTTAGTAATATGGAATTATGCGATTTGGATTCACTGCTGCGAATGACCCAGAAAATATTATGGAAATTTAACCCAATCATTACTCCAGCAGTGTATCACAAGGAAGTGGACAATATAGGTTTATTGTCTCTAGAATATTTTCTTTTATTATCCCCTAACTACTGAGGAGATGATGTGAGGTAAAGAGAAGATGACATAGATTGAGGACTATGCAGGGAGGTGGAATTTCATTTTGCTTATGTTGTAGGTGTTTTTTGACAAAAATTATGTGATGTGCATCATTCACCAGTGAATTTTGCCATTTGTCCTGCAGCTGTTCAGCATCTAGCATAACAGGGTGATGATTTGTGATTAAGATTTCTAGGAGTGTCTGTAATAAAAATACTAACTTACCATCTGTTTATGTACTGCCATATTCATCAATAATTTTCACCAATGCCAGAGATTTGGAGCCGTCCCATTGTGGCAGAATCTAAACATCTAAAAACTGATATATGTCCATCAGAAATATCTGTATCTAGTCATCAAATCAATATCCAGAAGGGAAGAAAATAATGACTTTATTAGTCAGGTCCTCCTGTAGATAATCAGAATTCCTGATTAACATCCAAATGAAAAACTGGCCTTTCCAAATTTGCTACATGTCATCCCAGCAAACTGTTTGCTGACTTGGAGAGTAAGGAGATTCACAAAAGCCTACATTTTTAAAAATGAGATCTGCAACTTTAATTAGCAATTTTTTCCTTTGGGTTGACAGTCTTCCTTATTTTAAATGGGAAATGCCTGTGACTCTTCTTGCTATGCCTGGTATCATATTTATAACGAATGTCTTAGTAAGTAAAAATTTAAGTCACTGACATTCACTAATAATCATGGATATGATTTTCAAAACAACCTGAGGGATTTGAACATGTAATGTTCTTTCCCCTCTAATTCTTCCCATACTTCTGTCATTATCATCCACTGCAGTATTGTGTCTACTGCAGGGCTCAATCCTCCAAACACAGAATGCAGTTCCAGGAAGCCTGTAATGACAGGGGGAGGCTGAGTCTTCAGATTAAAATCAGATTAAAAGGGATGGAATGCGCAGTCGGAGCTCTGAAGGAAAAGAAAGGGAAAGGGAAAGGGAAAGGGAAAGGGAAAGGGAAAGGGAAAGGAGAGAAGAAATGGTGATTAATTCCTACAGCTCTCAGGCTAACTGAAATGAAAGGAATCAACTTCTTGTCTCATACTGTTAGATCCTCTACTCGCACCAGCAGCGTTACTTCAGGGGGCTCTCCAGAGCTCAACAGACTGATGCCAAAAAATACAATTATTCTTTTCTTATGTTAGTATAACTCAGCACAGAAACAGACCAAAGAAGTATAAACTGCCTATTTATTTTTTAATTGAGTGTATAAAGAGTCTTTAAAATTTCACAGAGGTAAGGATCCCATGTAGAAAACTCAGTCTTGCAATTCCCATTAATTTTGATGTGATTTGTACAATCAGTCCCTGAATGCTGAAAATGCCTCTCACAGTGAAACACGTACAATGTCCCTGTTGTTTTACTGCATCCTTTGATGATTAAGTTTGTGTATTTTGGCCTTTGTAGAGAATACACAAGAATACAAAATCTTGTTTACAGTTCCCTGCTAGTACTGCAGTGAGTGAGCACGTTTTGAGATCATATGCCTTTCTGTAGAATTTTGTTTTCCTGCCCCTGTGTGTATATTTATATACACTGATGAGGTCCCTCCTGAGCCTTCTCTTCTCCAAGCTGAACAGTCCCAGCTCTCTCAGCCTTTCCATGCCAGCTGGAGGCCAGTTACTAGTGGTGCATGACCAGGGCTGATGCTGGGACCAGTACTATATAACATCTTCATTAATGACAAGGATGATGGGATAGGATGCACCCTCAGCAAGTTTGCAGATAATTCATTGTCCTCGTTTGGGCAACACAGGACTAATTTCTGTTCTAATGCTTGGGAAAACTGCACTT
The DNA here is from genome assembly GCA_013398295.1 of Chionis minor. NCBI lineage: Eukaryota > Metazoa > Chordata > Aves > Charadriiformes > Chionidae > Chionis > Chionis minor. The sequence continues at coordinate 586,749 of VZSF01006852.1, read as the reverse complement.
TTAGAAGACTCTGGTGTCTGAACTTGTGAAAATATTTACTTTATAGCCAGCTATGGTATGCAGGTTTCAAGGTCTCAGTGTTTTCAAGTGTTTCTTGAGGAGTTTCTCTTCTTCTATGATGGCTGTGATCCTGAGACCTTCTTACCCTGGTGTCGGACCCCTGAGCCCTTCCCTTCTTCCCAAAGCCGTAGCATTCCCAGTGTCCCACATTTGCTGTGCACTGCTGGGAGTGCACAGCCTCCTATGGATAGAATGGGCTGAGTATAATCCTCATCTATCTTATACTGGTATCAGGATCAATATCAGTTCTTTAGTGTTATTAATGTTAATTATCTAGTCTTATTCTATTATATCTGTTTATATTTCAACTTCCATCTTTCCTTGTTTTTTCCTGATTCCCCTTTCTGGGTGGGAAGGAGTCATTGGGTGATAGAATAATTGTCTAATGACAATAAATTTTGTGGGTTTCTCAAACCACAACATTTGTGGATCCAGGGGCTCCTAGGAACACCAGCACCAGCTGTCTAGGTCCCTACAGAAAGTCCGCAGTATGGCCAGGAATTTAACCTAGTTGTCTTGGGGTTGGGCTAGCACCGTGGCATTGAACCAGTATTCACAGGCCTGGCTCCAAGGTGGCAGCATTAGTGGGATGCATTTGTCTAAATCATGTTCTGCTGTTCTCCAACTCAAATTCCATCTGTAGTAGAATTTCTTTGGGAATATTTTATGTATAATTTCTCCAATATTCAGAAGCAGGCCAAAACTTTGACTTTCATTACTGGAAATTACCTTGATTTCTAGTGCAGGGTTGCATTTGCATAGAAATTTCTCCAAAGCTGCACTCTGTTTGGAGTAAAGGTTTTGGTTCCATCATTTAGCAAAACTGCTTTTTTATCTCAAGTAGACACCTATTAATTACATTAATTATAGGCCTACTAATTGTATTAATTATTGTTAAAATCAACAGCAGAGAACATCCTAAATCCCCCCTCTTTTTTTGTTTGACTTTTGTTGCATCGTTCTCCTTAGCCTAGGTTTGAATATGATAACAGCTGGGGAGCAGAGTGCTTGTCACTGAATTCTCTGGCAATATAAAGTTGCTAGAGTTTGGGGTTTTTTAAATAAGGTGGTTCCATATCTGCTTTTTCTGTGAGAATTCAGTCCCCGAAAAAAATGTATGAAAGCAAACCAGAAGTACCAGCTACAATTGTAACAGGACAATCACAAACATCAGTCAAAGAGACATCGAAGAACCCCTGGCTTTCCTTCAGGTGAGAAGTACCAGGAGGTGGGCCACCAGTCTGCGAGCGTTGCCCATGGCGGGGGAGAGGGTCTCCCCAAGACTCTCTGAGCGTGGCTGTGGATGATGAAATCACTGAGCTGGGATAAGGCAGGTGGCCATTTCTGAGAGCAGAATTTCAACAACTGCCAGGGGTTTTCAAACTGAAAAGCAAAGAGCTGGCATCGTCACGTCAGGTACTAGCCCATGGGAGATGTGTACCTCAGGAGCAGCGGCAGCCTGGCAATGGTAGAGAGAAAATTCTTCACTTCACAAAACCATTGGAATAGTACAATTTTTCTTTAAAAATAATTCAAATTTTCTCAAATTCAGCTATAGAAATGAATTTGAGATACTCTTCTTAGAGCCGTGATCTTGTTACTTGATTCATGTAATGAAATCCTTGTTGCATACGAAGGATGATGGCCTGCACCTAGGAAAATATTTGGGCACCTAAGCTTAGGCACTGAAGCTTTGTCATGATTCCACGTCACAGGTCCCAGACACTCTCCCAGACTGCTGTGCTGTCTTTTACATGTATATATGCGCTTACTTCTGGACCAGTTGCGAGGCAGAAAGCCTTTGGCATTTCTCTCAGTGCCAGTCCTCAAACACTTCTTAATTCAAAACGTATTACTCATAGGTTGGCATTGGTGGGAGGGTATGCAGGCACTGAGGAAGAAAAAGTAATCATTTACACAACCCAATAAGCCTCAAGCACTTGAATAAATTAACTAGACTCCTAAAATTACTCTGTAGTCAACGGCTTCTTCAGAGACAATATAGACCAGGACCCTTAAGACTGGACTTAACCCTTTGGTGGAGCCTCACTCCCTTCTTCAGCTGTGTGGAAAAATGTCCCCGCAGGTTTGACAAATACTTAGCGACTAAAGCTTTGCAATACAAATAATCTTATGATCATCCTTCTGAAAGGGAAAGGAGCTGGGGTGCATGGACTGCTGAGGAGCATTGCTTATATCCGAGTCTGACAGCTACTGTGAACTGGATCTCTTTGGGTTTGGATCAAATACGAAATTATTTTTAGCACAAACTAACAATAGTTTCCTTCTACCTTTTTTCTGGGGATGTTGCAAATACAGAGAATGAAAGTGCATGTTTTTTACTGTGCTGTTGCATTGTTATGCTTCTGACTCTCTCTTTTGATCTTTTCCCTTGTTTTCTTAGATCTTATAAGTAAATATCTGACTTAGCCATCCAGCCACACAGCAGGCTTTTTCTAACATGAGCCATAGTCTCTGCTGGATGCCCCATTACAGTCATTTTTATTACACTGCTTGCTTCCAAAATGCTCCTGCGGGGCTGGTCATAAACAACATGTGCATAGGAGAGTCTACATGGTATATTAACTATAATCACACATCTTATGCATTTCACGTGTCTCTGAAAATTTTTCCTCAGATCTCCTGAATTGTCTGGATCTACATGAAAGGTCATGTAGAAAAATGTGTGTTACTTCTTACAAGGAACAAATGATATTCCGTGTACAGTTATCTGCATATAGTTACTTAGGCACTTCTAATGCACCACTGTGCATTACTGACCCAGACCTGTTCCATCTTTACTATGTTTACCTTTATAATTATAAATGTATATCCCAGGAGTATTACGTGTAAATAAAAAGAGAGGTAAAGAAAGACTGAGGTTCATAGCTGCTGGTCTGAAGCCTGCCTCCGATGCCAGGAGATGTCAGGCATGGTGTTACCCACCAGCTGGGAAGAGTCTGTCAAAGGCACCGAGTTATTAAGAAAGATTAGGCTTGGGAACCTACATGAAAACTGGACTGAATAAGTAGGTCTTCAGTGACTTTTTTCCAGATATTTATGGGAAAAGCATGCAAATAAACAAAAAAGATCAAAATCATGTTCTAGTTCAAGCTGTGTGATTTTCTCCTGCAAGAGCCCTTACCAGCACAGGGCCCAGCATCTCCCTGAATTCCTCATGTGTAATTATGACTTTACCTTACATTTCTTTTCCTGGTGATTTACAGAAGAGCTCCAAAGCACACAGACTGCCTCCAGGTTCAGCTGCTAACATACAACCCGCATCCCAGCTGTCTATGCTGGATTGCTGTTGGAGCGCATTGTGGCTCCAGTCCAACCTATGCCTGGGTTTCCTTTCCACCAAAAAGTAGGTATGAGACCAGCGGGAAAGGAGAAGGGCAGGAAGGCATGGGAGCAGACTCAGGTCTTGCCCCAGGAGGGATCAGGATAAAGCAAGCTCCCAGGCCTGGGGACTTTGAGGTGGTTTTCATTCGATGGACTAGAGGTAGCCGCACACTCCCTGTGTAGGTGGTTGACCCAACTTTTTCCAGGCACATCGTCACTCCTTTTGGGATTTAGTACATCTATCCTTGCTGTCACTGCCACAGATACCATATGGAAGGGGACTCACTTTTCCAACCGCACAATCCCATTCTTGGAAACATGGAGCTATAAAGATACTGGCTCCTCTCTTGGGTCAGATTAGTCCATGTGCAAGACACAAGGTGATGGAAAAAAGGGTGGCCTCTAGCACTCTCTGCTACTGCTCATATAACAAACCATGGCCACGCACATACTAATGCTGGAATTCCTCTGGTTTCACAGCTTATGATCAAGAACTCGTGAGGGAGCTATGACAGGAGACGGCACTTAAGTACTCAAACCAGAGGCTGGTTTGGGGTTGGCCTACAGAGCACCAGACCGGGTGGTCAAACCATGAGAAAACAGCATGTTTTGGGAGCTGAAAGGAGACATCATATGATCCTAACTTATCTCTTTAGATAGCTACCAGTCAACTCCTCTGGTGAAAAAAGGACCATAGAGCAGATCCATTGCCTTAGCCAAGGGCAAATAGTACTTTTCACTACAGACCTGTGGGGTACCCGAGCGTGCAAACTCTTCTTCTGCTGGAAAGGTTATTTTTTGACATAAGCATTATATAGTGTTTTTCCTGTCATTTAGAGGCAACACACGTAGCTAATCATCATGGAGTGATTTAGAAACTTGATTGGGCAGTTAGGCAGCTTGCATTTCCTCAGGAAAAAGGCAGCTTTGCTGTCTGTCTGTCTCAGCATCGCTGGCTCTTGCTGCACAGCCCACTGCCCAGTAAGTGGAAGGCAGCTCTTGCTGCCAGTTTTCATTTGTCTGCTTCTCACAGAAGAAAGGGCAAAATCATTAAATACTGGCTGACCACTTCATTTCACATGAGTGAAGATGTTGGTATGGTAGGCTGGTTTCTAAATAAAAGTTTAATGATTTGACACACAAGAAAAGGAGAAGGCACTTTTAGGTTTTATCCTCATCCGCACACAAAATAACTTTATTACTTGTAATAGATGATGAGCAGCATGGGTCTGTGGCTGCAGAAGGGAGCGTATCACTGAGTGCTGACCTCTGCTAACCTCTCCTGGGTATTTCACAAAGCCATCATCCTCCCATTAAGGCAGCAAGCACCATATCTTGCTCAGAGACAGAGGGAGATCAATAGAATTCAGAGCTTTCATCCTGCTTGTGTTGTTAAAACTGAGATATTGCTTGAAATAATTTTAAAGCGGTATAAAAAATTATCACCAGTAAGTTACACATACAGAATCATTGAATCATGGAATGGTTTAGATCGGAAGGGACCTTAAAGACCATCTAGTTCCAACTCCCCTGCCGTGGGTAAGGACACCTCTCACTACACCAGGCTGCTCAAAGCACCACTCAGCCTGGCCCTGAACACCTCCAAGGATGGGGCATCCACAACTTCCCTGGGCAACCTGTTCCACTGTCTCACCACTCTCAGAGTGAAAAGTTGCTTCCTGAGATCTAATCTAAATCTCCCCTTTTCCAGTTTGAAGCCATCACCCCTTGTTCTCCTATCATGACATGCCCTTGTAAAAAGTCCCTCTCCAGCTTCCCTGAAGGCCCCTTGCAGATACTGGAAGGCTGCTATAAGGTCTCCCTGGAGCCTTCTCTTCTCCAGGCTGAACAACCCCAACTCTCTCAGCCTGTCCTCATAGCAGAGGTGCTCTCTCCTATGATTGTCTTTGTGGCCCTCCTCTGGACCTGCTCCAACAGGTCCATGTCCTTATGTTGGGGCCTCCAGAGCTGGACACACTTCCAGGTGGGGTCTCACGAGATCAGAGCAGAGGGGCAGAATCACCTCCCTCGCCCTGCTGGCCACGCTGCTTTTGTTGCAGCCCAGGATACAGTATATTGTCTACTCAGATTTGTTTGAACCTGAAAACTAAAATTTCTCGAAATGTTTACTTAAACAGTACTTTCTCATTTCTATGTCACGCACAGGTGAATTGCAAATAAGTTTTTAATAATGGAAAGGCCTATATAATAAAAGGCCTGTGAGTTATTTTTGCATCCCTTGATTTAATTTTTGCCATAAAAATATCAGGATTGCTTTTTCTATTTTTTTTCTTGCTCTTTTAAGGTTTCTCTTGACAAACAAAATATTCGTGAATGTTAAGACTAATCAGAAGGGAAAGATACTGGTTCTTCAACAGCAGTCTTTCATTCCAAGATCCTAATTAGTCTATAAAGTTATTATAAAGTTATAAAGTCATTTGCATCTATAGTTTATAAAGGTAAATTATAATTGTTGTTTTTATTGTAACAGTTAACAAACATAAACCCTTCCACAGTCTAAAGAAATTTTTCCTTATCTCCACTCACCCTCCTGGCTCTTGAGACAACCTTTGGACATTTTGCTTCTTCTCTCTCTCTGGAAAGAGATACATGCCCATGCTTCCATCATAAAAAAACAGATTAAATAAAAGCCTTTCAGTATTATTAAAAAGCAAAAAGCTTGAGATGATTTTTTCATCTCTTTTTCAAGCTGTCTTTGGGAAGTGAGGTAAAAAATTCTTGCCCTGTGAAATGTCTTTCCTTTTGGGCAGTTCTCTCTGCCCTTGCTCAGGTTTGAAACATGGGAAGGGAGGTGAAAGAAGCAGGAACACAGCAAGTGAAAGAAGCAGGTACAGCAAGTCACGCCACAGCCAAGGCTTTTTATACACAAAGGTGTTTTAAAGTAAAATCTTCACTCTAACATTCGTTATGTTACAACAGCGGGCCAGTACTTAAAGGGAGCCTTCAGGAAAGCTGGAGAGGGACTTTTTACAAGGGCATGTCGTGACAGGACGAGGGGTGATGGCTTCAGACTGGAAGAGGGGAGATTTAGATTAGATCTCAGGAAGCAACTTTTCCCTGTGGGAAGAAATGTTTCACTCTGAGGGCGGTGAGGCACTGGTACAGGTTGCCCAGGGAAGCTGTGGATGTCCCATCCCTGGAGGTGTTCCAGGCCAGGCTGGATGAGACTTTGAGCAAACTGGTCCAGTGGATGATATCCCTTCCCAGGGCAGGGGGTCGGAATTAGATGATCTTTAAGGTCCCTTCCAACCTAAACCATTCTATGCTTCTATGAGAATAATGTAATATACAATGAATAATATGTAATATTATTGTAAAATACGATGTATAATTGCAATGCCATCCGCTGGTGGTGCCTGGTGGGAGAACCAAGACAGAGCCCCCATTGCGCAATGTCCACGTAATAACCTCTTGGCATGTGTCTGAAACAACACGGGGGGAACTGCTCTGCCCCTCACCCCCGCTTCCTCCTCCTCCTCCTCCTCCTCCCCTGCCCTCACCCCACAGAGCCNGGGCGGATGGCGGCGGAGCCGGGAGCGGGGCTGCGCATCTTCCGCGATGTGAGTACGCGGCACCTTGCCGTGAAGCCTTCCCTCCGGCACCGGCAGCGGTCGCAGGCGGTTTGGNGACGAGGGGTGATGGCTTCAGACTGGAAGAGGGGAGATTTAGATTAGATCTCAGGAAGCAACTTTTCCCTGTGGGAAGAAATGTTTCACTCTGAGGGCGGTGAGGCACTGGTACAGGTTGCCCAGGGAAGCTGTGGATGTCCCATCCCTGGAGGTGTTCCAGGCCAGGCTGGATGAGACTTTGAGCAAACTGGTCCAGTGGATGATATCCCTTCCCAGGGCAGGGGGTCGGAATTAGATGATCTTTAAGGTCCCTTCCAACCTAAACCATTCTATGCTTCTATGAGAATAATGTAATATACAATGAATAATATGTAATATTATTGTAAAATACGATGTATAATTGCAATGCCATCCGCTGGTGGTGCCTGGTGGGAGAACCAAGACAGAGCCCCCATTGCGCAATGTCCACGTAATAACCTCTTGGCATGTGTCTGAAACAACACGGGGGGAACTGCTCTGCCCCTCACCCCCGCTTCCTCCTCCTCCTCCTCCTCCTCACCTGCCCTCACCCCACAGAGCCCGCTCCTGCCCCATCCCACCGCTCCCGCTCGCTCCCCTCCCGGAACCCCACGGCCACTTTGCGGGTGTCTGTTGTATTCAAGGACCGCATTTTCAAGCCCGCGGGCGTTTGCAGAGCGCAGCCCCCAGGCAAAGCGACCNCGGTTTTGCCTTTCTTCCTCGTCTTTTTTCCTTTTTTCCTTTTTTTTTTTTTCCTGCAGCCGTGATTTCCTCCCTGGGATGGAAGGGGGTGAAGCCCAGTGAGGCTGTGGGTCTTTGCCTTCCCCTTCCTCTTCCACTTCCCCTTCCTTTTCCCTTTCCCCTCCACCTTCCTTTTCCCCTTCGCTTTTCTCTTCGCTTTTCCCTTCACTTTTCCCTTCACTTTCCCTTTTCCTTTTCTCTTTCCCCTTCCCCTTCACTTTTCCTTCTCTTTTCCTTCACTTTCCCTTCTCCTTTTCCCTTTCCCCTTCCCCTTCCCCTTCCCTTTTCCTTTTCCCTTTCCCCTTCCCCTTTGCTTTTCCCTTCACTTTCGCCTTTGCTTTTCCTTTTCCCTTCCCCTTCCCTTTTCCTTTTCCCTTTCCCCTTCCCCTTCGCTTTTCCCTTCCCTTGTCCCTTCACTTTCACTTTTCCTTTTCCCTTTCCCTTTTCCCTTTCCCCTTTTCCCTTTTCTCTTTTCCTTTTCCCCTTTCCCCTTTCACCTTTTCTTTTCTTTTTTTTTTTTAGCTGTTTTTACCATTTAAAATGTTAACGGGGGGAGTGAGTTTGCATCCGATGGCGTGCAAGTGTGAGGAGAGCAGGTTTGCAGTTGGGGGTGGTTAGGAGAGGCGCTGGGTGAAAACACTGTCACTTTTCAAAATACATTGCTTGGATCTTTATTATTTTAATTTTTTTCCGGGGTTTTCACAGAAGAGCTTCCCACCCTGCAAAATTCCCTCCCGCCCTGAGTTTTTTCCCAAACTGTGCAGACTCCCTCCCAACGCATTAGACCCAGCTGGATTTGAGGTGTCCGACGTTGCTGTGCAGACTAACGCTGAGCCCCTCAGCCTTTTTGGGGGAGCCCAGCGAGGTGCCATCCTACCCCTCCTGGGTGCTGTGCTAGACCATCGCCAAGGGCTCAGCATCTCACAAGATGCAGCTGTAAAGTTTTTTGTCTAAACTGGCCCAGCACAGAGCGTTTCTTTGGGCCAAGGCACATCCTAGTAAAAGGCAAACTCCCACCCAAAAATCTTCAAAGTGTCCCCTGTCCTTGATGAGACCTACAAATCTTCAGGCTGACTCTGCTACCGACTCTGATCCACTCCGGACCAAATTTTATAGCGGTGTTAGTTCACAATATCAGCTGGAAATGGCATGTTCTGAATTAAAGGACTCTTCATCTTGATGTTTTCTCTAATGTGCTCGCGTTAACTTCCCCAGTCTTTTCCCCAAATAATTTCAAACAACCCCCATCTGCTCATCTCCTGATTTTTCTAGCCTCCATGAGAAATCATTTGAATGAGACTCTTTGTTGATTTTTATTATTTCCATTCAAGTATATAATGAAAATGCAGCTTTTTTGTCTTATGAATACCACTTGTAAGAGAAACAGGAGAATTACAGGCATACATCACAAAGACAGAAGAGAAACCTAAGTTGCCAGGAAAGAGTTAAAAAGCATTACATGGAGCCAACTCTCCGATTTAACTCAGCACACTGGGTTAGGAAACTGCACAGGGTCAGAATATCTGACAAAATGAAAAAAGTTTATTTCGCATGATGTAAAAATAAATAATTAAAATGAAAAATTATCTGTTTAATTTTCAGCGGTTTCTTAAACCAATGTCAGGTTCATATTTGTAGAAAAGCAGCTGCCTTTCACAAAACTGGTGAAGAGGAAAGAGGGGGGCTGCTGCCGTACTTCTGCTTTTACAGCTGGAGGAAAACCTTAAATTCAGACCTAGTCTCTGCCTGCTTCAAAGCAGGGGCTGGACCCCGGGGGCCCTTCCTCATGTCAGAGATGTCTGGGGGTATGCAGCTCTGTGATTACCCCTCAGTGAAGTACCTCCACCTGCTTAAAAACTTCACTGTAAATTAGACCAGGCAGCAGGAGACTGGCTGAAAGGCTGCCCAGAAAGGTGCTGGTCCTGCTGGCGGACAGGCAGAGACCTAATGAGAGTGAGACCTGGTTGCTAATGCAACCTCCTCCCTGGTTTTGTGTCCTTATCAAATGTCCAAAGGATTTTAGCATTTCCTCAAGTCTGGGGACTTTAAAATTAATTAAAATGAATGAATACCATTTTAAATAATAATTAATAAATAAATACTTACGATTTAATTAATTAAAATAATTTTTTTCAAATAAAGGAAACATTACCTATGCAGAAACTTTTGCCATCCTTGACCCATATTTATGGGGCACTTCTAGTTGATTGAAACTCCACCACTGCAGCTGTCCCAGTCCTATACATCCATAAAGACAAGGGGCAATGGGTACAAACTTGAATATAGGAAGTTCCATCTCAACGTGAGGAGGAACTTCTTTCCTTTGAGGGTGGCAGAGCACTGGAACAGGCTGCTCAGAGAGGTGGTGGAGTCTTTGACGCTGGAGACATTCCAAACCCACCTGGACGCCATCCTGTGCAACCTGCTGTAGGTGAACCTCCTCTGGCAGGGGGGTTTGGACCAGATGATCTCTAGAGGTCACTTCCAACCCCTAACATTCTGTGATTCTGTGACAAGCCAAGCCTGAGCAGCCAGCGCTCTTGCTCTCATTGAAGCCTTGCAGAAGATGTGGGCTGCGTCACCTGGTCTGGCTGCGACACCCATGTAGCTCTGCGTGGGCCCTTGCTACTCATGGCACAAGTCACTGGTCATCTCTTAACTATTGCTTGGGTCCACACTGGGACCCAAGTGATATTTATCACCTCGCTGAAGCTCACCTTGCTCCTCCCCATCAGAGAAGCTTGCGCGCGTGCCCGCAGTGTGCAGCTCAGCCCAGGCACCTGAGAGGCGAGGAGCGGGATTTCAGCGCTAACCCTTTTGGATCCATCTGCCTGGGGGCACCCGCTGCTCCCATTCATCAGGTGTAACTGGGCAGAAGCAAGCCATTAGATCTCAGAGCGTCATGTTTCTTCACCCTCCGTGAATTTCACAAATCTCTACGCTTCCAGCTGAAAATCTGCAAAACCTTTCAGCACATGGGCTTTGCCGTCTGTTAACATAGAGTTACTAACTCCAAAGCAACCCCAGGTCCTACAGTAGCATGGAGGTGGGTTGGCAAGCAACACTGACTTCTCCTTCAGGTGACACGAAGAGGAAACAAGGCTGCTTGCCAATGAGATTGGAGGAAGAACAACAGTTCCCAAAAAAATCCAACCAAACCTGCCAGGAAGCTAGAATTGTATTTTACCTCTTAAGGATTGTACAAAGAGTTTTTACTTTATTCCAATAATGCTTTTAATGATCTTCCCTTTGCTCTGCATTTAGTCTTTAGTTCTCATTAGGAGAAAATTTCCAGTTTAAGAGTAAAAATTTAAAGCCCATAAACAGTCCAATCCTCATACTGAAAACCGAGTTGCAATGTGTGATTTATTTGGATGGGAGGGAAGAAACTTACTAAGTTTCTTTCGTACTTTATGCGCTGTAAACTAGGTCCAATGCAAAGTCCAGCTTAGAGAGCATCAGTGAAGTCCTGGATGTAGGTCACAATTCTGTTAGTTACCCACCAACCCCACCCTACAAAATACAGTCACAAAGATGCTCCAGTGGAGCTTGGCACCTGGATCCTTGGGCTTCTCATTGGTTTCACCTCTAGGAGCAGAGCAGTTACAGCATGTGCTGGACAAGCTGTTTAAATACTGCTAGCAGTTTATCAAACTGGAGAAAATTTCCATTGCTGCCGGCTCGCAAAAATGTATATGCCCATTTTGAAACTCTTTACTGATATTCGTAGCAGCAATGGAAACTATATTTGGAAGCTTTGCTTTCTTCCCTTGCCTACACTTGTTATAGTGTTGCCTGGATGAGTCCCCGTTGTGGTTCAGGACAGGTTGCTGTGAGGACAGGCTGAGAGAGTTGGGGTTGTTCAGCCTGGAGAAGAGAAGGCTCCAGTATATGAAAGGGACCTACAAGAAAGCTGGAGAGACTTTTTACATGGTGATAGGACGAGGGGTGATGGCTTCAAACTAGAAAAGGGTAGATTTAAATTAGATTTCAGGAATAAATTTTTCACTCTGAGGGTGGTGAGGCACTGGAACAGGTTGCCCAAGGAAGCTGGGAGGCCCCATCCCTGGAAGTGCTCAAGGCCAGGCTGGATGGGACTTTAAGCAATCTGGTCTTGTGGGAGATGTCCTTGCCCATGGCAGGGGGGTTGGATTAAGGTCCCTTCCAACCTAAACTGTTCTATGATTCTATGATTCAGGCTGAAGTTGCAATGGGGACTACCTCCGGAAATGTAGCAGGGTGACAAAGGATGGCAATCACACCTGTCTGAAGTGTCACATGGTGGCCCATGCCACAGCAAAACCACCTCATCAGGAGAGCAGGGAGCAAAGAAACTGGAGGAGAGCTCCTCTGTCGCTTCCACTCCCTATCCCTGATCTTCTTCAAAGAGTGGACTAATGTGGTGGTACCTGTGGTGGGACTCCAGCAGGGACAGGCGGGCACACTGGAGTGTTGCTGGCCGTGATGCAGGGCCCGTGCACCTGCATACAGCCCCGGATGGGTTGGTGCTGTGTCCCCCCACCGATGGCAGGGCTGAGCCTGCAAGGCTCTGCCACCTGTCCTCGCAAGATGCACCCCGTAGGATCCTCTTCTCAGGCTTTGCATGAGGAGCTGCAGACTCTCACCTATGTATTTAAACAGCTTCTCCAGCTGATACCATTTACAGTGCCGAGAAAAGGCAGAGCTGCACGCCGTGAGGGTAAGCTAGGAGCACATACAGGTTGCATGGCAGAAATATTGCAGGGGAGGGTCTACAGCAGGCACCCCCGTGCTGCCTTTGCCTTCCCAGCCTAGAAACCTCTACGCTTTCCCTCTCCCCTTCCCTCTCTATCTGGTTTTTACTTGCTATCAGAGCAATCCTCAAATTTGCTCCCACACATCTGATCTCACTGCCTCCCACACCCACTCTGATCCCTTCGTGCCAGCCCCTCTCCTGACTTACCACTTTGCTTCCTCCACCCACACAAACCCAGAGTCTTTTTCACCATCTCAGATGCTCAGCACATCCTCCCAGCTGTCACCCTTGCCCTGCTTCTTTACACCACTTCTCTCAACCCCGAATCCAGTATCATGGTAGCCAGATGGTATCAGGTTTTGTGCCTGAACATCATCCTTATAAGCCATGCACAAACTAGAAAATAAAGCTGGCTCTTACCAGGGTCTTGATTTTCAGTGCACACAGCACAGAAGGAGTTAAATAAAGCAATAGTCTAAGGGAAGGATGGAGACACACTAAGGGCTTTTCAACTTTATGCAGCCTTGTGAGAATACGATGTAGGGCTCAAACTATAAATGCCCACTAAATACAGCATTGCATACTACTAATCCATAAAAAGAAAAAAAAAAAGTGATTTCTGTTCTCTCTCTCTTTTTGTTTAGATATTAAGAAGAGCAGACAAGAATGGTAAGACCGATCATGTGTTGTCCCCCCACCTTTTGGAAAAAAAAAAAATCCATCATTGATTCAGCATTTTAGCTCATGCTTTAAACATCCTAACAGGAAAACCAGCCATCCCTCATGTCATTTTATGTTTTCGACAGGTATTTTTTTGTGCACTGATTCATCCTATGGGTTCTTTAAGGGCAGATCTTGTGCTTTCACAATTTGCCATGTGTGTTTGATTTGCACTTTGGGTGCACGTGGGTGTTTTCTTAGTGACACTGTGTTCACAAGATGGTTTGAAATGCTTGTTAGTAGCTCCAGCTTACTACTTTTTGAAAACACCAAAGGCTATATTCAGCAGACTTGCTTCCTACATTTGGCAGTTATATATTTGTTTGGCATGTTGGTAGGCAGAATAAAGCCTTGAATTCAACTCTCATATTTATAACATAAAAGTCGTGAGTATTTTATTATCTTCTTAATTGAAAGTTTTTTCTTCATGCTACTGACTGATTTTCCTTCCACATATAATTTTTCCCTTATTTAAATTCAGTAAGTTGCAGCACAGTGCTGTATGGCTTCAGAGATGCCCCCAGCTTGGCCTCAGCAGGGGAAGGGCCTTGCTGTAAGGACTACAAGTGTAACGAGTGGATTTTTTTGCTGGTACACATTGTCATGGTATTGAGCCTGACTTTAACTCCTTTTCCTTAGGGTGGTAGAGCACTGGAACAGGCTGCCCAGAGAGGTGGTGGAGTCTCCGACTCTGGAGACATTCCAAACCTGCCTGGACACCATCCTGTGCTGTGCAGCCTGCTGTAGGTGGACCTGCTCTGGCAGGGGGGTTGGACTAGACAGTCTCCAGAGGTCCCTTCCAACACCGATGATCTGTAATTCTGCGATTCCCATCTCAGAATTGCTGCACAATTTTGACCAAGTTATGTTGTCATTTTTGTGCCACATACCCTATCAGAGAAATGAAGCCACTACCACATCCCCGTGTCACACAGGGTGTGAGATTCGGCATGTTGGAGGTTGTGAAGAGCTTCTGTAGCTCTGCAGTTGCCATAATAGTAACCACACATAACTCGGATAACCAAAGGAAGATCTTACAGGACAAGAAGAAAATACAAGATTGCAATTATTTAGCACTGTAGTACCAAAGTACAGGAAGAAGGGAGATGCGACTTCTTGCAGAAGCATGAGCCAGACTTCTGTCTTTTCCTGGAGGCATTGAACAATGTCAAACCCACAGCCCAAACAGGTTCAACCCTGACAAGTAATTCCCAGTCAGTTCTCAGAAAACAGGTATTGTACAGGTTCGATAAAGTATACTCTCAGGTATCTGCAGGCAAGTGGATATCACTGAGAAAATCAGAGAGAATAACTTTCGAGGAAGAACTGCTGGACAGTAAAGGGCTACCATACAGTTTGATGGTATAGCTGAGCCTGTTGAGAGAAGGCAAGCAATCCCACCCCACAGCCCACCTCTACCTGCTTATTCCTGCCCCAGCTTGCGTGTGGCAACTGGCACTTCCCGCGAAACCATGGCAGGCTCCTTCAGAGAGCTCGGGGGCCACAAAATCCATCACTCCGGGAGTTTTTTGGTAGTGATTTTGTTATCTCGCTCAGTCAGCTTGCCAGTGGCTTGCAAGGGCAGGGATGGTGCAAGTTGAATCTGAACATGAGGGCTGGGATGCAGAAGGACCTTCCCCTTCAGCAGTGCCTTTCCAGCTTAGCTGCATGCCAACAGCAGCCAAGCTGTGCTGGTGTCCCCTTCAGACTTGTGGTGTTCAGAAAAGATGTTTATCTGTCTACCCTGGAGACTGATAAGAGACTTAGTGCACGGTGCAGAGCAGCAGTTGTCATCCCCCTGGTGTCAAAAAGAGCCCCTGCAGCTTCATGTCCCTGCCCCAGACTTTGAACTCGTGCTCTGTTCCAGCTTTCGCAGCTCCACAGCACTTCGGTGGGTCAGGAAGACTTCCAGTCCTCATTGGGGTTACCCCACAGCTTATTACTCGTACATTGCTATTAAAATAGGAGAAACAGCTCACATGATCAGTGGGAAATTCGCTTGTTCCAGAACTATACAAAACCACATCAGCCCCAGAGACTTTGGTCACTGTCATTCATACCTCTATGGATGCTTTACAGCCTATTAGGGGGAGTAAAGGGGCTCAGTTCAGTCACTTTAGTTCTATTAATTTCAGTCCATGAACTTGAAATGGCTGCAGCTCGTACATGCTTAATTTTGTTTGCTCAACCACCAATTGCCCATGGGACTTCCACTTTGCTAATCTAGCACTGCCAAGCCTCGTGCTGCATTAATTTGTTTTAAGGCTGGTAAGTTAAGTACCTTCTCTGAAAGGTTATTGGGTATGTGAACACTAAACCTAACATGTTTACACTGTTGGCAACACAGATTGTTAGCTTTTTTTAATTACTAGGATACTTACACTTTCAGTGTCACCCTACTGTAAACCAAACGTATTGCTTTACAGTAACAAATACTGTTACTGTCCATGGCACGGTCCTGTTAAGTTCTTCCATATACTTTAAATATAACTCTCTCAGAGCTGCCGTATTCATTCTCTCTGTGGGATTATAGTACCCCAAAAAAATTTATCATCAAAAACCTTACTAGGTACTTGCTTGACAGCAAGAAAAAAATACGTCCCAAAAAAGTGGATCAAGCTGATAAATAGGAGTATTATAGGAGATAGCATTCTTACTATGAATTTAGGGACTGAGGGACTTCAGGTTAGCCTTCTGCAACAAGGAAAGACAACTATTCTTTCAGAGTTAATGTAAAATAAGAGATCAAAAGAGGCAAGAAATCCTGCTGAATTGCTGATACTCAAAAATACTACAATGATTTATGACAGCTGGGTTTAATTCAGAAACTCCTTTATCAAACAGTCATTCCCCTATACAAAAGAAGCCATACAATTGTTTCTTTTGGGGTGGTGGCTTCTTTCTTTGCCAGCTCAGGTTCATATATCATTCTGTTACTCTCCCGTTTCTGGAAATATCAGCTGTGCACGGCTTCTGCTACAGGAAGGATCCTGAGGATCAGCTACCTATATTTCTTATTTCACGGCTGACCAGCTCCATTCTGTATGGAGCAGATCCACACTCCTCCCGTAACTGAAAAGGTCATGTGATTTTCTTAGTGGGAGAACAAGGCATAGGGAAGGAATATCATATTTCTAAGAAATATGTGGTTCATAATATTTACAAAACCAACAGAAAACCCTGAGGGAAAAAAAGCAATTTCATAAAGGTGAGATGTTGCACATTGACCTTTTTGGAAAGGAGAAGTTTCAGGTTTGCTTGTCAAAACGAAATTTTGGTCAGGTTTACTTTACAAAACTCCATGCATTCACAGGAGAGCATGTAGATTTCACACAGAACTAATTTGGGAAAAGTTCCAGCTAAAAGGAAAGTTCTTCATTTATTTCATTCCTTTTCCTATTTAAAACAAAATCAAAATCATTAAATTAGTCTCAAAAAGGAAAATCCTGTCTCTAGCCTGCAAGGGAGGGAGTAAAAAAAGATGTGAATCTGGAACTGCCAAAGGTGATTTTTCCTAAGCAAGAAAATTTTTTACCTCTCATCTCACAGGCAACAGTGGTTGCCCCACACATGTGTAACTGCAGCACCTATATGTGCTTGTCTGCACAAGGTCTCTCCTCTCCTCTCCTCTCCTCTCCTCTCCTCTCCTCTCCTCTCCTCTCTGGAACCTGGGGCACCCCATTGGCCTTGTAGTGATTTGCAGTCAAGGGAAATTATATCAGTTGCTGGTAAAGGTCATCCGGGGGCCTCTCCTGACCATGCAGGTTTGACATGTGCCCTATTAGTTTAGCCTTATGCTATAATTCTCTCCTGTTAGCACAGGAATAGAAATTCAAATATAGACTATGTTGCAGAAATCCAATCACAAACAGTCTGACTGTCAAAATGGAGAAAAAATAAAAAATATAATAATCTACTAAAAGTGCAACTCTCAATCTTGCAAGAGTAGCAGTCTTCCTTCAGCTAAGGGAAGGTGCTTCAAGACTGATGGTTCAACACTGACCAGAGTCAAGGAGTACCACAAAATAACTGGAGAGCAGCGCCCTACTTTTGGCTGCATCAAGGTGGGAGTCATTTCTCTTCCCATCCGGCAGGGGAAGAAGACGGCTGCTTCTCCCTTTTGTCAGAGTCTTCTGCTTTATCACCTCTAGCTTTTTCTTGAGGGGAGACTGGCTGCTGCACATCTATTCTCTCACAAAGGTGGAAACAAATGACTCCAAGCCCTGTAGGTTGGCTGGGGTCTTGCCTGGCTGGGGGCTGTTGAGCATATGGACCAGCGCAGGAGCCACCCTTTAAGGCATGAGCCTCCTATCCCGCTCTGGGAACATGGCACGCCCTGGAGTTTAAAACTTCCCTTGGCACTTTTCAGTGTGAAAACTGCTGTCCAGTCAAACCTGGAGGGAGGAGGGAGCGACCCCCCAGCCGTGTCCTCCAGAAGGAGGACCTCTCAGCTGTCTCTCTCCTCCACAAGTTTAGAACTGGTATTTGATTGCGGCCGTGTTCCAAACTCACAGCTCCTGCCCCCAGACTTTCGGATCAGCTCCACACAGGAGCCGTAAAAAGGGCAGCTGTAATATGACAGGTTTAGAAAAGATGGTTTGTATATAGACACTGTCATTGATGTGCAAATACAACTCAGCTGTTACCAAAAAGTATAAGCTACATCTCAAATATCCTTAAAGCTCCTAAGAGGAAGATATTTGAAAACATCATTGGTGATATCTGTTATAGAAGCAGAGACGTTCCAAAAAAAATTAAAAAATCTTAACCATAAGGAACACAGTAAACAGTACACTGCAGGCAATCAAGAATGACGGCAGCTAAATAAGGGAAAATTTAAAAACTGACTAAACAAAAAAAGACTAGAACTCCAGACTAGGTGGCCAAACTTGAATATCAAACACCCAGCACAGACCAGCAAGAAAGTGTTTTTAATGCCAGAACCAGAACATTTATGTCTGGTTTCATTTTTTCTCTGACATTTCAAACAAGCACTCACTGAAAGCCTTTTCCTCCCAAAATAATGTCTTTTATAATGGCATTGAACTAGAATCTGTAAAATGAAAAATACAGTCAGTTGAGACTAATCTTATTCTGTCATACGTCTTCATTCAGTACCCCTTGATGTCCGTGATGCACAACAGGGACACCACACTTTTAAAAGCAGAATTCTAAAACTGTATAAAATAGCATGATAATACATGCAGTAGCAAAATTGTTGTTGATTACACTGATCTGGGAATTTCAGCCCAGTTCTAAAACCATGCGAACATTAGCCCGAGAAAAAAACTGGGTCATAAATAAAGGATTCTTTAAAATAAGGCAAGTGCAGCAGTAGCACCCAGTTTCCCAAAGATCAAAATGGGTGTTTTTATATTCTTTCTTTATTGAGAGTGCCATTGCAGAACAAACACTGACTTTGTAGGTGAGTCTTCTACCTGCTATGTCTGCTCATGTGTCTCCAGGTGAGCTCTGGCAGGACGATAGCTGCCTCACTGCAGCAGTCCTTGGACAGTGACTTCTCAGGCTTGTAGCCCAGCGTGCTAATTTATGCCATCCCAGAGGACTGAGTGAATATGCCCGTGAGAGGCAGGGAAGCACCTCAGGAAGTGGATCTCTTGAATCAGCCTGAAGTGAACCATCAGAGTTGGCCTGGAGGCTCTCTGAAGATTGCCACTCAGGGGATTAAACTTTTTTTCAAGTAAAATTCTGGAGTTCCACCAAAGTAAGGCAATCCAAGTCCCTGATTTCAGCATTTTTTCCTAGGCCAGTATCTCCTGATCTGAGGCCACAACATCCTGACATTTCATGAGGTCTTCAGCTAGCCCATAGACTGCCTCCAGCAGCACTGCTTGGTGGCAGCTGCAGCAGCGCATGGGGGTCTCCCCTCCATACACATGGGCTGGCCAGATATGTCACAGCATGACTGGAAGAGGATAGACTTAGATTAGATCTCAGGAAGAAATTTTTCACTCTGAGGGTCGTGAGGCACTGGAACAGCCTGCCCGGGGAAGCTGTGGAGGCCCCATACCTAGAGGTGTTCAAGGCCAGGCTGGATGAGGCTTTGAGCAACCTGCTCTAGTGGGAGGTGTCCTTGCCCATGGCGGGGGGTTGGAACTAGATGATCTTTAAGGTCCCTTCCAACCTAAACCATTCTATGACAGGGTGACACATTTCTTGTGTGCCCTTCCTTGAGAAAAACAGCTATGCGCAGGAATCCCTTGGGAAAGCTCTATGTGCCACGGTACCCAGAAAGGCCAGGTTTGAGCAGCCCACAGTGACCATGTTTGAGCTGTACATTTGCTGGATGACTTTACAGAACCCATGTTCTCAATAGGAGCCAAAGCACAGAAATTCTCTGAACTGCAGCATCACTGGTTTGAGCTCCCAAATTATTCAATCAATACTGATAAAATGGATTAGTAAGGCAAACCCCTTGTAGCACAGCCTCCAGGGACACTCGCCACGCTGCTGTTTGCTTCCTGACCATCTGGATCCACTGCAGACACTACCCTGGCTCCTCCTTCAGAGCCCAGGCTCTGCCTGGGGTGGGATTCCCATCCCACCTCCCTGTGTCTTCAGGTGCTGCAGGGCGGACTCTGTGCTCCAAATTCCAAATGTTATTATGTCTATAGAGATAAAATGCCTACTTTTAAACCTAAACTCTCTCCCTGTTAGCCTAGTCCCCTTTGGGACCACTTGGTTACACGTGCTAAGCTTTTCCAGCATAACAGCTGGAATAATGACTCAAAATCATTGTTTCTGGTTATATCAACATTCAATGACACAGATCAGAGTCAATGAAAGCCTAGTGTGTTTGCCCAGAATCTTTAAAGCTTCTGTCTATGGCTGTGCTTGTTCTTGTGCAACTCCTTAGGCCTGGGACCTAGGGCGTATCATCAGCATACTTTTAGGCACACTGAAATTTATTATTTTGGCAGCTCTCCCTTGGTCTGATTCCAGCCTATGTGCCATATGCCAATAACTCAGGTGTTTTTCAACTTTTTGCAACTTTTTCAGCCTATCTGTAGCTGTTGTCATGTGTCTTCCCCCACTACCTCGTTTTCTCTGTGTGTAGGGCAATATCTTTTAGCGCTTAACTGCTTTGACCTGTATCTTTTACAGCAGGTATGGACTATTAGTTCCTTCCAAAAAGGTAAGTCACACATCAGGTCCCCAGGAGCAGTTGAGCTGGGAGGAGGACCCACGTTTACGCTGTCTTCCCACTGTGTTTGCTTCAGCCACGCAGGGGGCTGGAACTCCAAGGCTTTAAGTGCTCCAAAGGCAGCCGGATTTCAAAAAGCAGTAAAGGGCTGTCACTGCTTCCATGAGGGATTTAGGAAGTCAGCTGCCATTGAGGACTACGAGGGCCTGGATGGGGCTATGTTTTTGGCCCTTGCCTTTCCCATGGCAGAACTGCCTGCTTCATATTAATCACTGTCATTTCCTTGTCCCTGCCGTACTGTCTTGGGGATTAAATATCTTCTGCTACAGAGGATTTTTCTATTTATTGGTTTCACTTGTTGTTATCTCTTCTCCCTTTGCTAATTTTAGCCCTACAAGGACAGATGACTGTGCTCATAGAGCCCCAGACCCTAAGTAACCCAACTGCCCTGGCAGTGCGCACATTGCCAGCCTGGAGGCAGGCTGGGCAGCATCTGGTTGGGCCAGGACAGTCCCATGGGCTCTGCTTTCCATATCCTATCCCACCAAGGTGAACCCTAGGATGAAATTTAGCCTCGTGGGGTTTTCGCCTCCAATTACCTTAAGGTCTTCCATGTTGTTCTTCCAGTTGCCATAAGCCCTAGGGCTGCTATTCAGCCATACCAGCTCCATCTCATGTATCTCCTGCTATGGAAAGACTGCTTTGGTGGTCCTCCATGGAGCCCACAAGCATGTTTAACTGCTAAGAAAGGCTCGCAGTCCCAACAAGAAACCTGAAATTGGTGGGAGTGGAAGGTGGTTTGTTGCCCTCCGGCATTTGCCGGCATCTCTGCTAGACATCCTGCTCTTCTACATCACCGTAACTTCCTTGCCTGGCTGCAGACTCACAATTTGCCGTTGTCTTTGGGCACGTAGACTCCAAATATATACATATTCTTGTTCATTACTTGCTTGATATCTTTTCACTCACTGAAGTAATTTTTCAACTCAAAAATCAAGCATGCGTGTGGCTTTCCTCAGTCAGACATGCTGTTGTCTATGGAAGTCATAAGCTATCCAAAATGTGCCCTGGGGATTACTAGTGTTTCTGTAGTGGACTAGCTGGGGAATATCACTTTATGCATAAAAACACTTATTCAACAGAGAGGTGCATTTTACTGAAATGAGTGTAAGAATGCAATTGCAACCCAAAGGAAGGCTCCTCTAAAACACCGTGTAAATATATTTCTAAACTTGCAAGTGCTACATGGGGAGATTCATTTTATTATTTATATTTTTGTCTGCCAGTCAGGAGCGTTTTGGCTTCAAGGAGGATGGGCAACTGTACCTGTTTTTGAAGAAACCCTACTTTTGAAAGACGTCAGAGAAGATACACAAAAGCGAGCAAGGCTTGCAAAGCAGCTTCTTTGAGATAACGTTGCCAAGGCAAACGCTGCTGAAGATTGATTTGTCTGAGGGATGCATGGCTTCAGAGAAATTTGTCTTTCATGAATCATCCATCCCTTGTCGCTTTGCCAGTGACAAGAACTGAAGCATCTATAATAAAGGTTTCTGCTCAGCTGCTCTGAAGCACTTAAACTAGAGTATTTATCTGGGCGCTCCAAGGGCAGAAAGGTTTGCCCCAGGGAGGCAGTGCTGAGGATATGTAATGCAGCCTTTAAAATAAAAGCCATTCTTGACAATTAAAAAAAAAAATGGCTAGGCAAACACGTCTTCAATTAACCAGCACAAGGAATGCTTGTTAAGGATTGGGTCGGAGCTTCATCTGAGCACTGAGGAAGGGCAGGGGTGGCCTGGGCCACTGGCAGCTGAGTCCCCAGCTGTGCTAGCGAAGCAGTTATGCTCTTACAACGTCAGAGAAATGCACTGGACAATCAAAGCTTTTCCCAGTAAACATAACTGTATGAAGTCTGTAAATAACTGAATAGGTTCAAATCTTGGCTTTTGCCAGCAACGAGCTCAGTGATACGTCAGTCAATGTCAATAACATTCAAAATGTTATTGAGAATAAATAGCAATGAAGCAAAAGGCAATGTCTGCTCTTGGATGGTAAAATTTCAAGAAAATCACTAAAGTGCCCAATCTGGCTGTTGATTGATTTTCTGGATTGACGTAAAGCCAATGATCCTGAAGAACAGAGATAAACAGACAGATGTTTCAGGTTTTGTGTCATACCCAGACTGTTCTGTAAGTAAACTCATCATATGTTTATCTCAGAGAAGTTGCCAAAAATCACCGGTTTCTTGAGTATGTATATAGCTTACATTCAAATCACGCTTCCCAGCAAAGGCTAAAGCTGCAGAGGCAGTTTGATTAAACAACCAATTGTGTCTATATAAGCCAAAGGAAGCATAGCTGTGAAAAGAAGCTCATTTAAACACACTCAATATTTGATATTCCTTCTCTGTAACCAGTGCCAAATAGCAGATGTTTTTAGATTCTCAGTTAGGTAATCATGGCAGTTCTGTCAAAGAAAATTGCCTACCTTCAACACAGTATTGTGCCATCTTGGGGTTTAGCTCTTGTAGATCCTGACATTTTATTTTGATCATAATGATGATTATTGCCAGCTACAATCTGCCTTTTTGTATTAAACATTTCAAAATGTTTTTGTTGAAGCAGACGTTCAATTTGCCCAATTTTGAAACCTCTTGAAGATTACGTATTTGAAGCCATATATTCAAGTCAAAGAAATTAGGAAATAAGTAAAAGATTGAGGAAATGCCTCATCTCTACTCTTCAAAAACCTATGCTGTAGGACAGCATGTAGTTACAGGATTCCGATACTGCCTTTATAATAGTTTCTTCACCACTATAAAATTAGGCCACAATATGTTATGGATTTATCTGGTGCTTAGGGAATTGTAGTCTTATCCTCTATGGTTGCTTAGTGCCCTGTGAGTATCAGTATGTTACTGAGGAAAGAGAAAGAGTGATGTGAACTTAAATTTAGTGCTACCCAAAACAGAGTTATGTAGTGTTAGGTCTCAAAATATTCTCTATCCATCATGCAAAGGATCAGTCAGTTTAAATAAATTTTTACTTAACTAGTGTTTAAACATTCCAACTTCTAAGTAAAAGCAAAAGGTGGCTTGTGTTTGCTGCAATCAATTATCAATCTGGCATTTAAAATTCACTTATATACACTAGTCAATGAGGAATAAGTTGCCATAACTGTTTTAATGGAGTTATGGATTTGCCTTATCCTGACCCATGCACTTCTGAAGTCATGCCTGTACAGCAAAGAAAAGAGGACACTTCCTTCTTTCAGGACAGAAGCAAATGTCGGCTGTTGTTGAGGGATGATCAATGATGAAATCTTGTGGACTTCTGTGGGGTTAGCTTTCCATTTACAAACTTCTTTCTTTCACTTTTTTAACATCCTGCAGGCAGGCATTGGTTGGTTTCTTGCATCACCTTCTATACAATGTCATTCAAAGCCCCATCCAGGCTCTAGTTCGTTCCAGCAAACAGAATTGTCTTACAGTTCTTCTTTTAATTGATTCCTTCTTCTCAGCCTTTAATCATATACACAGGAACAAATTAGTTGTGCTGACTCTCATATGTTGTTTAAATAGTCGCTGTGATATGATTGGAGGCCAGAGTTAACAGAGTCTAATGCTATTTGCATCCCAGGGTCCTACTTTCAAAAACAGACAATAGCTTAATTGTCTGTTTACAGCTTAATTTCTGTCAGTGCAGCCACAGCCACCCTGTGGGGGGACAGGCTGTCCAAATTGCAGTACATTTTTACCCATTTCTGATGTCATTTATCAAAAAAAAAAAAAAGCATGGGAAGTCTGAAGTCTGCAGTACAGCACCTTCTCTGGGATTCAGACATGCATAGATGAGATGAGATACAAATACGAACCCTTCTTTAATGAATTGCTGTAGTATTTAGTGGAATAACCTTTAGAAAGCATTGACTGTTGTGCAGAGCTTGATCTGACAAAAGGAAGGTAAAACTTCAGTCCTAAGTGGTAACATCCTGAAAACAGCACATGAATTATTCTCTGCTTAACACATCTCAGCACAAGGATTTTGCCTCATGTAGTCAAGGGCTTGCTATAATTAAAGCTAAATTAAGAAACAGATAAAACAGACTCCACTAGATAACGTAGCAGAGATTGTAATAAGGACTTACTCTTCTTGAATTAATGTATAACCCGTTACTGTTCTTATAATTGCTATCATAAGGTACTAACCCTCCCATTAGTCCTGTAGACACTTCCTAACTACATAAACATGCTATTGATGATGATCAGGACCCATGTGGTGATAATTGGTTTTGTCCCAAACAAATGAGAACAGCAGATACTTAGAAGATAAAGTCAACTTTTTCATATTGGGCTTCACTGTATATTACATGGCCAATCCAAATTCCATCTGAAGATTTTAAGGGACCTCTGATATGTGTCAAAATACCAATTTCTTCATTCCTAAATTTTTGTGCAATGTCTAGACAAATTACATGCTGGCAAATAGAAATTTGTTTTCTATGCTGACTGAGAAAATGAGCTGAAATTCTTTCCAGCAGAAGAGGACACAAGGCTTGCTTCCTATTGCATGAAAGTCCAACTTTATTTATTTATTTTGTTAATTCCACAGCAAACATAGAGCTCTTTGAGAAGATCTATTTTATGAAGAGAGACAAAAAAATGCTGGAAATCGGTGCAGTGCATTGATTAGTGTCCTTAGGTAGAGAGGAAATCCAAGGACAGATCCCTATTGCTACTGAATTGTGCACTTGAGTCTCCGTTCTCCCATGTGGGAGGCAGGGAGCAGAGGAAAGAAAGGGGAGGAAAAGGAAAGAGAAATAAATAGATAGCTCTAGATAGTTGAAGAAATTTTCATTGAACTAATATGTCCCTTCAACAAATGCTTGCATTTCCCTGGCATTTTTCCCCAGAGAAAACTCTGTCCCCCTCAGTCTTAGGAGGTCACAGATCTTCCACGCAGAGGTGAGGACACTGGCAGAGAGCAAGCAAGGGAAGCATGGGACATGACAGGGAGAAGCAGTGAATGGTCTCAGGGCAAAGACAGGATAGTATTGAAGCGTTTGGCAGTAGAGACTTACCAAAACCAACTATCCTTGCTTGAAAGATGAGAAGGAGGAAGAATAAAAGAGTTACCAGGCAAACTGAGAACTCTGATGCAACAGCTGATGCATTTAACATCATGTTCTTTATGTGTATTGATCAAATATGTAAAATTTCTACACTTAATCTGAAGAGCTAGGGGGTTTTTTAATAACTTCCTCTTCTACTGCATGAAGTAAACAAGCAAAACTGTAAATAAAACTAAGACGCTTTCCATTTCTTCATTGTTTCAGATGATGGAAAACTGTCCTTTGATGAATTCAAAGCTTACTTTGCTGATGGAGTCCTGAGTGGAGAAGAACTGCATGAACTTTTCCACATGATTGATACACAAAATACTGAGTAAGTGTCCCCTTCCCACAATCAGACTGCTACTCTGTACCTGAGAATGGAAAAAAAGACATCAGGTTGATTTTAGAAAACAAGTCTAAGAAGAAAGCTGCTTCAGGGAAGTTAGGCTGTGTCAAATGGCTGTAAACTGTACAAGTGAAGTGTTGCTAAACCTGTAGAAATATCTGCATGTTCTAATAAATGTGATTTCGGTACTGAGAACACAGGGTGGAAACTGGATGCTTTTTGTGTTCCCCACCCATGACAGTAAGGAAAAGGGTCTGTGGCTGATGGAAGATGATTAGGGGGCTGGAGCATCTTTCCTATGAAGGAAAGCTGAGGGAGTTGGGTCTTTTTAGTCTAGAGAAGAGAAGACTGAGGGGTGATCTCATCAACGTTTACAAATACTTAAAGGGAGGGGGACAGTCTTTTTTCAGTGGTACCCTGTGATAGAACAAGAGGTAACGGGCATAAACTTGAATATAGGAAGTTCCATCTCAACATGAGTAGAAACTTCTTTACTTTGAGGGTGGCAGAGCACTGGGACAGGCTGCCCAGAGAGATGGTGGAGTCTCCGACTCTGGAGACATTCAAAACCCGCCTGGATGCCATCCTGTGCAACCTGCTGTAGGTGGACCTGCTCTGGCAGGGGGGTTGGACTAGACAGTCTCCAGAGGTCCCTTCCAACCCCTAACATTCTGTGATTCTGTGGTCTACCCCATAAACATCCAGACAGTACATCATGGTAAGATATTAGTTGCCCTGTTCCTTAGGTACATGAATTTGGCCATCACCTTAATACTTTAGGACTTGCCCATTACCCCAGATAGCTCCAGACAGGCCTGTCCCCTAGGCCAGTTCTTCCTGACAGTGACTCTTCGATGGCTTTTTCCCCTTTGGATGTCTTTATCACAGCATCACACCCCTCCTTGTTTCCCTCTTCCTCAGTTTTTGCCATTCTTTCTCTACAAACACACAGTTCTCACGACAGTTGTGTATTGTCACCCCCAAAAGCCAACATGAGCCCAGGCCCATCACCCTGGTGTCCTGTTCAATGACCAGGTGTGATGCTGCCCATTGACATGACAATGCAATGTCATGACCCTTGCAGCAGTCCAGCTGAGGGCTTTCTCAGGAACCTTCTCAAAGCTCGTTCTTCTGAAGAAGCCTCACTGAAGGCCTTGTGTGCTTGGAAGGTTGTCCATTTTTTCCCACCATTATCAGCTAGTCTAATGAATATACTCTCCCTCCTTGCAAATTTTGCCTCCCTCCAATCTAAGTGGAATTATTAAACCACTTCACCTTTTCCAAAAAGTGTGGAGAAAAAAATCAATTGAACTCTGAAATCTGATCAATGACACGCAAGTGTATTCTAGGGAACATATATCTCAGTTTATGATCACTTATGAACATCTTCCAGGATGATAAACATCAGGATTTTTAAAAAGTTTCTAGGTTTCTATTAGCCAATATACAATATTTTTTTGTGAAAAATCTATAATTAAATTTATTCAGATATGAACTATTTAAACTGTTGCTTATTTCAGGCCATTTAAATATACAGTCTATATGCAGAACCACATTTCTTTGCTGCCTTAAGATTTTGGTTGCTTTTATCATAAAGGTGTCTGAAGCACCTTTCATGAGCAGTATTGTCTGTGGGATTATATTGAGCCATGAAATGCCTACAGTTAGGAATGCTCTTTTAGATCTGTCTTCTGCAGTCCTAAAAGCATTCACATAGGCACTTAATTCATATAAACAGAGGTATGTATCCCCTAGGAGTAAATGCCTAAATAACTCTGTGGATATGTTTTTTAGCTCTGATCTCTCTTATGTTTCTGTAAATTAGGCATAACCTCCCCAGAATCATTAGATTTAAGCCAGTACAAAATGGAAGTGTGGTACTGGACTCCTAATCCCAAGACCATCCTAAAACATCCAGTGACCATCCTGTGTTGAAGACTCTTGGTACTAGAATGCAACAAAGACAGAGAAACAGCTTTCCCAGATGTATCATTCTCCTTAACAGACAGCGCAGGAGAAGCAGCAATATAAACGGGTTATCTCTTATCATAAGAAAAGAAGAGAAGGCTGTCATCATTTTCCTAATTTCCCATATTTCCGTGATTTGTCAAAAGTACTTACACGCTATAAATTCAAAACAGAATGTTGCAGAAATACTGCTAAATACATAGATAATGTGTACAGAAGAAAAAAAGCGTAACATTTTAGTTTCCATTAATTTTTCTTAAAATCAGTGGCAAAGACTGAGAAACAAATATGATCTTGAACAGATGCAATGTACGCAGTCTACCTAATCCTGGCAAAATGAATCACATGCTTCCTAGCACACCATGGGAATTTGCTTAGCAGATTAAGGGCCTTCACAAAAAATTTTAACCCAGGGTCAAAGACTCATTTCAGAGTCAAAGACTCATTCATACAGCTTTGGATTTCCTCATCTGTACCGCATATCTGCATGAGAGTCATTTTGTTTTACCATGATTTCATTTGTCTACATTTGTTGGGGAGCATCCTCATAAGGGCAAATATCCTCAAGGACTATGTAAGATTTCTAAGATGTTCTACATCTATTTTTTCTTTCTTTTCATTTTTAAAGCTTTTTTTTTTAATTTGTAAAATATTTTTCTTTGTGATTTTTTTATTATTTTTTCTCTTTAGCAAAAAATATCTGGACCTGAACAATATGTAGAAAAGTGATAAAAATATTACATTTTTCCTCCCAGGAGGTAGGCATACCTGAAGAATAGGTGTGACTTTGTCGAATGCTACAGTTGTTAGCTAAGAACAGGTAATGAAAGTGGCACAGCAGCCATCTGGGAGAGAGATCATTCTCACTGTCCAGGAAAAGACTGGCAAAAAGCAGAGTGCGAAAGTCACAGAGAATACGTACTGTGAGGGATCACATTTTCATGTACTTCAGGGAGTTGAAAGACTAAGACTAAGAGAGCCTACTAAATTACCTTTTTCAACCAAAAGAAAGGGTGCTTTCTGTTGACTGGTTAACATTTGTTATAGAGTAGAACCTATATAGAGATAATAAGAAAACACGCTTAAAGCTTAGATTTAAAACAGCAACAAGAAGGTTTTTGAGTATGCTTTTTCATGAAGTCTTTAACTGATAGAAGGCTTAGTACCTGACTTTGCAGCTGAGAAGTGCTCTCTGCTGCTTGATCTTTCTTTTTAACAGAAGCAAATGCATTTGAAAAGCTTTCCCTTAGCACCTTTGAAAGCTTTTGAGAACTCTGCCATCATGCAGGCAGCAAGATGGAGCACGCCAAATATCGGGTATAGCAAAGAGACGGCATGGACAGTATAATGCAAATTCTTTGTTAGTATAGCTTTCCAGCAAAAATCACATGAAGCAGATATAATAAGGAGACAAAAGCTTTACTCACTGGCATTTGCTGAAAAGGGCAGATTATGTAAAGTGTCTCAAATTAGCCAGCTGGCTAAGAAAAGCAGCAAAATGTTCGTTGAACCTTGGGAAGTTTTGTAATGCAAACATTAGGAGAATCATGGACATATCAAACAATCCCCAAACCACCTATTTTGTGATGTTTTCGCTTGCAAATTACCCAAGGGAATGAAGTTAAAATCATGGCTTGTGCCTGTAATTCTGAAGTAGTTTATGGCTCATTTTTAGTAGGGGATGGTGAGAAATTCTACTCAGTTGTGTATCTAGTATGAGAAGATTTGCAAAGACTATTTTGTCTATCTTGTCCAGTTAAAATACAGACTCTGTTAAACTCTGGACAAAATATTTATCTTCTTTCTGCTTCACTTTGCTATTTACAAAATGCAAACTGGTTCCCTATCCCAGAAATATTCCGTGAGCATTGAGATTACGCAGTGATTTACACTACACGTAAATGACTAGGACAGATGGCTAGGGAAGCATGTCATGAGCTGCTAGATCATTGCTTGGAGTATCTCAAAATTTCCTACCCAGCTTGTCACAAGAGCAGACTTTGGGTTGATTCCACCTGCATTAAATCTTTTAGCTCTGCCAGCCTTCAAAACCTCACTGTGTGCATGGGTCTTTGTACTTCAAAGCCTGAAGATAAAACAGGAGAGGTGGCCTTGGGGTGATATCCGTGGGCCACAAGCTCAGGAAATCTGAATTCCCTTCTCAAATCTGCTGCAGCAATCTTTAAAAAAAAAAAAAAAATTCAAAGCATAAAAGACTTACACTAGCTTAACACTTTTAAGGGAACTAAATTAACCAGGTATTAAACTTACCCATTACACAGGTCCTAATGTCAGTCCTGTTGAAGAGAGATTTAGAAGATTATTAACTTTTAAAAAGACCAAGCCCAGCTAACATAACATACCTGTAACAGAGCAGATGATAGGCTCTGGAAGACTGTGAAAATGAGCAATTACCATTTTCAATGTGATAGCAGGGCAAATAATAGGGGGTTTAACTTCCCAGTAATTACGGTTGTGTCTGCCTAACCAACTATGATCTCTGCACCTTGCTATTCAGTGCAGACAAGTGTTATCTTTTTACAAAATAGAAGAAGAGTCAATTGGTACTGCAGTGACCAGAACCACCAGGAAAAAAAAATGAGTAGGAATTAGTTACCATCACGTAAAGTTTCCGAAAGATAGGTGCAATAGCAATTCGTTATGCCAGGATGAATTTATGTTTATGATTTGTCTAGACCATAAAGTACAGGTTATTCATCCAGGGCAGATCATTGCTTTTACTGAAAAATTGCATTAGCTGAGGATATTTCCTCAGTATTTGAAATATATTTTGCAATTTATGAATATACTTATGTGTAGACTGGCTATTTTTTTTTCTTGCTATTTCATAAAATTTACATTACCTTTTTATAACATTTTCAACATTAAATAAATACCAGTAAAGACACGCTGTACAAATTGATTGCTTGATTATTCTAACTTCCATTCCTTTTTCCTTTTGATACAGCCTGAAATAAATGTATAAATTAATATACATCAGGTACAAAATACATTAATAATGATGCTATCACTATCTAGACAACCAGATTAGGTGAAGTAGTGTGCCCATGCAAAAAGAAAGTAATTTTTCCCTTATTTTACTACTGCTACAATGTTTTTCTTTTATTGGTGTTTTAATACAAGAATTATATTTGTAAGAGCTGGCAATCAAAAAGAGAAATTCTAAACAATTAAATTTGTGGAGGGGTCTTCTGTCTACTGAACCGTAAGCCAATATAATAATTAGTCTAAAGGCCAACTGCTAGACACACAGAGTTACACAGAAATGACCCTTGTGAGCAGATTAGCTCATACCTGTTCACAAGGGCTTAACATGGGTGTGGGTTTTTTTAAAAAAAAGTCTCCTATGACCACAAAGAAACAAAAGGACACTGGCCCAATGGGCCACTGTTGTGACCCAGTGAATGCCAGTCTCCTGTTTGTTAATCAAGGCAGGGAGATAACACCAAGAATTAAGTCATACATTAAATTAGTTTTAATGTTCTTCAGTAAAACAAGCAATCTCTGGTTATTCAGAGGTACTGTGTTTCAAAAGCTACATAAAGAGACAGTAGACTGCTTTGATTAAGCTGTACAACTAGCATCCTGATGTGTAATTAGCACAAGGTGACTGCTTTAGGGGAGTAGCAGTTAACTGTTCTTCCTTAAATGCAGTTTCCAGTATTGTCATTACTTCAGATGGAAGCTGAAAACCAATTAGGCATTTGACTTACACTGAAAGTCGTACCTGTTTGTGCTTTCCACAATCTTACGAAACATTTGGGCAATCCCTACTCAATCATTTACTATTAAATAGTGTAAAGAAGCTGTTATGGAGGGTCCCCACTCAGACGCCCTCACTCTGCCAGTCTAAGAAAAGTCTTTGCATCGACGCAGCAGTGAGGGCTGGGCTGTGACCGCCAGCCCTCCAGGTTCTGGCTTCCTAGCATGTAGCACTTAGCACTTGCATCTACTGCAAAGCAGTGTCTTCTATTCAAAGAACCTAAAAAAAAAAAAAAAAAAAAAAAAAAAAAAAAGTGTTGTACAATGATCCTTCTCCCTTTATTCATAAGGGTTTAAGTGTTTTGCAGGCAGCCCAGAAATGAGCACGCTACAAGCATCAGGGCAACATCTTAAGCTCTGTTGAAGGTACCAGGAGGCCAAGGTAGACCACCACAGCATGTGTGGTAGGAGTCAAGGCACCACAGCACAAGTTAGACCAACATGAGGTCATGGCAGTGGGCAGGGAAGGAGCAAGAGGGAGACCTTGTCTCTGTCTCCTGATTTGACACATATTTGACATGATATCTGCGTTATATGTATGTAATGTCACAGCTGGGAGCTTGTCAGTGCTTGTCCTGAGCCCTCAAAAAACCTCAATGCACTCTATGTGAAAGCTGAGTTAACCTTTTCAGAGGAGTTTTGTGAGGGTGAAGGAAGCCCAGTGTGGTTTCTCACTCCTCTCTCCCCTCCCCAACCTCATCTCCAAGCTACACAGTGCTCAGCGAGGCCCTGCAGAGCTGGTGGGAGCAATGGGTAGGGTCTTGGAGGCAAATGCAGGTCCTGCAAAAGCACCAGAAGTCTTTCGCAGGGCTGACGAGGAAAGTGACAGCACACAACTCATGGAGGACATGGTCTGCAGGTCACAGCTGAAGTAATTTTGAAGCTGAAGACCCACATGCTCTGCTGTTTTGGGGTATCCTAGTTGTTAAATCTTTGATCAAGTGAACATGAAACACTCATTTTGGTTGGGGAGCAACTTGTATGACCATGGGATGACTTTAAATCAATACACACAGCTCAAGGCTAAGGCTATGAGTGACCAATGCTCAAAGCCATCTGAAGAAAGGAGAAGTGAGCTGGTGATATTTTAAGTACTTTAACAACATAAGCATCATTCCTACTACCTAGCTTGTATCTTAACGCCTCCACGAGTTCTCATCTGATTTCTAAATCCAATGTGTGCATATGTTCAGAGCACCTGCCTGGGGGTTGTAATACTGCTGAAGAAACTATTTAAACTCCCAGTTATCCCAGCTCGGAAAACCCCACCTTGTGGGATTAGCGTCCTCTAAACAATAGATTGCATTAGCTGGACTTCCCATCTGCCCTACTGAACGCTAAACAGCTTGCAGGCAAGACAGTATCGCAGCACAGCTCAGCTTCAGAGGAGGTCGTTCAGTGGAAATACAGCTGTTTCGCTTATATGTGTTATCACCTGAATAAGTGTACTGGAAGCAGAGAAAAGTATCAGCAGCACAGGTTTTTTTATACGTGGAGAGAAGTATGCAGGAAACATTTGAAATTTGTGGATTATGGCATGAATGCTTTTACAGCTTATTTCCTTGGTAAATCTGCCCCTGCCTAATTTTAACGTCAACTCTGATGAGCCTGTGTTTCAGCAGAGCAAGAATCCTTGATATAGTTAATGGTTTAGTGGATAGGTTTTAGCAGTCATTGCAAATGTAAACCTCTCTTTTACTCTTATCCTTCTCCCTTCCCTCCCCCCGACTCATAACTTCCACGGAAATTGTTTTTGCATAATGGCAGCCTCGGGGAAAAGGTGTCAGAAGATAATGAGAAGATTTGACAAAGTTACAAATTAAGAGATATGCAGAGGATCTCAAGGGGATTCAGTCTGCAGCACTGCCGGAGAGATAGTGCAATAAATGCTTCACTGATCACTGACTCGAGTCAGTGGGGAATCAGACTTGTTTTTCTCACTTTTTTCATTGTTAAAATGAAGTGCTCAGCCAGGACCTTAGTTACAGGGTAGGAGGGATGCTAGAACTGTTGAGGCAGACCTGGGGCACCGGCAGCTTCCCGAAGGCAGGTATCCCATCAAGCCTTTGCATGTGGCACAACTTAAAGATAAACTGTAGGCAAGCCAGAGATGAGTTTGGTGAGGACCTGACAGTCTTGGCTACCTGCAGCTCTGAGCTTCTGCAGGCCAGTGGGGAGAGTCTGTCATGCTGCAGGTACTGCACATGTAGGGATGGCGCTATGGAGAGATGTCTACTCTTGCATGTAGACGTATCAGTAGAGTGTCGGAGGCTCCCTTGTAGTCAATGAAGTCACCTAAGAAGTAATACTACTTACCCAGGCTTCAGCACTGTTACCCAGACATACTCCCACCTGAAACGCCAGCCAAGGTGGACAGGATGGCACAGGAGAAGCCGTTGGAACATTGGTGGTGGGAGAAATGCTAGAGCATCTGAAACAACGCAGATGCCTGTGTTATACCCAATGACTCAGGCTCCTGCTAGCTGGCCAACCGAAAAGCTCCCAACTCCATTGAATACACAGGGTCTCGTTTGCCAGGCAATGGAGGTTGGACACCCAGTACACATATGGACATCTATAGTTAGGACTTTGAGCCCCAAAAGTGAATCCACCTCCCGCCCACCTGCCCAGGTCTTTATTAGCAGAGTCCTAGTTCCTCCCTTGGGTCAAAAGAGAAATGCTGAGATCATCTGCCCTAGTAGTAAACTCCAAAAGGATGCCAATTTGACGTCTGAGAGCAAGAGGTTCGTTAATGTTAAGCTTGCCATTGTGGGACCCCATCCGACCACGTTAGCCTGTAACCCAGTACTGTGCACTGAAACTAAAATTAAATGCGTGTTATATGGGACCACAGTGCTTCCTTCAAGACTGTGGTTGTAAAGGTAATGATGACAAATCCTCAGTATTTAACAGTAGTCTAAGGACAGTAATTATCTGTGCCTGGGACAGTTTGCTTTTGTTTCAGTTGGAAGGTATATTTTAGTCTCACGCTATTGATGATTTATATCGGTTCAATACAAGTGCGCAGGAAAAAAAAAAATGAACTTCTAAGTACAATGAGGAAAAAAAATTATTAAAACCAGCATGAGGTACAGACAGGTTCTTTAATTAGGTGAACTACAGATGAGTGAAAAGTGTTTTTTCTAAAAATGAATTACTGAATGCAAAAAATTGCATGAGGAAAATAGTACATTGGGTTTTGGCCATTTTCTAAAACTAGATCTTTTACAATAAGAATTTCAGGCATATGGTGCAGCACTGATCGAAAAGTACGTTTGCTACTACTTAAGAGACATAGTTGCAGCTATTGGCTTTAACTGTCAGACTTTTCAAGCCAATAGCTACAGAAATCAGTTTGGAAATGAAGTACAGAGAAAAAGGCAAGAAACTGATGAGAATGAGCTGATTATACAGTTTAGTATTTCATGACTGAACAAAACAAGTTCACTGAGAATGATTTACACAGTCCTGATGCTGATGGATTCTCTGGTCAAACAGACGAGTTACAAATAGAGTTACTTGGAAATTTTCCATATGAATGGTTATTTTTAATGGGAAATTCAACTTTCTGCAGAAAAAAAATGAGAATCGCTCACGCTGGGAAAGTCAAATGGTAATAAGTAGTTTCAATTGCATTGACCTAAATGGAGCTGACCTAGGATGTTTCATTTCAATTCAGTTCTTCAGAAAATAACATTGGCTTCCTAGCAGTGAGCTCATTGCTTTATGGTTGTTGTGTAGTTTGAGGGCCCTAGTCCCGTAATCTGAATTTCCCAGAGAACCACTGCAGTATTGGCATCTCTATCAACACGTACATTTCTAAGGAGTTTAATAAACCAAAAGAAAAATAAATGAAACAATAAAATAATGAAACATTTTATTTTGTGTAACAATACATAATTTAATATCAGTTTAAAAACTATTATTTGTGATAAAAAAAAAAAAAAAAAAAGAAGTGGAAGCATTATCATGTACAAGGTGAAAACTGAAATTTGCTCCTTTTGGCAAAAGAGCCACCATGATGTTACCCCTCATCTCCTCCTTTAGGTTGGTGTCATAGCTCTGCAGCCCTTGCACAGTTCTCTACAGGTTTTAGCATGTACTGCAACTTTTAATAGCATTATTGAGACTTTTTTGGCAACACAGAGACTATTATAGCTGAGGGGATTAAAGTGGCTAGCCAGCTATGGAGTCATTGCATCCCTGCGAATCATCGCCTAATGCAAAGGGCTACAGAGTTTTCTTTTCAGACAAGGTGTTAGTCAGTAAAAAACTTTTATTCTCTCCTGTAGTCCTGCCACATGCAGAACAGCTAGTGACGATTCTGAAGTTATCACTTGGCCTGGAGCTAGGCATAAGCAAACTAGGCAATTATTTAGTGCAGAAAAATGTGGGAGATTAAAACAGCCATGACCCCACTGCCTGTATCAGAGCCCAGAAAGCCAGGCTGGCCACTGCCTGTGAAAGGCTAGAGGATGCACAGTCCAGCTAGCCCTGGGCTTGAAGACCCGCAGCGTCCTCAGGGCAGCGGCAAGTTTGGCTTCCCAGGGACCAGCCCCTGGAGGTCTGTCCCACTTTTGCCCCTTCTTCCTCCTCTCCCTTTTCTGTGGGAAGAGGCCAACCCCTGGGCTTGTCCCAACTCCACATCCTACTGATGGCAAAAGGCAGTTTTGCCTCCACTGATAAGAAAGCTTGAACACACCTGAGCGAAAAGGTCTTTGCTGTTGCAAAGGATCTGTGAAGCAGAACATCCTTAAAATGGAAGTGCACATGTAAGACTTACCTAGTTTTGCTGACTTGAAGTGGGATGGTATGCAGGCTTTTTTCTTGCAAAGCATTTACAGCTTTTTGGCTGGTACTGTCCACAAATGGCTATTGAGTTACCCTTGCACAATCCAAGTAACACTTAATTCCTTTCAGTCACAAATTATATGCTTCTACTTAACAATAAGAGATACCAGCCTCAAAATTTCCTCCCTAAAACCAAATTTAGCAGAGAGACATGCAAATGGGACCCAGAGAATAGTTGGTTCAAACCTCTGAAATAAAACCTCATATCTGAGAATGAGGAGAGATCTGAAGAAGAAAGCATTGTTTTTCTCCAGCTATGATAGTCATGGCAATGAATTTCCTAAATTAAGTTAGTTTATGAAGTCTCTCATATAGTATGGATTCTTCAAGAAAATAACTGTTTTAGATGTCAGAGCCTGTACTTTATACATCTATATTCCTGTACTGAAGGTATGTCATTGCCTGTTCTTGCGATCCAGGGAATATACACAGATCTTCTGCTGGTATCTCTGCCTAGAGGTGCCCCTTGTCCCAGAGAAAGGTATGGGTCAGTGGATGAGGCTGGGGATGGGTGGAATAGCTTTAGCCTTCCCTCCTCCCTGGCTGTCCCCAGTCCACAACTGACTGTGGTGGGCAGAACTAGAGCGTGGTCACAGCTGCTTTGCACTCCTATGTTTTTCTTCACAGAAAGGATTATCAAGCATTGGAACAGGCTGCCCGGGGAAGTGGTGGAATTGCCATCCACCCCTGGATGTACTTAAAAGACATGTAGACGTGGTGCTGAGGGACATGGTTTGGTGGTGATTTTGGCAGTGTTAGGTTTATGGTTGGACTCGGTGATCTTAAAAGTCTCTTCCAACCTAGATGATTCTATGCTTATTTTGGGCCACTTCCAGAAGTATCGCAAATAGCACTTATGCCACAGTTCATTTTGCTTATGTTTCTGTTACTGCGCAACAGATATGATCAACTTTGCAGTTATCAGGACTGCTCAGTGAAATATTTGTATTATCATGTTATTAGGCAGGAAACATTTTAGACACGAAGTCAGACATGTAAAAGGACTGCATTTAGTAGTCAGAAAGCAAATTGAGAGCAGAAGTTTAAAAAATGATCATGCAGTTTAAAAAATGACGTGAATGCATTTGGCTGCACTCTATGCTTCGGGTGCTTATCAGGAGTGGAGTGCTGGTGCCTGGATGTGAGTCATCCAGCAAATATTGCAAATAACATGTTCAGCATTGCCAGATTATAGGTCTAAGCAGAAGCATCCTTGGCATACGCACCCACTGAAATGATGAACAGGTGCCCACCATAAACCTGAGTACTGAGTTGCAGAAACTATACTATTAAATATATTCCAAACTTCTTTAATTGCTTCTGTAGCATCCAGCAGGGAGTTCAAAATTGTTAGTATACAGAAAAAGAATTTCAAGATTTGTTCATGACTGTGTTTGAAGCAGCACGTTATTTTTTCTGAGAATGAAATAATCAGTGACACAAAATTATAGGTTCCCCGCCTAGAACAGCATCCCCTTCAAACAGGATGCCAAGAACAATGGAGCCTCAGATGGTATTTATAATTGAGAAGGAACTTTGAGTATGCTAAATTGAAGTCCATGTTCTTTATGTCATTTCTATGTTCTGTCACAGGCTTCCTGAGAGCTGCCATGCAAATCACTTTGGACAATAATTTTCCCACTATTCGGGTGCCCAATTCTAAATGAAAATGAATTCAGCACCTAAATACTTTTCCATTTTCACTCGTAGTCCATTTGCAGCTGCGAACGTCACTTCTGTCAATAGGACTAGCAGCCATGTTCTGATGACAGCAATGCTGAAAGCCTCTGAGCCACTCCCTTACTACCTCACTACCACACTACTGAGGATAATGCAGAGGAACAAGGACCAGAATGGATTTTAATAGGAGACTTGAAAAGAGAGCATGAATTTGACTGACTAACAATGTGAAAGGATGTTTTAAACAGTTAGCAAGCCGTACGTTAAGAAATGCAGAAATCTCTTTTACAAAGAGAAGACATTAGGGTAGATGATGTGAAGGGGCAGAAAATGCAAGGACAATGAAGAAAGAGTAGGCATCATAACAACAAACTTATGTCATTTAACGTCATCATATTCTGTCACTGCTTTTGGACTCAGTAAATTTTCCATCCTTCAGGGTTTCAGTTTGCATTCAAGGAGGGAACACCTGGACTGTTCCAAAAATGACTGCTACACTGCAGAAGTGGTTGGTCAGACAGGTTTGGTCGCTGGTACCACAGTGTTCTGTAGTGAACAGCCTTAAGGAGTCACAGACGCTTTTTCCCATCACACAGTTTCTTGGCCTAAGAGTTAAGTTTCTCAGCTTCAGCACCAATTCCTACAGACTATGAATTTCATTATACCTGCCACGAAGGTCATTGGAAAAATTAGATGCAAGACCCATTTGCAGTGATTCAACTTGACCCGTACAAATATAAAGCAGGTCACCTGTAGTTCATAAAAGTTGTGGGAAAAATCTCATATGTATCATAAATTAAAAGTGTTCAGAAGTTTTTATAGCCTTGAGTAAGCAAGTTGGTGACAACTGAGGTTCCTGCGATTTCTGTCTCTCTCCCTTACGAAATAAAAGCCAGATGTATGGAAGTTAGCATTGGTGAAATTGACTTCAAGATAATACTGTGTCATCATTTTATTAAAAGGTCAATGAAAAAAGCCCATTAAAAAGATAAGTGAAAAAAATGCTAAGTGCAATCAGCCATTCAATATTCATCCTTCAGCAATATTCAAAAGGGCATTCATGCTTTTAAGTTTATTTAATAATCGGTTTATTCTCCTCCTTGGAAGGAAGTCAATATACCAACTTTCAGAATCGAGCTGTAGGTCAAATGGCTTATCTTTTGCCTATTAAAGCCTCAGAGAGAAAATACTGCTCAAGAGTTGATCAAGATCAACTTGCAGCCCTGAGGAGAAGGACTTGGGAGTGCTCATGGATGAGAAGCTCAACATGAGCCGGCAGTGTGCGCTGGCAGCCCAGAAAGCCAACCGTATCCTGGGTTGCATCAAAAGAAGCGTGACCAGCAGGGCACGGGAGGTGATTCTCCCCCTCTACTCTGCGCTTGTGAGACCCCACCTGGAGTACTGTGTCCAGCTCTGGAGTCCTCAACATAGAAAAGACATCGAACCGTTGGAACAGGTCCAGCGAAGGGCCACTAAGATGATTAGAGGGATGGAGCACCTCTCCTATGAGGACAGGCTGAGAGAGCTGGGGCTGTTCAGCCTGGAGAAGAGAAGGCTCCAGGGAGACCTGATAGCAGCCTTTCAGTATCTGAAGGGAGCCTACAGGAGAGCTGGAGAGGGACTCTTTGTCAGGAAGTCTAGTGATAGGACAAGGGGTAATGGTTTTAAATTGGAAGAGGGGAGATTTAGATTAGATATTAGGAAGAAGTTCTTTACTGTGAGGGTGGTGAGGCACTGGAACAGGTTACCCAGGGAAGTTGTGGAGGCCCCATCCCTGGAAGTGTTTAAGGCCAGGCTGGATGGGGCTTTGAGCAACCTGCTCTAGTGAGAGGTGTCACTGCCCATGGCAGGGGGGTTGGAACTTGATGATCTTTGAGGTCCCTTCCAACTCTAACCATTCTATGATTCTATGATAAGACGAAATCTGTTTGAAATTCAAAACTGAAGAATTTTGAATTGTATGGAACACCTGCATACATTTATGTATTTATATAACGTTGGCATGGGAATATGACAATATGACTATTCTTTTCAGGTTACTAATTTTTCTGAATTTGGTACTGGTGAAACTGTTTGTACAGCCAGAACAACGTAGAAGTTACGCATGCTGATGGGCTGTGTCTAGTTTTATCCTCCTGCTGCACTGTCTCTCCTGTGGAGTGCTACTGGCCAGTGAAGATTGCAAAGAGGAGGAATCTGTTGGCTTTTCCCCTCGTTCAACATGGAGAGCTGAGCTCTCTGAGCCATGCTATCCATCACAGCAGCCACAGAAGAGGAATGCAGGCAGAAAGGTGGGAAAAAACCAATTTCTGGGGTTTAGATGGATTTCTGCCAGCACTAAGATCAAGCACGTAAAGCCTGAGGAGCAGTGACTGCACCATGACGCACAAAGGCTGGGTGAGGAATTTCAGAGGGGGTTATCAGTGAGTAGGAAGGTGCCAGTGGAAACACGATTCGGGAGGGAAGCTGTGCCTGCAGCCAGCTACAGCCTCGGGCTTAGGACAAGCCTCCCTAAGGCAGCAGAGCAAGGCCAGCGAGGACCAGGCACTTGCATCTCCTGCTACAGCCCAGGCAGGGAGGCTTCATATCCCAGTCAGGCTAAGCTTTGCATCCTACTACGTGACAGTCCAACAGAAAACACTACTAAGCTCACTAACCTCCTATCCTCTTATCTTTCCAGCAATCTTGACACAGAAGAGCTCTGCGGTAAGTTCCTTTTTAGTGAAGAATATAATCTATGCCTGCAGCAGCCCTGTGAAAGTGAACATACAATGTGATATGATTTTTTTTTTTTCTGTTTAATCTTTGTAGCTCAAACAGAAAATAATTTCCATAGAAAGAACTCCTGGGAGAATACAGATAGCTTATAATCTTTTCAGATTCTTGTCACCCATTACATGCAGAAATTGCATCAAAAATGTTTTTCCTAATCAATACTTCACATTCTCTGAACTTCAAGGTTTGTTCTGATGTAAAAATAGATAGATAGATAACTTCTATCCTATTTCCCTTTCACGTAAAAAATTTTTCTAGCTAGTTCATCACTTTCAAAGGTATGAGTCTTGGCAATTTTGAAAGAGATTGTTGTTTTAGTAACCCAGTGGAGGGAAGTTCATTGCTTTGCTCTAACTTGATCTAGTAAGAACAGAAGCTTGACAAGTTCTATCATCCTTCATCACACAAAAAAAACCCCCCACAACTTCTGCAAGGCCTAAAGGTTGGCCTAGTTACCCATTTCTGTGCCCTGTTCTGAGCTGTGATTTGCTTTCCTAAAACCCTGTTTTGTCTCCAGCTGATCTTTCAGCACCTGATTTAGGAGTGCTGCTTGCAACAGAAAACAATTCACAGAAGCTTTCTGCAAGTCCTCCCACAAAATGTCAAAAAACCCCAGTCATGCTTGTCAAAACCAGCCTATTTCTAAGAGAAAGAGGGCAACATGATAAGTTTTCCAAGGGTCAACAATGTTGAAGACCTGTAAAAGCTGAAAATGCTATCAAGCTGAATGCTAGCTCACTTACTCACCCACAGGGTGACTCTACCCATAGTCAAGAACCCATTGAGGAGCACCTTAGCCAGTGGCTTATAAATATACAACAAGAGGCTCAGCTGAAGTGAATTGGGCTGTGATGACTTCTGCTGGTTGACAATCTGGCCAAAATTATATAAACCTGGCCAAGGAAGAGAGGGGGTTTTGCTCCACAGAGAATTTAGTGATGTTGGTGTTGTGCTGGAGGCTTACAGGTTTGCTTCACACCTGACCTACCTAGCTGCCTCAGGCTGGCCAGAGGGCTGAGGGAGGTCTCAGCCCAGCACTGGCTCTGTTTACTGCCTGTTTCAATTAAATATGGGCTGCTTCAGCTGCCTTTTAAATTTTTCATAAGTTGCCACTGGAGTGTTTCTCATCTGTGTATCTGGTAGTGAGTTTACTCGACAGATGTTTACGCTAGTGGTTCTAGAGCTATCTAACTTATCTCAGTTCTCCTCAGAAATGAAGCTTCACTTCCAGGACACTAATTCGCAATATGTTTTCATTCTAAATCATTTCATTCAGCCTCTCAGCAATACCAAGTCATGTGGCAGTGCTCCTGAAACCTTATGCTTTCACAGCTCCCCTGAGAAGCTCATGCTGACCTCTTAAAAGCCTCAAAGTATTGCTATTTATTATTTCAAAAAGCTCCTGTCTAATCTTGTTCTTCCTGTCTGCTGTTTAGATGTTGTTTTTCATGTTCTTCCAGGTGATCTGATGTCTAAATGCCTTATCTAATGCAGTCTGTAGCTTTAACATAATTTTCTTTCTTTCTTTTTCACATTTTTTTCCTTCCTGTGCCTCCCTTTATTGTATTTTTGCCTCATCAACCAAATAGGAACTCAGGTCATGATTTCCCAGGTTTGCCGCTGCCTCCTCTTGCTGTAATCCCTCTGATCGAATTATGCTCCCTGATTTTACATCAGTTCGTTCTGTTAAAATGTCCTTTGCTTTGAGCAGCTATGCAAGGATATCCTGCAGCTGATGTTATTTCTGTGATTTTTGTTAAAAATATTTTGCATGCATCATTTTTGTTGAAAACATAATCAGAATACCTGGGACTAGAAGCTTATCTGGCCAACTTGTGATATCTTCATTTCTCAGAGAGAAATGGTCTCAGCTGACTCCGACTCGCAACAGCCCCCACTCAGTCTTATCCCCTCTAAGGGCTTTACCAGAATTATTCATTTTTGTATCAATATAATCAGGTTTAGTACATACACATGAAAACTTCATTTCCTACTAGTAACTGTAAAGAGGATATTAGACTGAAAATGCAATTTAGAAAGAAAATATAGATATTTTGAAAATACATTTGGTTCAGCTCACAAACCGATATTTTAAATTTTTGTCAATTTGGCAACTCATTTAGTGAAAGAAAACGTTTTGAAACAGTGATTTTGCTATTTTAAGCACTTCAGGAATGATTTTGAGGGAAATAATACAAAATTTAAAAATAAAATCATACCTTTCATCATAACTTTTGTTCATTTTATATATTTAGATAGTTTATAATGCCATAACAGAATTCAAATTTCATAAAATTGATATTAGTGAA
This sequence comes from Chionis minor, assembly GCA_013398295.1. Lineage (NCBI taxonomy): Eukaryota > Metazoa > Chordata > Aves > Charadriiformes > Chionidae > Chionis > Chionis minor. The sequence goes on along the minus strand of VZSF01006852.1, from coordinate 543,554 downwards.
ATACTGATTTTTCAGGTCATGAATAGGTGATACGGGTTTTCTTCTTCTTTTAGAATATTTTTCCCAGCACTTGGGAGAGTATGAAAATGTTCTATCTGTCTTGGAAGCCTTAAACATAACCATACTGAAGGCACTGGACAAAACAAAGAAAGTAAGTAAAAATTGTGAAATTTTCTTTACTTTATTTGAACATGTAGTCAATATTTTTCTTATCCAGATGAAGGTACTAATCTGTATTTAAGGTCTTCCACATATATATGTTTGTAGCAAAGTCCAGTAGGAAAAGGCTTGTCAAAATGTTTGAGTATCAAAGCTGTAAATCTCTGTCTGCAAAATATTACAGTTTGGATATAACCAAAATTGTCTTTGCAAATGATCTGAAGAATGTTCTTCGCATTGTTGTACCAAGAGAGAGTTCCATGTCCCGTGCCAAATGTGGGTAAGTATTATCAGCATATCAACATTTGAAAATAATCCGAATTTGAAAAAATTATCCAAGTTTTTTAAGTAGAAAACATGTTAGTAAAAGATGCTAATGACTTAAACTATATTAATGACTACCATTAAATTAGGCAAGAGTCATCAGGAGACATACTGAGGAATTGTATTTATGTTACTATTAAATGTAGATTCCAGGATAATTTTAAAAGATCTAAAAGGGCTGTAATATCTCTCCCCATGCTCCCTGAAGCTGAAACCCAGTACTTTTATGATTATAAAATCATCCTATAGGCAGCGTCTGTGCAACACAACTACTTAGTACTGGCCAATGTGAAGCACTTGAAAGTATTGCTGATGGGAACAACAGAAGACATACAAATTTGGGTTGGGTGAAACATCCTGACCAAGAATAAGATTTCACTTCCAATTCAGGCATTTTAAACAAAAGCAGCCCTCTCAGAGTCAGCAAAGAGGAGGTGTTAGGGCTGTTGCCCACCAGCAAGGGGACATTCACCCCAGAGGGAAGAGACATTTCTCAGGAGGAGAAGCTCGGTCTCTCCACCTGATGGGGGGTGTAGTCATGCAGCAGGACATGCTAGGCAGCCAGTCCACTTGGCACTCAATTCACTGTGGTCATACCTGTTCATTCATACCACAAGCCAGCTGGATGTCTGATAGAAAGTGCATCAAGACATTGGGTAATACGCTCCTTTTCCCTGGCTCAACAGTTAAATATTCTGTGCAAGGTGGAACAGCTTCAACAGGTGAGGGAAAGCACAAACCAGGGAAGGAAGCGTACCTAGATCCTCCAAACTCAACCCCAGGCCCGCACCACAAAGCTGTCCACTGGAAGGCGAGCAGTCAAGAACAGAAGTTTCAGCCAAAAATTTTCAGTGGGATCTGTAGAGGAAAAAAAAATCCCTGATTTTTTTCAGTCGATCAATGGAGAGATCAACAGGGAGAAAGCTGTGCTTCTCTAGCAAAGTTATCTTTGACATTCATGTGTTTGCAGGAGTGCAGCACTCATACATTTTACATGAACTGCCAAAATAAAAACCTGAAATATGTTTTTAGAGCTTGAACCAAGTAAGCTGAACGTCTGTTCATGCTGTGCATCTTCCACTCCTAATGAAGCGAATGTGTGCTGACTCACTGCCTCACTGGGCTGGACACTGAAAAGCAACAGATTAGTTTATTCTAGCAATAGATAATTTTAAAAAAACATAATTAGCTATGTGTATAAGCTACTGCTGAAGGGCAAGACGTCATCTGGTAACTACTGGGAGTAAACAGAACACAGCATTTAAGAATTCAGAAGTAAATTACAGAGGAGGAGTCCCAGCAGACTACTCAGAGTTGTAAGAAGTAAGCATTGGCCTGACAGGAAAATGGATACGAAGATCTGGAATATCAGTGTTTCATTTGTCTGCTTGAAGAACCAATCTAAAAAGAAGTAAATGAGAATTTCTTTAAATTTTATTTTCCTGTCTGAAGATTCAAGCTTAATGGGGTTTCTGTCTTACAGGAATATCCCAACTGACTATTTGTTAGAAGTGGCAGAACTAGAGCAAGGGTAACACTGGAAAAAACACTTTTAATTAAATCAGTAGACAGTGTGTGACCACAGTCAAATAAAATATGTGTCCTCAAATATTCTAACATAGATCTTTCTACCAAGGATATGTCCAGCAACTACAGCTTTGCATGGAAATGAAATTCTGAATTCAAATTTGGGATTATTCCCAACAGGAAGTCAGTTCTCAGGAAACAGATAGGTTATATGACCTGACTACCTGATAAATCATTGGAGTGCAAATAATAAAATTTCTATCTTAAATACTCCAAGCTTTTATTGAAGTCTAAAATCTGGAATATACCCATCTAGTATCCACCCACAGCAAGTGTGTCAATGACACCAAGCTATGTGGTGCAGTCAACATGCTGGAGGGAAGGGATGCCATCCAGACAGACCTGGACAGGCTTGAGGTGGGCCTGTGCCAACCTCACGTAGTTCAACCAGGTCAAGTGCAGGGTCCTGCATGTGTGTTGGGGCAACCCCAAGAACAAATCCAGGCTGGGCAGAGAATGGATTGAGAGCAGCCCTGAGGAGAGGGGCTTGGGGGTGTTGGTGGATGAGAAGCTCAACATGATCCAGCAATTTGTGTTTGCAACCCAGAACGCCAACTGTATCCTGGGCCACATCAAAAGCAGCGTGGCCAGCAGGTCAAGGGAGGTGATTCTGCCCTTCTACTCTGCTCTCGTGAGACCCCACCTGGAGTACTGTGTCCAGCTCTGGAGCCCCCAACATAAAAAAGATGTGGACCTGCTCAAGCTGGTCCAGAGGAGGGCCATGGAGATGATCAGGGTGCTGGAGCACCACCCCTGTGAAACCAGGCTGAGAGAGCTGGGGTGACTGAGCCTGGAGAAGAGAGAGCTTTCCAGTATTTAAAGGAGGCCTAGAGGAAAGATGGGGAGGGAATGCAGTGACAGGATGAGGGGTAAGAGTTTTAAACTGAAAGAGGTTAGATTTAGGTCAGATATCAGGAAAAAATTCTTCACTGTGAGGGTGGTGAGACACTGGGACAGGCTCCCCCGAGACGTTGCAGATGGCCTGTCGCTGGAGGTGTTCGACAGGCTGGATGGGGCTTTGAGTAATCCGGTCTAGTGGGGGCTGTCCTTGCCCATGGCAGCGGAGTTGGAACTAGATGATCTTTTAAGTTCTCTTACGTGAGGAAGGGAAACACATATCTGAGGATTTTTAGAGGGACTTAATGGCGTTTGATATTTGATGATTTCTCTCCTTAGGATGGAGAATCTGCATGAGTTGCTTATACAAGAGTGGTTAGGACAGACTGATCATTGGTGACAGTTGTTTTTCTTGTACCTGCCAGGTTGCTATTTTGCTGATCAAAGTACAAGCTGGGATAGTTCTGTTTATCTTGTTTCTTCTTCATCTTATATACGGGAAGCATTAAAAATTGAAGTCAGATCTTTACAAAAGCATTGGAAGGCTTGTTTCTTTAAGCCTTTTTTCTCATGTCTTTTATAACAAAACACAGAAGCATATTTAAGTAAATATTTAGTCAAAATCTTTAATCTTAACCTTTTTATTACCCAAATAAATATAACACTTTCAGTAAGCTGCATTTTTATTCCATTCCGTAGCTTTGAGTCACATACAAATACAGTGACAAAAACATTTGCAACCCACAGCACAGAAAATATTATCTGCCATTGAATAGGGATGTAGGTAGATAAAAACAGACCATTTTTTTAAAGGTGCCTGACATCTTGGTTCTGTTGTCTTGTGAATACTGAAAATTAAAAATTTGTAGACCAAAAAATATGTCTTCCTTAAGTTATGAAGCCATAAATTTGTTGCTATTTGTCTGTTATTCAGTAAGAACAAGTTTTACTCTATCATTTTTATTTTTGGTATTGCTATAGTTTGTTGCAAATGCAACCTGCTGGTGGCAGTGAACTATTCTGTGCTCAGTAAACTAGCAAAGGCTCATTTAATTACCCAAAATGTCACTTTCATATGAAATGTAATTGACCACATAGAAGTATTCAGGGGTTTAACCATAGGTACCTAGTGGCATTTTAGAAAACCTGGGTTATCCAAGGATGTCCAGCATGTCTGCACAGGCCTGACAAATAGCACACAGGACCTCTGGGAGACCCCATAGGTGAAAGGAGACATCCTTCTCGGGCAGCAGCTGGCAACCAGGTGGGTCTCTGTATGGCACCAAGCTCCAGTTAAGGTAATTGAATAGCTCTGAAGTATCCAAAGGGTTTTTCCCAAGGAACTATCTCACAGAGGAAAAGCTGGCAATGACTTACCCTGCTCTGACAGTGCCTTTTATCAAAGTTATAACACCCATTTGAAGTTCACTTTTTTCCACCAGCTGAAGCACACTCCCCTCTCCTCCTGCCTTCCTCTTTCCCCTTTGCCAACAGCACAGAGTCATTTTCCAGCCAGGATGTATCCCCACGTGTCCCCACTGGCACCCGCACAGTGATGGCTGGCAGCAGAGGCTTGGGGGGAAGCAGGGACCATTTTAGATTATTTTAAAGCCCTGGCTCCCCAGAGCAGTTTGTACTACAGTGTTGGTGAAAGTCTAGCCACAGCTGGCTGGTGGCCAAGGGACTGTGCCAAGGGGTTTTTGGGATGGGACATCCCAAAATTCCTCCACAATTGCTCCACAATTTCACTGGCTGTTGGCTGCAGCCTCACCTAACGTATTTGTCTGTCACAGAGCTGACGATGATCTTGATGTACAGCATCCCAGCTCTTAACTTACTGCAGTAACAACTGAAGTTCAGGCTTTTTGCATTGGCACATCGGCAAAATGGTGGGAATTGGGAATGGCTGAGAGCAAGTGAGCCTGGCAGAGATGCTTCCTCGGGAGAACGGCACTTTCTTTTCCCTTGCGAAACAAGGCCATCCTGTGAGCTGTCTCAAAAGTGACTTAAAAAAAGCAAACTGAAACTGGCTTTTATGGTTAGCAGTGCTTATAAGTTGAAGCTTTGATCCAGTGAATGAGAGTGGAGCTTGACCCTGTAATCTTTATACCTGAAGCACAAATCCAATATCTATATAGCAGCAACCTCTTGGATGGGCTTGAGTAGGGCTTTTGTACAGCCAATAGAAAGCATTTATGAACAGCAAAACAGGAAATTCAAATCTAAAGTAAGGGGAACATCAAAACAACCAAGAAGCAATGTCAGCACAGCAGGAAACTGTTTAAACAAATAGTGAAGATCCCCACCCCACCCCCCAATCTTTTCCTCTGTTTCTTCTTTTCAACATCTATATTTCATTGTTCTCATTCCATTTCTTTACTTCTCTTTTCTTCCTCAAAATTACAGCAAGATCTCTCTTCCATAGATGAAAGCCAGAAAGTGCTTTGGCTAGAATAGTTAATGTACACTTTTTCAAAGTTGAATCAAGAGAGAGATGACCTCTGAGTGCACGTTCCTCCTGTAAATACAGAGGTACAGTTCTTTGGAGATGAAAGCACTGTGAACTTCCATGGAAAGGAATGGCAGGCAAACATAAGAAATGAGGGATGGGACACTACAAAATTCCTCGTTTTCAGACTCTGAAGTTTCATGTGTTTTGCTTTGGAGGGACTTCTTTCCTCCTTTCCAATTCTTCTAGGAAGTTCACCAAATTATCTGTCTGTGATAGCTGGGGACCAGCAAGTACAACTTAAGCGGCAGGAACCATGACTGGTTTATACCCAGCATTTAAATACGCAAAACATAGATCAGCCATTATTAAGTTTAGGATCAAAATGAAAGATAATTCTTATTCACTAGAGCAATCAAGTTCTGGAATAGCCTCCCAAGCATCTGGGGCCAAAAAAAGGCCCTGCCTGTTTTTCACATGTTGCTTGCAAAAGCATAGAAAGGGGAGAGCATGGTGTGCAACGGCAAGATGCTGGATTCAGGGACTGACACAGCATGTCTAATTCTTTGCTCCTATGAAATCACTCATTTTTCTGCTTTGTTCAAAAGAACCCAAACCTAAGGCAAGTCAATGCAGCCTGGTTTTCACTGGAAAACTTCTTGAATAGTCTAAAAATAGAAGCCAGTCAAAGTAAGAGGGAAGAATATAGGAGCTGAAAGAGTAACACAGGGATGTGCAATTCAGTTACTGATGGTGCATTTATAGTAATTATGTAAATCACTGCACTCTGGAGGGTTGATACCCATTCTAAACCAGAATACCTAGATTTTTTTAATTGCATATTTGAGTAATAGTAAAAGTAGTGATTATGTAAATTATAGCGCAAAACAAAATAACTGAAAAAAAGCTAGACAGCCATATGATGATAATAGAGTTCCACAACTCATGTTCTGTTTGAGCAAAAATGAAGTTTAAAATTTTTGTTGTTATTGTTTTGTCAAAATCTGTGTAAAATTGGCTGGCACTACTACTTTTTGCACTTGATTAGAATTTATTAACTGTTTCCACAGAATCTAGTTTTAGTTTTTTTGTTTCTTTGAAATTGCACTTTTTACAAATGCACCTTTTTCAGAATTAATTTAATTAATAGATGCTGCCAAAGAATAACTTAAGGCAGGTATTATTCAGTTTATCCTGATTATTAGTTTTCATGTATTGGCTTTGAATCCAGTTAATTTGTTCCTTGTATTCATCACTAAGTATTTTTGAGGTCAGTATCAGTCTAAGACACTATAGCCATCTCCCATCTTGATATTTTAAAGTAGACGAAATACCCAGATTCCACTGGAAATTAAAAGCCAGAACAAAAATGAGTTATTAATTTTATTATTCATTATAAAGAAATAGAAATCTTTTCAGGGTAAAGATTAAATAAAACACTGAAGGCAGACAGATATGGGTTCAAGACATAAGGAGCAGCAGTAGTACATACTGCAGCATGCAATGATTATTTTCAATACTGTAAGCCAACTGACAAAAATACTGCAATCTAATATACTTCTTAACTGCACAGAGTAAATTCTTCCTGTATATTTGATTGCACTAGTTTAATTGGTCATATATTGTATCTCCTTCCATTACAATGACTAGGGGGGTTGATTTTCATAATTATTTAGAAGACTTAAGATGCTGATTAAAAGATCATAGATGAAGAAGGGAGTTTCAGGAAGAGTGAGTACTTTCTGAATTCCACATCAGAAAACATCCTCTCAGAATATTTGTCATCCAGCTAGTCAAGCAAACTGCAGGCTCAGGATTTGCCTTTCTTGTATGAATGGTGTGTTTTCACATCCTACCAGCTATCTTGAGGTACCTTCGGTGGCTGGGCACCACTTGCATCGATGCCCTAAGTTAATACCATGGACAGGAATGAGGATTGAAAGATTTGCTGTAAATTCATGCTTTTCACAGAGAAGACAAAGGGAAAGACAAAGCCAGAAAAACAATAAAAGATGTGCCTGCCTCCAGATTAGGCATTACACGCCCTGTTCCCAGCCTCAAGAATAGAAGTTGAATGGGGAAAAAAACCATCCTACCCTCCAGGCAGATGTTGGCTATATTGCAGCAAAAAATACATGAATTGTTGGGCCAAAAAGAAGAACAAAAGATTCTTCTAATTAAAAAAATAGTTCCATTTTTCATCCTAAGAAAAAAAAAAAACCACAATCATTTCAAAATTTCATAGATACTGTTCTTTCAAAGAGATGACCGGCATGGTGCTGCTCCCACCTCCATTTCTCATAGGCATTTCATTCAGGTGTAATATCAGACTAAACACACCCCTCTAGAATATTAACAGTGTTCAACATTAGATATATGAAATGAGAGAGGATTCTAAAACAATTGTTGAAGTCCTAAAGACTAGACTGTCTTGACTGAACTCTGAAGAGTTGTCAAAGGCTTTTCAGTGAAAAATAGAAAAAAGAGAAATAAAGCAGATGACATCAATGAATTTTTATGTTGTTTAAATTGCAAAGCTTTGTCAAGTTAAAACTTTGGTGTGAATTTTTCAACCAATCCTTTTTGAGTAATCAGAACTTGACAAAAGCATAAGAAGTAATAACATCAAAATACCAGAGTAATAAATGACCTTGTTACTAAGCATCAGCTGCACCAGGCTTTTAAAAACTGTTCCGATATGCAGGCATAGTTGTTTCTCATAGTCTATTTTTCTAGATAAAATATGTATAAAACTGATTAAATGCAGTCTGCAAATTCCTAAAAAAAATCCTCCATAAGTTTTTTTGCTTTTGACCATGGATGACTTGACCTAAATTCCATGGGTAGCTTGTGGTTTTTTTACATTCCCTATTTTTTGATGAGACAGACTTATCAGTGGTTACAATTGGAGTCTGGATCCTTTTTTGCATAAATCCATTTACTCAACTGTTCATCAGCTCTCTGCTGTAAACTCATCTGAAGAGAGAAATGCTGGTGAAATGCTAAATATATCACCAGTTGCATCCTGCTATAAGGCAGAGAGATCTCTATGACCAAACAGCTATTGTCTAGGGACATTATTAAATGAAATTTTGGAATTTCATTGCATAGGATTTTTTATATTTAAAGTTTATTTAAGATGGTGATTATTAGTGCAGCCAAGTCAAAGGCAGATATATTAAAAAAGCTGCAAGTGATGAATTCCGAGCAGTCGTGCAGGGATATTCCAGAGATTCACCCCCTTTCCTCTCCCCCGAGCGCCTTATCAGAGTAATGAAAACTCTCAGGAACTTCTTTGTGGAAGTCTTATACGTACAGGGTCAGAAAAAGACAACACTCAGATTTTGCTGGTAGCAGAGAAGATGTGTTAAATAGTCAGAACATAAAAAAAAACCCAAAACCAACCCAAACATAAACTTAATTAAGTTAATATCTGTATCTTTAAACACAAAAGTACATAGAAACAGCTTCACAGCTAGAAAAAGAAACATTTAACCTAGCCATTCTCCTGTTGATATTTATCAAAAAACAGCAATGGCTTTAATGTTTTCCTTGTATTCTTAACAACCTGCTCCCCGGAGGGATGGCATTACACATATCCCTGCTACCTGCTGCTACAAACCACAGCCAAACTACAGTTTCTTGTCTCCAAGCTACACGGTGCACTCACGAGCAGTTAAATAGGAGTCACTTTTTATCCATGCATGAGTTCCTCTGTGCTGTTCTGATGGATGCTGTTACAAATGTGTCTCAACATTCTCTTATAATCACCCATGGCTGCCTATTTTATTTCATTGCTTTTATGTCAGCATTGCACGTGGCTGGTAGGGACTACCACTGTTCCAGTTATCTGGTCAGAATTTAAACACATCATTTATTCCAAATGTAATGGTTTGATAAACTTGTAAAATTTGTGCCGCATTCCAAAATGGAAGCTGAATCTAATAGTTTGGCATGTTATGCCTTTGCTCACTTTTACAACAAGGATGCTGTAAAAGTTGCATTTGTGTGGAGTCGACACAGTGAGCATCTCTGGATCTGGCTTCTGTTGAAATTTTGATTTTATTCTGACTCTGTTCTGATTCCATCCTACAGTCTGAAGAATTAGATCTTAGTGATTGAAATGAAAAAGGCTCGAATTCTTTTTCATTTTAGTACAGTTATTCTGACTAATTTTACATCCTGAATTTAAAGTTGCAACTCAGGGTGTTGTCCCACTAATGTAGGATCTTAACACACAGGGCAGGAGATGTTCCATGATCAATGGAAATCTAAATAGATTATTCCTTGGTGAGTTTTACTGGGTGGCAATTAGTTTTCAGTTGCCTTGGGGATATTTTATGTAAATATAAGCATAAATAATTTTTATGAAAAAAAATTTTGATATGATATATAAAATAAGAAACAGAAGATTGCAAAGTAGTGTGTAACAGTAACAAATAACTATTATACGTAGAGCTGTAAATAAAATAAAGTACAAATAAATAAGTTATAAATTGTTATAACTACTATATAGCAAAATAGCAATATAGGAAGGAGAGGCCAGGAGGACTAGGTTTGTTCAGCCTGGAGAAGAGGCTTTGGGAAGAGCCTAATATCTAAGAGAGGGTTATAGGGAAGACAAGACAACATTGTCTTTTCCCAGAGTGCATAGCAAAAGCACAGGAGGCAACGGCTACAGCTTGCGGAAGGCAGAACACTGACGAGACGTTCAGAAAATACTTCACACAGAGTGGGGGGTGCAAAGGTTGCCCAGAGAGATGGCTTAAATCTCCATCCTGTTCCTCCTGGAACACTGAAGATATTCCAAACTCGGGTGGACATGGCCCTGAGTAGCGTGAACTAGCTTTGCAGTTGGCCCTGGCGTGAACAGGGAGTTGGACTAGATGACAGCCAGACATCGTTTCCCACTATGTTTGTGGACCTCTTGCCTAAGCTCCCACCCCTTCTGAGAGATTTCAGAGTTATTTTTTGCCCCAACCAGGTTTAGTTTGCTTGCTCCAAATAAACAAACACAGGTATCTCCCCCCTCAGCTCAAGAGTAGCTCCCGGAGCTGCTCTTCTGGGAAGTGGGTCAGCGTGGCGTCAGGTCACCTAAGGGGAGAGCATCGGGGCTGGCACCAGGCCTTGAGACAATCAAGAGAGTCGCTGAACCCATGGTAGCCCTGAGATGTGGACTCACTTAGGAGATACCTAAGCCCTGCCTCTTCCACTTTTATAAAAGGAGAACCTCTTCTGCACCTTTTAAAATAGCCACAAGCCAGTTTTAAAGACCACAGTGACCTTTTCCACAGGGAAATAATTATGTGTATTTTCAGTTGCATTAGTGGAAACTTAAATCTTAGCTGCTTACAAAGGTTGCAGTTGTCTCCTGATGAGTAAGATGTGGAAAATTACCCTCATTCACTCACAACCAGTAAAACTAACAAGCAGAATGATATGTTAACACAGACTTATTTCATCTGGACTGCCCAAACTGCCATGCAGTATAATGTACATGCTAATGAATGGTAATTTACAGCTAATGAAATTCAAGAAACGGGTCATTTTTCTAGTTTATGTACAGACACCATCAGTGGGTCCCATTATTAATTGGTGGTGCAGTATACTGCCAATACAAATGCTGGGCGTGCCAGTTAAGCTGATTCTACTATAATATAGACTTAATAAATTGACAGACACTTTTCTTAATTCAGAATTAACATTTTCTTTCTTCTGGTGAAATCTTGTACCAGTGTGCCGTTAGTAAAATGCAAATTAAGGCACTTTTCTGTAGGAAGTAGAGTGGTGAAATGGTAACAAAGCATGGCTGGTAATTCCTCATGCCAAGAACTGGAGTTGAGGTTTAAGTTGAATTATAACAGACAATCTTTTTTCCTGCATGACTTAAATTATAATAATGCTGACAATTTATATATACTGAATACCTTCTTTCATAACAAAGAATTTTAGAAGGATGGATAGGAGTAGTTATCTTTCAGTGGGAAGGAGTCAAAGTTATCTAACGTTGCTGTGAGAATTACTGGCCTTGGAGCTGTTATTTAAAGAAAAATATTGAATAGCCATTTGCCCAGCTGGGTACATTAAGCAAGTTAAATAGTTCTGCATAGAAGAGTTGTAAACACTCTGCATGGAAGAGTCATAAAATTTGCGTAAAGTATGAGGAAACACTCTGTTAATTCTAGACTCCAATGGATGATGTTAGCATCTTGCCTGCCTAGCACATTTTTACAAAAAAGCTCTGTGTACCTGATAAGGTAACTCTAAGCTGTATTTAAAGATCACAAGGACCTTTTCCATAGGAAAGCCTTTAAATATAGAACTTACGGGATGACAGAACAGGAAGAAAAAAGACTAAATCCTGGTGCAATGCACAAACTAGGAGTAGTTCTGATGAAAAAGAACCTTAATAAATTTCAGATGCCGGAAAGCATTTCTGCAGGAGTCAAAAAGCAGCCAGCCTCAGGCAGTGGCAAGTATTACACAGCTAATGTTTACACCATCCTCTCATCAGCGAGAGCCCGCCTAAGGAGTTCGCAAAATGAAACAGTATTGATGTACATTTTAAGTTGTAATTCAGCATGCCAGTATCAGATTTACCGTGACTAGGAGCAGGAAGAAATACGGAGGTGTCTGTAACATTTACTTTTTGGGTGCCCGGAAATTTAACACACTTTGATTATCCTCTCTTGTGAGATTGCTTTGGTGTTTAAAAACTTACAAGAAATGGGCAATTCTTTCATGCTTTGTTCACTGATTTCCAAGTGCACTGGTGAAAGCTGAAAAATTAAAACCTATCTTGGATTTCTTCTGCAGGGTTTTATTTAGCTGCCCGTGCCACACAGATTCACACGCGTTATTCTAACATTCCACGAGGAATCAAAATTGTTGGAAGTTAAATGATCTGTGTCCAGTGCACAGAATTTTTAAATCAGTTACAACAAAGACAACTTAGAAGAATAAAAAAAATCAGCATTTCTATTGCAGAATAAGATGTAGTAATCATAAAGTTTGCCATAAATGTTATTTACAGGACTCTTATGAGTCTCAGGTATTCACTCAAAAGGTAGACAAACAGTCTCTCATGAGTATCTATTTTAAAAATGTATAAATAAAAAAATATTTGTTGGAGAGTGACTAACACCTGATTAATCTGAAGACAGAAGAAGTAAATATAGAAGACCATGAATCTCCTGACTACATAAGTAACTGATGATTCACAGATGGTTTAATGTTTGAGATTTCTGTAGCAGAAGTCTTCCAGCAAGAACTAACTTAATAACAGTTATTGTAAATAGATTGATCTCATTTGATAGCAAAGTGCTTTTAAAGCAATTATCTTACAATCTTTTATTTTACATTTGAATTTCAAAACATCTCATATTTGTGTTCTGATTGCAAACACATACATGGAAAGAGAAGTCTAAAAGTCAAAAAGGCATTTCAGCTGTAATTCACATTGGGAAGAACAGGGAAGAGCTTAAAAAAAACCCCACATGCATTGCCAAAAATATTTAAATGGGTTCTCAGCTAGTATAGAAGGCAACAACATTTAAATGGCAAGGTTTTTCTAAAGCTCAGAGATAACAGACCATCATCTGTCTTCAGATGTGGTGACTAGAGAAATCTTTCATTCAATGCTCCTCATATTTTATGAAACCATTTTAGATGGCATTGTATCCAAAAAAAGCTTTCAAGATTAGCTGATTGGATTTTTTGCACACATAAACAGACAGGGCATACAAAAAAATGAATGTCAGCGTGCTTTCATCAAAGTAGGGGCTAACAAATTAGGAGATGGAAATCCATTTTCCTTCTCTGCTCTTGATGGGAGCTCTACACAGTAAGCAGAGGCTCTAGGAGTCTGCTTTATTCTCTTGACTACATTTATTAAGAAGAAAGCAACAAAGGGACTTTCTATATTATTGTATAGGTTGCTCCCTCACACTGCACTTACCTGCATATCACTGTTTGCAGAACTGTGTTTTGCATATCTGGACTTGCTGGAAACATTAAAGTTGACCCCATCCATGGAAATATGATTCATTGGGCAAGGGAGAGAGCAGGCATAACATTTTATTTCTGAAATTATCTATGTAAAATAGACATAAATATACTTGAACACATAAAATATATTTGAAATGTAGTCACACAAAGAAACAATGGCGACTGCTAAATATAGGCACAAACTTCTAACAGCCAAGCTCCAACTCAAACAACACTTAGCTGCATTTTGGGTAATTATGAAACAGATAGGTATATGATTTCAAAAAAAAAAAAAAAAAAGAAAAAAATTAAAGGAACAAAAATCAGGCAAAGACTGTTAAATTCAAAAGGCACTATCTCCAGAACAGGCATTTCTTCAGCCCAGCTGCTGGTGGAGTTTTCCAGGGCACATCATGTGCTCTGCTCAAAGACTGTTCACATAATGACTGCCAGAGACAGGCCAGTGGGTAAAATAAATGTCTTTTCACTGCTAGAGTTGTCGATCATATCTTGGCTTTTCCATACTTAAGAAGTAATGTGGTACTGCCATCAACTGGAGTTAAGAAATGCAAGGAAAAGGATTTGTACAACTGTGTGCTGGGGCCTCTCTCAGCTTGGGCAGGCTCACTGTCTATACCTGGAAATTCAGAATAATAGAATTATATAGAATATATAGAATTTGTCCAGAAACATCAAGGCTGTCTATGTGGTTTGCATTTAAAGCCACCGAAACATCCAATCTGTTTCCTTTCTGAATTAAGTCTGAATCTTCCCTCACACATTTCTAACGCAGTAGGCAAACCCTTACCTTTGTGGGGTTTTTTATGTAATTTTTAGGACTATCAGGAAGCTTCTAATTTGGAGCAGTTTGTGACTCGCTTCCTTTTGAAGGAAACACTGAACCAGCTTCAGTCCCTCCAGAGCTCCCTGGAGTGTGCCATGGAGACCACGGAGGAGCAGACTCGGCAGGAGAGGTGAGCAAAACTTCTGCCTAGCTGCAGTGAAGGGTGTGAGTGGGATCACCTTGAACCTCCAAGACCATTTTACATTTCACCCAGCAACCTGATGGAGGGAGTAATAGGAGAAATAAGGATACGCTTTTTATTCCATGTAGGAACTCACTAATAGGAGTTTTCCTGAAATCGAATACAAGCAGGTTCCAATCAGAACCTGTGGTGGGTTGCAAGCAGGAGGACCATTTTGTTACATCCTAGGCTCTGCTCCTCTGACGTCTTTTTAAATCCATTGACTATTCAATATCAAATGCAGACACCAGACCACTGTGGTATGAAGAGCTTTGAAATTACTAAGACCATTGACTGTCTCCTTGTTTGTTTCTTCTGGCTTTATGAATTTTTTTCATTGCTGGTTGCACAACGATCCCAGTGTTAAGAGGAGAAATAGCCAGGCTCTTCCTTGCTTCTTCCTAGAACATAGGGCCCATAGTATTGGTTAACATATAACTCTATAAACTCTCAGTCACCTGGGTAACCTATATCTGTCCAAGGGGTTTAGCTGAATTTAATACCATGAAGACATAGATGAGGGTTTGTAGGATCAAGGATCAAAACATTTTTCAAAAGGTACTTGGCTTCATGCATGTGTTTTCCTCAGTATGCTGTTGGGTTTCATGAACAAGGAAGATCTCAACACTTCATATGTTCTAAAATGCATTGCTTTTTCAGTCCTTCTCCTGGAAATGTAATTTTCTTGCTTGCTTTGCTGATGGTTGTGCAGTCTCTGAAGTACATGAATAACATCCTGGGTTTTTTTGCTGGCAGCTTGACTGCAGGAATCAAGCAGGTTTAGAAAGCCCGAGGGTGCACCGAGTATGCACAGTATACTGTGTATATATATATGTATACAGTATGTATACTATATATATAGGTATACAGTATACATACCCCTCCATTCATCCATACATCTTTCCAGGTTCCCCACATAACTGATGGGAAAGAAAGAAGTCTCGAATGGCCAGTTCAGAGCTGGAGCCTAACTTAGGTGCTCTAAACTATCCTCTTGAATGAAGGGGCTTGGAAGAAGGCCCATTGGCTTCTTCTCTGACTTGACTTTTA
Source organism: Chionis minor (assembly GCA_013398295.1). Taxonomy (NCBI): domain Eukaryota; kingdom Metazoa; phylum Chordata; class Aves; order Charadriiformes; family Chionidae; genus Chionis; species Chionis minor. The sequence continues at coordinate 528,137 of VZSF01006852.1, read as the reverse complement.
GAATAGTCTCACGAGAAATACAGTCTAGAAAGACCGTCCGAGTAACTCAAACTACTCACTTGGGTGCATAGAACTGGGTGATTTGAACATTCCTTTTGCTGCCAGCTTTCATGTCTGGTTTTATCAGTACAGTTGTTCAGAAATATCCTCTTGGATGGTGAATTTGGTTTATGGCAAAGAAAGTGAGAAAGAGGTGTGATACTGCTAATCCAAATACCATCTTCCCCATTTTCTGAGGAAGCAATGGAAAAGCCAAGGAAACTCAGCACTTTAACTACAGCTATTCTGGAGAAAATGAGTTAGTTCCTGATGCAGGTGCCCCAGTCCCTATGTAAAATCATCTCCAATTATGTTTAACTTAACTCAGGGGCAAACTGTCTGAATCAAAATCCCATTAAGACACTCCTGGACTAATTTAAGAGTGCTCATAGTAGGGAACTGCTACAATTTGTCTTACTGTGAACGGATTTTATGCTGCAGATAATATTGTCCTAAAACATCTCCTTAAATAGTGTGTGAGCTTTTGGTGAGCCTTTGTTCTGTGTTTCAGGAGACCAGAGAGCTTTCCAAAGCAGTGACCAGAATCAGAATGATATATTGAACTGTTTGGACTACTGTCCAACATTCTTTGCAACTGCTCATCCAACTAACTGTTCAAAACTAACCGCAGTCCTGGTCCTTCATCGCTCTCCAGCTGGATGATGAAGAACCAAGTAGAGTCAGCCTTCAGTTCCCACATAAACTCTCAAGCTTCAAGAATTCTGCCGCTGTAGTACAAACATAAGTCATTTCTGTACCTGCTATGTTTCAGTACTGTTCCCAGAAATGTATCTGTCCTCCATCCAATATTAGCTAATTTTCACCAGTTTTCCTTCCTTATTAACAGACACATGTTGCTGTTAATCTTTTCAGTCTTTAAGCTGAAGGGGTCAATGTTTAAAGTTCATATCTCATTTTTAGCTGTTCTTGTGACCCCAGTTCCTCTGCAGAGATGCTGTGAAACTCTCATGAATGAAGGAACAGTGTGAATGGCTCCTTAGGTCAGGTGAGAACCACATCACAAATAGGCACTTACCTCAATCTTTCTCTCCCTAAAAGACAGATTTACACCAGATTAACCCTCCTTTTTTTTTTTTTTAAACTTCTTTAATGACTAGCAATACAACTGATTATTAATAGTGAAAATCTGGAAAATAATTCAGTGGTCTTAACAGGTGTTTCTCCTTTTTTAATTCGAAAGGGAGCATGCAAGCACATTTTGTGAGAGTAGAGAGAGCAGGAGAGCTCTGCCACATGTTTTACCTTATGAAGTCTCCTGTGTTTCTGTGCAGACAAGGCACAACAAAACCAGAAGCGGTCTCAGTTCAATGGCCAGGAAAATGCTCAGCTCGAAGGCTTCAGAAGAACAGCCTGTTGCCAAATAGCCCTCATTTTAACACAGGTATGGTATTTTACATTTTAAATATATTTAAAACACATGCATACACACACACAGAGAAAAATGTACTTGTATCTTCCTCTCAAAATTTTAATTTAGACACGGTAACTAACTCAGGTACTTTACTGACAGAAGTCAATCTTCAATTTAATACAGACAGTATTACCTCAAACTAAGGATAATAAATATTTAGCCATAAATCTGAACTGATCAAAATTGAATACATCATTATGGGCCAAACTGTGATTTTGGTTTGGGGCTGTGGGTTGAGTCAACATTTGTTAGGTAATATTTGTAGCCTGCAGGTAAGAATGAAAAGGTGAAGGCTATACCTTATACAGAACCAGGTTCCCTGTTGTGACTTGGATCCCAGCTGAGGGCAACAAACAGGAAACAGAAAGGAAACCTGAACAAAAAGAAAGATTTCATTTAAGATGATACCAAAAAATTTGAAACAGCATTTCTTCTATGGAAAAAAAGTGAGAGGGTACTTCAGTAAACAGGATTCTTTGGAAGCATTGACATTAAGCATGAGGCTGCAATGAAGGCACCTGCAGGCCTATGTCTCTCAGAATCAAGGCGTGCAGATGACTGAAACACCAGAGTATGCAATGATGGGTCAAGCCCACTTCTTGACCAGTCATGCAGGTCTCACTGTTTGCAGCCACGTGCTTTCCTCTTTCTTTTTAACCCTCTTTTGAAGACCCTTCTCTCACTCACATTCACGACTCACTTTCTGCCACTCACCGAGACATGGTGTTCATTGAGCACAATGATGCAGGATGGTATTTGGTCCCTTTCCGTGATCTGCTGGTGTTCATAACAAGGAAGGTCACACAACTTCCTGATTGACAGAGTTTGGAAGGAACCCAAACATATGCATGCTGTACAAACCCACTTACTGCATTAATGCAATGTTAAAGAGATAACTTTCTCCACAGCTATTCTAATGTACTTTGCTAGGCAAGATTTGTGTTTGTCTTGGTACCTGGTCTTCCTCCTTACTGCTTGCTAACCACATGCATAGTAACACTTAGGCACTTAACACTCAAGCTAGCAGGTCTTTGTACTTGTTCGGGTAAAGCCTTATTCCCCCGCACATCACATCTGTGATATGTCCCCAGCATTAGGATTTCTTTCTTTGGTCAAAACATAGTCCAAGTGCTACAAGAACTCTCAGCTGGAAAATGAGCAGGTTAATGAATGCGCACATCAAGAGCATGTGTTGAAAAATCTTCAGTTGCTGACAAACAACTTTCCTGTCTCCTGAGAGCACTCATTTACGCACACATTCACATGGTGGTGACTCCAGGAACTGCTTTCATAACACATGTATCTGATTCCTTGAATAATATCCTTTCCATCTAAAAGACAATTTTCTTGACACTTTAGCAAAGCAAAATTTTCCACGTTTGGGAGAGGCTCAGAGACGCTTGTGCCTTTGTAGAACAACATTTTCTAGCTTCATCTTTGCTATATGACATCAGGTCATTATACAGTCGCAGCTATGACTGCAATAGAGATGGAGAGCTAGGAAGTATTCTGAAAGGGTCATGTCCTATCCGTATAAAGAGAAAAGACACAATTAACATCCAGTGTCTTTAGTCTTTGCTGCTGAAAAAGTAAACATAGGAAAGCTATCGTGATGAAATAAGATCAGTCTTGAGTTGTTCAAAGTTTATGGTCACTGCAAGCATAAATGATACATCTTAAAAACATGATCTCATTCTAGAAAAATCTAATGTAGGAAGAATCAGTCCTATACTTATATTTCTGCAATTGCAATTCATCAAGCACCTAGGAACACAGTTTGTTTGGAAAGGCGAAGAAGGATCATTGACTGGTAACATTCAGTTAATGTTATTATATCAGCTATAGACTCAACTGCAGGATTATATCCATAATTAATGAAAGAACACAAGAAAACCCTTAAGAGACCATATGGCAAATGACTGTAACAAAGCTGAAAACCCCTCAGAGTGTAAGTAAAAATCAGCTGTTGCAGCTGAAGGAACCTTTTCTGAATGAAGAGAAAGCCCCTTATTCCTAATGCATACAAGACATTCTGTGGTGTTAGGATGTTAGGAGGCTCCTTCAGATCCCTCAGCATATCATGCCAGAAACCTAAATCATTTAGCTGCACATGTACCCCCAATTAACCCTTTTCTGCTGTTCATAAGAATGTATTTTCTATTGGGAAAGAACCTTTGAATAATCCTGGAATTCTGCTGGGAGAAGTACTGTGCCAGGACCTTGGGGGCACCAATAGGCCAACCACAGCAATGTCCTTGTAGTTGGGGCCCTGCAGTAGGTCTGCTGTCTCTCTGCAGGAGGAAGAAAGATCCTATCACCTAAGCTGTATTGGCCATGCCAGGGTATTTAAGAGTCTTGACTACATTTCTTTCACCTTCACCAGTGCTTTCAGGGGTGAACTGCAGAAAAGACACTGCACGTGGTCCCTCCATGGGAAGTACATGTACTTCCAATACATAGGAAGTATTTGAAAGGAATCCCAGAGAGGCCTGCTATGCAGCAGAAGAGCTGACCCTTACTTTTATTGCAATTTTCATGTAAAAAAGACTAAGAAGTGGCAAACTAAGAAAAATATTAAGACAGAGAAAGCTTTAACCCACATGGCCCACCAAGTTGATTTTGTATTTTGAGCAGAAGGTGCTCAGGTTATGACCTGACTCTGTCTGCAGATGAGAGCATTCCTCTCTTCAGGTATCAGCATGATTTCAAAAACACTGGCATTAATCTAGAATATAGTTTCCCTTCTTTATTGGATTTCTATTTTATCTTAAAAAGAAAGAAAATAATTCATATGGGCAAAATCATGCTTTCGTTTAGTTATGCCTAAATCAACATTGAACAAGTTGCAACACAATCTTTGAGAAGCAAAATATTTTGCAAGTTAAGCTAAACTTTTTTATAAAATAAATGAGTACACTATGTTCCACCATTTAGTAACATTTTATAAATGTTCATTATTTATATTTTCCAAAGGCTGGACTGAGGAAGACAGCCAGTGGATGACCCAGATAAACAGACTCCAAAAGCTGATTGACAGGCTGGAGAAGAAGGTATGTGTTTCTTTTCACCTGTTCATTCTCTCACTTTCAGTGAAGCAATCCTTAAACCACAAATGCTTTCAATGTCCCAGTCACAGTCTTTCCAATCAATGAGTGAAACTTCGACATCACCTAGGAGAGCTAACACTCATTAAATGTCTACGTATTCCTTTCACCACCTTCTTTCCAATTTCATGAGAGCATGACATGCTTTTACCATGCTCCTCTCTCCCTTTCCCGTCACCACAGATACGACTTTTCATAAAGAACTGAAAAGTCACATTATGACTGAAAGGCGTATTGTATTTGGTTATGCTTGGTTTGGGGAACATGGGACAAGCCTTTCTTTTTAGGATCTGATTTTTTTTTCTCTTCCTCTCCAAACTTTCCCACTAAAGCTTGACAGAAAGTTTTGTTTCTTCTGTCCCCATTACGGCATTCTAATTTGTAAAGGTTAAAACACTTTCCTGATAAGTACAGTTAAACCAAAAGCTGATGCAAATCATAGAATCATAGAATGGTTTAGGTTGAAAGGGACCTTAAAGATCATCTCGTTCCAACCCCCCTGCCATGGGCAGGGACACCTCCCACTAGAACTGGTTGCTCAAAGCCTCACTCAACCTTGTCTTGAACACTTCCAGGGATGGAGCATCCACAGCTTCCCTGGGCAACTTGTTCCAGTGCCTTAGCATCCTCAGAGTGAATTTTTTTTTCCTGACATCTAATCTAAATCTCCCCTTTTCCAGTTTGAAGCCATCACCCCTCATCCTATCACGACATGCCCTTGTAAAAAGTCCCTCTCCAGCTTTCTTGTAGACCCCTTTCAGATACTGTAAGGCTGCTATAAGGTCTCCCTGGAGCCTTCTCTTCTCCAGGCTGAACAATCCCAACTCTCAGATTGCCTTCACAGGAGAGAGGCTCCAGCCCTCTGATCATGTGCTGAGGCCTCCAGAGCTGGAGGCAGGTACTCCACGAGAGCGGAGTAGAGGCGCAGAATCACCTCCCTCGCCCTGCTGGCCACGCTGCTTTTGATGCACCCCAGAATACAGTTGGCTTTCTGGGCTGTGAGCCCATCATCCCACCTGGGAGCTGTGGGAGCTATCATAGCTCCAGGGCTGCACCAGCCCCGAGAGCCCTGAGACCACCTGCAGCTCCCACACCAAAGCAGAGCCCGCCGGGAATGAGCCGGAGGATCAGAGCCCTCTGATGAATGACCCATCACATCCGATGACACCAAGGCTTCCCAGGGCTTGTAAAAAACAGAGTTATGTCTGTCTGTACAGAAAATGTATATTTCTTTTGTTTTCATTTGGATTTATTGCTACCCTAGGTTTTAAAAGTTAGTTTGTATCTGTATGGTGACTTTTTTTTTTTGGAGAAGAAAGAAAAGCACAAGAAAAAAGTAAGGTTATAAATGCCTGTGTTGTTCTCTATGTAACGTGTCCCTGCTGAAGAACAGACAATTTCAGACAAGTGCTAAGGGAGTGCCTGAATTCAGTGGATCTTAGGACCCAGGATATTTCTTCCTCCTGGTCCAGGAGAAGTGAGGTTTTCAGCTGAAGCCTCTCAGACCCAGGAGTTGCTCCAGTCCCCTGCAGGTCAGTGCTCACCAGCGGTGAGGCTGTACATGTGCTCCAAGGACATGGATCCACACACACCAGCACAGGTACCTTAACCAGCACCTGCAAACAGACAGGCAGCACTCCAGAAACATGAACATGTAACAGCCCGATCCTGTTCCTTCTTTCCAGCTGATCCGGATGGACGTTCCGCATGAATGTTATCATGGGCCTCAAGTCCATCTAGTATTTGTGGCTGGACTCCATAGCCCTTACCTAAGTATTGGCTCAGACCTTGTGTAACACCTGGCAGACAAGTGTCTTCTCCTACTCACTCGCTAGTTCAGTAGCAAATTATACACCTAGAAAATAGTTAAGTAAGGGATTTAACAATAAGACAGAATAAATGGTGGTGATCTGGCACTGGGCTCAGCAAGCCAAGCATGCTGACCTTTCTCTGCCATTGCCCTCTCCCAAAAGAACAAACTGCCCCTAATTACTTTTCCCCTTTGGTCCCAGCTGAGGACCAAAATTTGGTATTTCTGTTATCTTAGCCTTATTACTGATTAGCTGCGTTAGCGATATGGTCACCCCTGCACTGCTGGCTTTGCAAGACTCTGCTCCTGAAAAGGAGTCCAGTAGTCCCTTTGGTTATCCCTGAGGTCTGACAGTCTCTCGCATCACTTCTCCTTACCCAGCTGTGAAATTCAGCCATTCCTTGTGGCACTGTCTGTAACTTCTGTCAGCTCCTCACTCCGTCTCTTGCCAGGCTCAGCAGCTCCTCATGGTCTGCTCGGTCCATTAAGCCTCTGGCCAGGGCATGCTCATCTGCCTGCACACAGCTTCTTCCTCCCAGAGGTCATTTCTGCATGAGAAAAGCAATTACACAGCAGTTGCCACGTTAATGACAGCAACTTGATTTTTTCTGAATAGCTATAAATTGGATTTTGAAATATCAGAGTCCGTCATGAAACATAACTCTCACTTTTGGCCCAGCTTTACTCCCAGCTCTGCTTTGGAAGCAGCAGCTCACTGACCTGCCACAGTGACCTCCCGACATGGACTGATGACAAAAGGAGTTTAACATTAACATAAACTTAACATTTTAAAAAATATTACTGAAAAAAAGGACCCTGGCATACAGCAATAATGCAATGCAAGCATCACAGAAAGCAGCCAACCATTTTGTAGCAAATAAACGAGGATGTTATAAAGCAACAAGGATGTTATAAAATGATCAAATCTGCTACAGATAAATGGCAGAGAACCTCAGTTTGAAAAGAAGCTCAGTGCCAAAGGGAAAGAGTGTCAGGGCATAAACCTTCCATAATTATCTCCTTATCAATACAAAACTTGATTAATAAAACATAGCAATTAGACAATCCTATTTTTGCCAACAGACAGCCCATATTCCCCTTTGCCTGACTTTGCATCTGCTTGACTTCGTGTCTGATGGCCAGGTCTAACTGTGAGAGGTGAGAAGTTCACCATTTCTGCAGCTTCTCCAGGACCACCTCCTTTGATTGTTCTTCTCTAGGCACTTCTTTCTGGCCTCTGTGAACTAAAAAACCAAATTTACTAGACATGCAACTTAGAAATCATAAAACTTCTGGTCCTATGAAGTATCCTAAGGTGTATTAAAAAGACTGCAAATTCTTTTGTATTAACAACAGAATCACAGAATCACTTAGGTTGGAAGAGACCTTCGAGATCATCAAGTCCAACCATAAGCCTAACACTGCTAAACCACCCCTAAACCACGTCCCTCAACACCACGTCTACCCGTCTTTTAAATACCTCCAGGGATAGTGATTCCCCCATTTCCCTGGGCAGCCTGTTCCAATGCTTGACAAAGAACGACGTTCCCTTTTGTCCTCATTTTATTAGATCTTACTCTTCATTAGAGTAGGAGGAACTCCCTGTGATCCAAGTTTAAACAGCATCTAGCGAACAGTGTCTGGGTCATGACTGGGGCAGGGAGGTACTGCAAAAAGATGTCAGCAGGACTGTCAGCCCAGCTACTCTTGTTCCGAAGCAAAGCCAAGGAAAGGCAAAGTCAAGAAAAAACAGAGCTGATCGCTTGGACGACCACAGACTTCACACTGAAATGAATTAGACCGAAATATCAAGTGGTGACCAAGTGGTTAGTCACCACTTCCCACCTGGAACAAGGCCGTTACATATGCCATCTCTCAGCAGTAACTTAAGCATTTTTAGCCCAGATGATGTTCCAGGTTAGCCCACCGCATCCAACCAAGTGTTACATTTCAGCTGTTTTTCAGCAGCTACTAAAGCTCTTCTTTTTGACTTTGCCCTGAAGCAGATTAGAAGGATCACACCATCACACTAAGAGGCAGTTTCAGAAGCTGCCACTTCTCAGCTGAGGTGAGGTAAGACTGAGGAGGGATTGTACAGCCTCAGCTCCGCGCTGCAGTCTTGGCCGGTTTTCATTTCCAGGCTGCGTGATTAGTGTCTGGCAGGAGCTCTCCTCTCCGCGTTGGGCTACTTCACTGATGCTCAATGTTGAGTTAGCTGATGCCTGAGCGTTCCTTCCACATGGAAGAGGACTGCGTCCCAGTGCTTGCATGCTCCGAGGTCACAGCGAGCTGTCTGTGTGGACTTACCTCATCTGTGTAGTCATGCCCTGTCTAATGACATAATATTACTGAAGAACCTGTATAGATTATTTTTAACTTCTTGAGGGGGCCAGCAAGTTATCAGTCGGTGGTTCCTACTGGAAAACTACCTGGTGAATGGTTTGATTTAGTGTTGTCTAATTCTTCTGCTGTCTTCTGTCAAAGGTGAATTTAAGCATGAATCAATCTTGTAAGTTGTCTTTTTTTTCTCAAGTTCTAAGTTATATATACTGGGAAAAATAGAAGTCTTTTCTTGCTACCATAAGAGAAAGTTTGAGCCATTCCTTTCCTATCTTCTTCCACACCTATCCCTAGAAAAAAATTGCACTGACACAGGAATATGCGTTTTCCCTCAGGGTTTTTATCTGAAACTTCTGCAGTGACAAACAAGCTATTAAAGCTGGGTGTCCCCACCCCCATGTCATGCCTTTCTGTGCGCATCCTGCAGGTCGGTGCAGCTGCACAGCGGTGGTGACTCTCTGAATGTCACCTGGCTCCTGCTGTGCTCTGCCACCTGCTGCTGGTGGGTGTCCCCTCTCCCTTTGAATCCTGCCCCCACACCCCTCCTTGGCTTTTCAGCGAGTACGGGATCGGTGCAGGCAAAACCAATCCTCACACGACTGCAAGTAGACTTTTNCGAAATATCAAGTGGTGACCAAGTGGTTAGTCACCACTTCCCACCTGGAACAAGGCCGTTACATATGCCATCTCTCAGCAGTAACTTAAGCATTTTTAGCCCAGATGATGTTCCAGGTTAGCCCACCGCATCCAACCAAGTGTTACATTTCAGCTGTTTTTCAGCAGCTACTAAAGCTCTTCTTTTTGACTTTGCCCTGAAGCAGATTAGAAGGATCACACCATCACACTAAGAGGCAGTTTCAGAAGCTGCCACTTCTCAGCTGAGGTGAGGTAAGACTGAGGAGGGATTGTACAGCCTCAGCTCCGCGCTGCAGTCTTGGCCGGTTTTCATTTCCAGGCTGCGTGATTAGTGTCTGGCAGGAGCTCTCCTCTCCGCGTTGGGCTACTTCACTGATGCTCAATGTTGAGTTAGCTGATGCCTGAGCGTTCCTTCCACATGGAAGAGGACTGCGTCCCAGTGCTTGCATGCTCCGAGGTCACAGCGAGCTGTCTGTGTGGACTTACCTCATCTGTGTAGTCATGCCCTGTCTAATGACATAATATTACTGAAGAACCTGTATAGATTATTTTTAACTTCTTGAGGGGGCCAGCAAGTTATCAGTCGGTGGTTCCTACTGGAAAACTACCTGGTGAATGGTTTGATTTAGTGTTGTCTAATTCTTCTGCTGTCTTCTGTCAAAGGTGAATTTAAGCATGAATCAATCTTGTAAGTTGTCTTTTTTTTCTCAAGTTCTAAGTTATATATACTGGGAAAAATAGAAGTCTTTTCTTGCTACCATAAGAGAAAGTTTGAGCCATTCCTTTCCTATCTTCTTCCACACCTATCCCTAGAAAAAAATTGCACTGACACAGGAATATGCGTTTTCCCTCAGGGTTTTTATCTGAAACTTCTGCAGTGACAAACAAGCTATTAAAGCTGGGTGTCCCCACCCCCATGTCATGCCTTTCTGTGCGCATCCTGCAGGTCGGTGCAGCTGCACAGCGGTGGTGACTCTCTGAATGTCACCTGGCTCCTGCTGTGCTCTGCCACCTGCTGCTGGTGGGTGTCCCCTCTCCCTTTGAATCCTGCCCCCACACCCCTCCTTGGCTTTTCAGCGAGTACGGGATCGGTGCAGGCAAAACCAATCCTCACACGACTGCAAGTAGACTTTTTTTTTTTTTAAAAAAAAATCTTTGCTACACAAGAATTGCTTGCAATGAGACGCAAAGCACTGCTAAGGACGAGTGCATTTTGCTCCAGCTGCTCATTGCAAATTGATCTGCTTTTTTTCAGGCATATGGGTACGTTTCAGAATATCTGTAAGGCACTGGGTTAGAATCACAGAATCATAGATTCACTTGGGTTGGAAGAGACCTTCAAGATCATCAAGGCCAACCATAAACCTACACTGCCAAAACCACCCCTAAACCATGTCCCTCAGCACCACGTCCACCCATCTTTTAAACACCTCCAGGGATGGCGATTCCACCACCTCCCTGGGCAGCCTGTTCCAATGCCTGATAACACTCTGTAAACAAGTTTTTCCTAACATCCAATCTAAACCTCCCCTGGCACAACTTGAGGCCATTTCCTCTTGTCCTATCGCTTGTTACTTGGGAGAAGAGACTGACCCCCACCTCGCTATAACCTCCTTTCAGGGAGTTGTAGAGAGTGATAAGGTCTCCCCTCAACCTTCTCTTCTCCAGGCTAAACAATCCCAATTCCCTCAGCTGCTCCTCATAAGACTTGTTCGCCAGACCCCTCACCAGCTTCGTTGCCCTTCTCTGGACACGCTCCAGCACCTCAATGTCCCTCCGATACTGCGGTGCCCAAAACTGAACACAGCACTCGAGCTGCGACCTCCCCAGTGCTGAGTACAGGGGTACTGCAGGTGCCTGGCATGTAAGCAATTATTTTGTGTGCATTACTAGGTGGTGTTTGCACGAACCACTGATGGATGAAGCGCGCACCCAGTTTGCGCGTTGAACAAGCGTACCACCGCCTCTCAGACGCATCTCTTTGCTGCTGCCCCGTCTGTCCTCAGAAGCAAGTGCAGCAGTTCAGAAACCTGACTTAGAGCAGGGTGTACATCTTTTTCGATGCTAGAAAACAGTCCCTTGCAACCATACCCCCTCCCCCCGAGACGTTTCTTCTTTGTGAAGTTTTATGATGGCTGATAGTTCACTTCAAATTACCATCCTTGTTCATCTTCATAGTCCACAGGACGATTTGAGAAGGTGTCTCTCTTTTCTGAATTAAGTCCAGCATACATTTTGCGAGCAAGCAGATTTGTTACAAATGAAAAATTACCTGAAAAATTACCAGCATTATAAAGAAAACTTTATAGAACAGCCTGGGGTGGATTTAACCACTGAAACGTGCAAGATTCTGCAAACAATGCTTGTGTTTAACTTACAGCTAATAAAGAAGGGATTTAATTATAACTTCTGGAGGTATAACAGAATCTAGCTACCGGAATAGCTTGTTAAAAAGGTAAGATCAGAATACAGCTGTAGTATTGCCTCTTATATTTTGATTTTCTTTTCAAATGCCCAAAAGGACCTAAAGCTTGAGCCATTTGAAGAGGAAGTTTTGGAAGAAAATGCAAAATCTGTAAGTGCTTTTCAAGATAATGACTTTTGACATTTGATTTTCCATGCCAGCTATTGAGACAACAATCTCACCTGATCCTTTTTGTTAAAAAATAAAGTAAAAAATCACCATCCTCCCTTTTCCCAGTGGTAAGAATCTGTTGTAGTCAGCCGAATACGTTGTGCAAGACACTTAGAATATGTAAGAGAAACTTTTACATTGATTTTTGCATTGTTTTCAAAGGACACAGTGAGCCAAAAACTCATCTCGCATAAGGAGTAAAAGGTGTCATTTCTAAGATTTACCAAATTTGGCAGCAGTGTTTGTGGGGTGACAGCTTCTCGGCTCCCCATCACCTAATGTTGCATGCCTGCCTTACATCATGGTTGTACAGCCAGCCTCCCTCCCTTCCTACCTCCCAAAACTGCTATAGGAAGCCATACCAGGAAGGATGGGGGAGCACCTAGTGTTAAGCAGTAATCAATACTACAACTTAGAAAACCAAAATCATAGCCACAAATAAACTTACTTTTAATTAAGTTCACAGCCCAAGGTTAGTTTTTCAAATACCCCAGCATGCCTAAATTCTGGGCTTTGAACCTAACAAAATGCGAATCAAATACGCAGGAAAAAAATAACCAAGATAGATGATCCATCAAATTCCTTATTTCATCACAGGAGCTGTGTTACATTTTTTCTTTTTTAAATGAGATTATACAATACTGCTAGACAGCCTGCTTATGATGGAGGGATAATCCATGAGATCACACTATCACTAATCAAGGCAGAAGCAAGTCAAAAAGCTGTACAAGAGAGGGAGTTGCATTAATTAAGAAGCACCTGGTGTTTTCTTTATGTATTTCATTAGTAAAATTGACAAGCTTGAACAGATTAATCAATACGTAAACTACTTACATTAACTAAATAATAACCATAATAATTCAGTATAAATAGGACTTCTGTACTGCCAAGTGTTTCCATAGTCCCACATATAAAGATTGATCATTTTTTGCAGAAAGGTGGAGGGAAAAAAAGAACCCTCTCTATTTATCATTTAACAAAGGCTACCTTAGGCATCTCATTCAGGCCAGAGCTCTGAAAGGTAAAAGACTACAAGAGCACCTCAATGAGAGTAACGCTGCATCCAGTGCAGGTTGTGGGGATATGTTCTTATCTCAAACCTCACCCCAGCGTGCATAAAGATTAATCCAAGGAAGCACGATGACTTTATTGTTGAATATTCCAAAGATAAACATTTGCTTTGCACTCTTCTGGAAAGACTTTCTCATCCACGTTTCAGACAACACTCCATTTCTCTAAGGTCAATGCTAATTGTGGGTGCTCCCATTCTGTGCCCCAGCCTGATGAGATACACGAGCTACACTCAGGTGTTTCTGCTTCCCCACTCCAAAGCACTAAAACGGGGACTGCAAACTTCAAAGGAACATTTGTGGGGGTTTTTTGATGATTGTGTTTTTTATTGTTTTATGATAGACTTTACGGAGTTTAAAGTACAAGGGATTCAGAGAATGATGTGGCAGTAATATTGTAATGTTTTTGTATCAGCACATAATGATTGTTCAGCGTCAAATGTCTGTGATAGAAGAAGAAATCGAGGAATTCCGGCTTTCTCTGAAGCAGTACGTGGAATCTGCTTCTACTCAGGGTGGCTGCCTGCAGTAAGTACAACGTTATTGCCCCTGGCTGATGGAAGGAATGTTGTCTGATTTATTGAACCAGACCAGATTTATTGATCAGCTCCTCTAAGTGAAGCAGGATTATTTATGAGGAGAAAACCTGTAACATCTTCTTTCCTGGATGGTTATGCATGTGCGTAAGACAAAGCTTTTCAAAGACAACTAAAATCAGAAAGGGATGTCAAAGTGTCAAAGGATATGTGCAGACTTTAGGTAGTATCCCAAAATGACAACACAGGCTTTCCCAAAGACGCTAAACAATCTTTTAAGACTTCTCAGCTCTGTAGGTCTTTAGTTCATGGCTTTTGGAAGCTCCTAGGCTGGCACTCTTTATTGGAAAACTCATTTACCATCCTTCATTTGTGCTCACCTGGCAAGGAAGCAACTTATCAACTTGTTAGCCAGTTCTCTGTTTGGAAACTTTCAAAATCTTCCCTTAAGGCTGTCATTTTAAAATATAATATAGAATAGGAAAAATTAAAAAGCAAAATTTTCAATAAATCCGTGTATTTCTGCTTTGCTCCGTTTAGAATTAAACAAAACATTAGAATTGGGTTAAGAATAAATTTTAATGAGTCACCTCTGTACTGAATTTCTTAATTTAACATACTTGAGAAACCTACAACTATACATACTACAGACCGTAATGAAATAAATATTTTTGTAATGTATACACAATACAGGATCTTCCTATATATTCAAAGGCATCAAAGCCTGCCTATCACATCCCTAATTTATGAGCCTTGTTGCTTTGAGATCATCACACTTAATGGTGATCGTATCAGCAGTGCTCACACAGACCAGAAAAAGTAAGTTAAACGGGAAGAAAAGACAAGTGAACTTTTTGCAGGGGTTCACTTGTAAACGCAAACTGATGAGGAAAATAAAATTATCTTGTGGGCAAGAGCCGGAAAAAACAAAGAAGAGAAGCCCCCCAGCCGCCTTCCAAAAATGAGCATTCAACCAAACACTGTAGTGACTGCAAACTTGTCAGGGGAGAGAGCTTACATGACCTCCAAATGCAACTTAACAAATGATGGCAAAAAATTACTTTCTTTCCTAAGTTTACAGGCATTTGGTAAGTCTGTAATGCCACCTACCGGTTGTTTTTCACTGTAGCGGATCAGGACTGATTTTTTCCAACAGTTCTTGGTATTTTTGCTGTTTTAGAATGTATGCTTGTGTACAGCTGGAGAAAACCAATAAATCATATGAAATTTCTTATTACAGCATGAAATACAATCTGAGACCAGTTCCCAGGCACATCAGTAGTAAGATCAGCAATCTCACACTTGGACACTCAGAGAAATATATATAGATGATTTTTGTGCTATACATCTAAACGTCGATTTAAGCACTCAAATGCATAAGTACCCTACGTGCTATAAAGCTGTTATGCTCAGGATAATAAGTGTGATGTTTCCGTGTAAAGTATCAGCAGATAGTCTGTGAGTCATTTTTCACCCATGATGAAGTGTTAGCTGAATGACATGAGGACAAGTAAATAATACCAAAAGGTATTATTTTAAAAGTGTATCTGCAGCAGACATCAGCCTGTCTGTCTTTATACTCCATTGCTATTTGCCTCCACAGCATCTAAACTCTCTGCCACCTTAATGCATCTCTGATAAAAAAAAGGATGACTTCTCACAGTGTATTTCCTCAATGAAACAGCACAAGTTACTCTACAAACTCACTTGAACTGTTCTCTATGTGCAATATGCTATATTAGCTGATTTTCCCTGAACCACAGCTGTTTGATTAATTTTCTGTGTTACTGATTAGCATTTCTTTAGATGAATTACACTATTGGAGCAATATGAAAAATTAGTTTCTCAAACAAGAATCCATCACAAGTGTACTAGAATAAAATATTAATAAATAAAAAGCCATAAACATACTCCATGAATTTTAAAAAAAAAAAAAGCTCAGATAGTTCACAGCATGTTTCCCCAAATCACTTATTTGTTAAATTTATTATTGGGGTTTTTTAATTTGTTATTTTTTCCAAAAATCACTGCATTTGGTTCATACTCATAAGCAATTTGGAACAAGATGTGTATGTTCTATCCTACAATTCTTAGTGTTTCCATACAGAAGATTCCAAGTGATTCCCGCTTCATTGTTTATGAGTTCTGGGAGAACAGCAATGCCTGGAATAGGTAAGTTTTGAAGGTTTTTTTGTTTTGGTTTGGGGGTTTTTTTGTACTACAGAAAGTTTTGAAGATTAGAGAGCAGTTGCATAGAAGGACTAAATGCAAATTACTTTAAATACTGCTAATCGATCTCTTGCAAAATATGTAACAGTTAATACCTCAGAACAATACTTCGGTTGCTAAAGACTAAAACATACTGAAACATATAAATAAAAATGTCAGAAAGACACAGCTAGTTCAAACAGAACAGAAAATGTCTGAAAGCAAACACAGAAAGGTATGGCATCAGATGTAGGGTAGTTGATTGGAGACAAAAGAATAGGCAAGCAGCAATATTACCATAGTGGAATAATGATAATGAAAGAAATTAATGAGATGGGAGGTGCGTCCTCCAGCAACACATTCAAGCATGCAAGCAGTCATGGGGAGCTCTCCCAAACCTTCCCAAACCCACATCGCAAAGCCCCATCCGAGAGATTCCCAGAGTGTCTGTTTTGGGCCCAAAATAGAAGTTATAGTGATTAAAAGTCCTACCAGCTGAGTTCTAGCCTGCAGCAGGCAGATGGCTGAGAAATTGAGTAGAGATAAAAAGATTTTCCTTAACTACTTTTACTATTAAAAAAAAAACCCAGACAACCCCCACAATCCTAAATCTGTAGACAGAAACCATTCCGAAGGAAGACAGAGAAGTCTCTTGAAGCTTAGTTTCTTTCCTTTTGACCAAAGCCACAGTTCAAAGTTTACTTGCAGAAAGACTCAAGAACACTGGTAACATGTCAACACGCTTACTGCTACACTGGGTCACAACGAAGAGATAAGCATCAGGGTAACATTTAAGGATACAGAAGAAAAAGGGTGTTTAAAAGAACATGCGAGAACTTCACAGCTTATCTGGTCTCCTCTCCCACTATCATAATTTTCTAAGTTTTCAAGCACAAAATCTCTGTTATAACAATTGTAAAATTTCTGATGCTTATAAAAATTTTTAGCCCGTTTGAAAATCTCGACTCTTGTTCTTATTTTTTACAACTATTTAGCCACCTTCAAATGAATTATAGCAAGACATTCCAAAGAAGTAATGTGGACTTCTTGGAAACACCAGAGCTCATCACAACGATGCTAGTCCCTGGTAAGTATCAATTTTTCACATTCCTTTTTTTTATTGCACATGAAGAGTTCTGCCATATTAGTGTGTTCCATATGCAGGACCACTGCATAGTATCACCCTTAGTCAGATTTTCTTTGGTAAAGTATGAAGGAGAAAGGGACTCCAAATGTTTTTATTTTAAGCACAGGAATGTAAAATGCATCATCAAGAATAAGACCCACAGTGCTTTATTTTATATAGTGGAAAGTAGCATACACTATTTAAGAAAATATCTAGAAGATTAAACAATACTATTTGTAATTAGTAAAACAGGCCCTGTTTAAGATTTTCAGGCAAAAAATCGTGTGCTGATGAAGACTTCGACTTAATCATATTTATATTGACTGATGCGAGTCTTAGTTACTAATAATTTCTATTTACTAACCGATTTATTGTACATGCTTCCTGCTGTGTTAAAGCAGGGAAACAACAAGCTACTTTGAAAAAGCAAGTCGTTAACGATTCCAAATTACTGTTTCTAATACAAACCAATGAGTACGCAACATCATCTTTCTCAGAGAAATGACAGTTAAAAAGAGACAGTGGAAGAGGAAGCAAAGCAAGCACCAGTCCTGTATTTTCAGAGAGAGGACAGCAAGTTTCTCAGGCAACACAAATCTATTGCAATGAAACCCCGTTTTCCCCTATATCTGTGTACAGACTAAATTTAAAATAATAAAACTCTATCTAGTAGAAAAAAAAAAAACAAACACAGTCCTAGACCTGGTGTTTCTCCTTAAAAGAGACCAGCCAAGACATTTTCAGACCTCATGAGCCTGATCTGAACACACAATTATATGTCAGGGATTCCCTCAGCATCAGGAGATTGCACTTAATGAACCAAGAATCCCTTCAAATCTTGTATCTTACTTGGAAATTGCTGGATTTAATACAAACTTGGCTGTAGGAAACAACGCGGTCCTTTCCCAAACTCCTTTGCATCCAAGAGCTAGACTAGTTATGACCCAGGAATGTTCCAGGGGAGCAACCCAGGAGTGTTCACAGCTAAACTACAATTAACATACAGTAAAATGTAAACGTAATTTATAAATGCCTAAATATAGAAGTGTCTGAAACTGGATTCAAAATGCTCATTAAAGCCCCGACTCTGCCTGCTCAGAAGGATTTCAGCCTGCAGCACTCGACCCTGGCAGACAGTTGCCATAGAAACAGCATTTCTCACTGTGCACTCCTTGCTGGGGGGGGCAACGGGAAGTAATACATTCATATTTTTACAATTTTATAGATTATCTCTTATTTAGAAATCTCTACAGATATTTGAACGTGTTTCATGCAACGTATTTTGCATATTTGATCTATACAGATCATATTTGTATTTGAAAGACAGAAAATGTTCGTGAAATAAAAAATGATGGCTGCAGTGCTACCAGTATACTTTATGAAAGAATTTTAGACACTGTAAAGTGATACTGCTGTAAAATCAGGAAAAAACCCAACTGGTCTTCAACTAGCATATAAACAGGGTCTGCTTTAAAAACAAATTTACCCTAGCTCAGACGCATCTACAGTTTTTTACACATCTGGGTAACTAAGAACTGAAACAATTCTAAATTGTAATCTGAATCTGATTCAAAGAATACAAAGCTGATTAATTAAAGTGAGTAAGGATACACTTACCTAGATAAGAATGGTTCAGGAAGACGTGGGATTTCAAGATCCAGTATTATCCTACAGAAAATTCATTTACCATTAATTAATAGGAACGAAAACCTATTATTATTGCTTCCACACCTGTTAACCCACCAAGTTGCTCCAGGCTGATCCACCAGGGTGGCATGAATCGCTCAGTTCACCTTCAGTGAATGACTAATCTTTATATAAGACCTGGAGCTGAGGACACTAGAGAACCTTTTGGTGAAGAAAACAAAAGCTAGGGGAAAACCTTTGAACCCTTATGACACTGGAATCCATGAAATGCACTGTTAAACTGGCATTTGGGGGGGCCAAAATTCATTAATCCACTGATGTGTCAGAGACTACTAGGCCAAATTCATGTAGGATTTTTAAGCATCTTCTCAACATTCTTCTTCAAGAACAACATTTTTCAGAAAAATGCCGTAAATTGAAGGATTTATGGACTCATTCACAGAAACAAGTTGTGTTAATGAATTTAATCCCCGAATTGTGTATAGTGCAAAACCTACTAAGCCTAGAACCATAGCTTATAGCCATATTATTTAGGATTTTTACAAGACATAGAGAAAGAAATACTGCTTACGTTAAATAAATTCTTGTCTCTTTCAGCATCATGGTGGGTCCTCAATAACAACTAGAAGCTGTGGTTCCAAGTCATGTTAATGTTACGTTGTTTTTCATTACAGTAACATTCATCTAGCAGTGTACAGGTGTGCTGGGTTATGAATTTATGATGTGATACTGTTTATTATCATGGATGTGATATTTTCCATTTCAGAATATGGAAAACTGCACAGTTATTACCTTCTCTTTTTCAGTGAAATGATACATTCCAAAAGCTGAAATAAGACAGCTATACTAAACTACCTATTGTGTATATTCAGTCCAAACTGTCACAGAAAAGTGCAACTTGATTGGTATGACTAAATACTTGTGAAAAGTTTGTCTTATGCTAATAAACAATTGTTACTTAATCCTGCTGTTTTCTCCTTTTACAGAATAAACGGGTATGAACATGAACACACATTTTCATAAATGTCTTACGCTTCAGAGAAGCTCTAAGTCATTGATTAGGAGAATAAACATACAGAAAACTTTTTGTGCCAATACAGAACTCATACAGGGAATTTTCTGCCCACGAGACAAGGCAGTACCATTGTCCCTTCACAGCCTCTAGCCCCAACCCTCCTAAGAGAAAACGTGTCTGCCTGTCTGCCAAGCTGCCTTGGACCCCCAGACTTAACATTTCACAACCAATTTGCTTTGAACCTTATGTCCTGAATACTTGGAAAATATTTTAATTCGATCACTGGCGGCTCACTGAAAATTCATTAGAGAAACCGCTGTTAGAGCATAAACAGCCATAAACCTGGAAGTAGAAATACTTTTTTCCCTAAGAACTCTTGCTGATGTCCCCTGCGTCTGGGCAGTAGCTGTGTCCTCCAGCCCACGAATGAAAGGCAAGTGACTGTTGTAACCTCACACCGCCATGGCCAGTTGACAAGCTCTACACACTAAATGACCATTCCCTCCGCTCACCTGGCAGTCCAAGGTTACAAACAGGACCCAAAAAGTAACTTGAAAGTCATGTTCAATAAAAAAAAAAAAAAAAAACAACACATCTTCACTCTAGGATTTCCCTATTTTTATTTCAGCTCAACCAGCACATTACCATATGTAATTACAAATGGGGAATTTAGGTTCCATATTCCAGAAACCCTGACCAGGATTGAGCTCAAGATTAAGGTGTCACGTTTAGGTACCTGCACGTGACCAAGCCATCTTGGCTCCTATTGCATCAATGGAGTTCTGCAGCAAAATTATTTGCCTGAACAAAGATAGCTGGTATGTGTGAGATTCTTGAGGGTATCCCAATTAGTCTTCAGTTCCCATCTGAGAATGACATAAATTACCTACAGGTTGTGTCATTTATGCCAGCCCCAGCCAGCTGGTTCAGATACTCCGCATGCCTCAGCCGATGCCAGCTGCCTACCCTTGGGTAACTGAATCAAACCCTTTGCCAATAAATGCAATGGAGCTCCGGTTCTCTAAGCACACGTGGATGTCAGAAAGCGGTACCTACACCTGGGTGCCCATCTTAGACGCAAATTTCACAGTCAAATCTTCTCAGAGTAACTCAGCAAAAGCGAATGCTTTTAATGATGAAGTCCAAAGCTTCCCCATATTGACATGATCCAACTACTGAGCTGTTCATTCTAAAAGGCACACAAATAGACATAGTACATGCACAAATGACAGATCAGTGAAAGTTTAAAGATTTCTTGTCTTTAGCAAAGTAAAACTAAAACTACTTATATTCCTGAATGATTCCTTTTTTCCTATGCCAAGATGTCGGTCTAGTGCATAGCACGTTTTCTTGTCACTACTGACCTACCAACAAAGGAAATGCAGCGGCATGTGACACTGCTACAGGGTAAATCCTTAAGAGAAAACTGACACCCTACACTGAGGCTTACAACATTTTTCCTTTTCACTGGATAAAGTATGTTAAAATATTCTTAAAATTACCTGCTTTAGAATTTCATGTCAATTGGGGGAGGGGGGGAGAATTTCTAGTCAGTCATATGTCCTTCTAACAGTTATTCTCCTTTGCATATTTACTAGTAAAAAACCACTTTGATGAATCATACACAAGTTTGAGAAGTTTCACTGAAGAATTTTGAGACCTACGCACAGAAATTGCCCTCACCACGTACTGGGGAAAGAGATCCATAGGACTCACTCTAAAAAGCTCCCAGCGATTAAAAAACAAACAAAAAACATTTCAGTTCTTTGTAACATTCCTTGTAAACAACATACAAATAGAATACACTTGGAAGTGTAGTTTAATTGACTAACTGCTGCTAAACATAAAAGAAAATGAATTCAAACTAGTTTATTTGCACACCCTAGGGAAAGAAATCTAGTGTCTATCAAATGCAACTCAAAAGTTTTCTGCACTATTGCAATTACTATTCAACACATTCTCATTTAGCTTCCATTATCATTTGTGACAGAGGTGAAAAAATTGCCTTCAGTGCACAAATGATGTTACTGTAGGTCTGGAAACAGGTTTTGAAGGTAATTACATTCATACAAAATAACTATTATTGATGCTCGTCAACTGAAGAATACTTTCAGGAAATACTCAAACTACTGCTTTCCACTTCACTATTAAAGACTATTCCAATTTCAGACAAAAAGTTATAAAATTAACTATGTATTGGTATACCCTTTTACCCATATAAGACGTGTGATTAAAATCTGTCTTGTTCCTCAATTTTGTTCATTCCTTACACATTTCAAAGCCAAAAACACTGCACAACTATTTACAAAGAACTTCAAGGACTGGAATGTATAGACAGTTCTCTTGTTCTGATCCATGATGAGAAAAGATTTCCCATTTTAGTGAAACTGTTAGTAACTGGAGACTTCATACCTTGAAAAAAGGTATGTATCCACAAAATATGAAGGAATCTCTTGTGTCAAGATGGAGATTTCAAACGAAGCAAGCAAGCAAGTGAAGGTTTGGTGTTTTTTGGTTTGGTGGTTTGGGGTTTGTTTTTTTTTTGGGGGGAGGGGGAGATGGAGAGAGCGGAAATAAGCTAGGGGAGTATATACCCTAAGACATTTGAGATTTGACACAGCCAGTATTTGCTTTTCCATTACTACTGCTAAGGAAAGGAGGTGGAAGAAAGCAAGCAAAAAGACCCAGCCAAGTATTGGTTTAGAATTTATAGTCAAACTATATGGCTACATGACACAGGCAATTCAAGGACAAAATTCTGGCACAGCAAAATTTAAAATTATTTATTTTCACTGTAATTGTATTACCATCTCAGGCGTTACAAATTAAAGGTTTGACTTTTAAAGCATTCAGGCAATTGCTGGAAGAAACAGGCATTTCCGTAAGTTTCAAAGGGTCCTACTGCCATCTGTAGGTACCCAAGTACCTTCAAAAATCATAAAGATTTAGATCATAGGTATCTCCTTCATTGATGGATTTGTCATCTTCCAAACAACCTGTCACTTCTTGCATATGTCAATAAAAGGGTTGCTCTTTTCCTGTAAGACAAACAAACCCTCAAATTACTTTGGTTATAAGAGGCCATTTAAACCAAGTTTTCATGGGTCTGCTTATAACTCTTTCCTACTCCACGTACATTTAACAATTCGATATTTTTTTGATTAATGCAAACGGTTCTACTCTCATTAATCAGAGAGACTTAATCCGAAGCGTTCCTGGCAGACTTTCTCAACACAGTAACATTAGTTCAGTTCAAATGCTGAGCTACGTATAGGTAGGTCTGATCCCCACATCTCAAAAAACCCAAATGTCTTTTGGGACAAAAGCAAGCCCTGGCCTACTATCTGTAACAACAACATCTCCCTTGTACAAGTCACTCCAGGAAGCTTCCTCCATCTGAAAATACAGCTTTCACTCAGAGATGGGCATATACTTCAGCCGTGACTTCAAAAATTCAAAACTACGAAAGTCTTAAGATGGGCAAGAACCATCTGAATACTCCATTTGGTGCCAAACTGTTGACAACCACCTGCTCCTAAATACAAGCTCATTGACATTGTAAGACTGTCTGCTCCTCATCAGAAATTTATTTGGAGGCCTCCTTCTGCCCCTTTTAAGCACCATTCATTTAATTCACACATGCGTTCATCAGTCCCTCCTGTTTCTATGCAAAAAAAATGGGTGACATGGCATCAGTTGACACACTGAAATTTTCCCATGTAACTACAGAATCTGCTGCATGAAGGAAACTAAAGTGCAGAGGAAACAGGATGGACAATGGAACAATTGAACACCACTTACTGTTCAGTGGAAGTAAATTAAGCGGTTTTGCATGCTCCACTGAAAACAAGTCCTGAATAATGATACCATCAGGATAGAAACACTCTACTATAATTTCTGTTACTATTCTACCAAAAGAATACTGTCTTTAGATGACTTGTTATCAGGATGCCACAAGCAAAACTGCACAGAAATCCACCTCAGCACTTACCTTAGAGATCTCAGGAACAGCAACATCCAGGTAATTCCTCACTATGATTATCAGCTCTGCTACAGGATATCCTTAAAATAAGATTGTATCTCTCCTGCCCTCCTAGAAACCACAAAGGCTCCAAGGAATATTTTCGATTTATTTTTGTATTTTAACTAATGGGAACATCCAGTAAGATCTGATGAAAGAGACACAGCTTTCACAACCTTCCCAAACCTTGTCGAGATACTCAAAACTTGACTGGACATGATTCTGGGCAACCTGCTCTGCCTGACTCTGCTTGAGCAAAGGGGTCGGACTAAGTTATCTCAAGCGGTCCCTTCAAACTAAATGATTCTGGGAAAAGTCATTAAAAGCTACCAAAAAACATACTTAGGAAAGAAAAACAAACACATTTAAAAAACGGCAAACCCCAAACCAGGCTGTAAATTATAATCCTGTCTCATCACTAAACAGATTTGAAAGAAACAGCACCTGGAAAACACTGTTTGCATCAAAACTAAAGCTGTTTGTACTTGTCCTATAGGCTTTCCACTATTAATCAACTTCCTTACTTCAGCGCGGAACACTCAAGCTCTGACATCCAGTCCCAATAAGCAAGGTGTCACACAAAGCAAGCTATTAAACACGACAGAATGATGTCACTGTATTGCACAAGAAGCAGCCTGAAATCACTGCCTTTTCTGGATAAATTAGTTTTGAGTTTATCTTCAATTTTTGTTTGATCCCAGGTGCCTTCTCAGATTACATGGTCAAGAATTATGAAATGTTTTTCCTTCAATCTATATATTATAAGAAACATTAAGAAAAAAACCGTAACAAGCTCAATCCTTTTATGGGATATGGGGCTTAGGTTATTCTCATTTGAGATGTCCTCAATCCTCTCCTGAATAGGAAAATTGCTTATTCAGTGTCACTGTTTTAAGAGAAGCTATACACCAATGATCCCCACATTCTGAACAGACAGAGGCCTCTCCTATTTCCATACTGACTAATCAGTCCTGTATTTCAAGAAAGTCTCACTAGTAATGTTTTCCAAGAGATGCAGCTAACTCAGAAGAAGAAATAATGCAGGTCTTTGTCCCATTAAATGTTTGCAGTTATTGGGGTTTTTTTGTTCTAATTTTGAAGTGTGTTTTATCACTCTTCATTCTTGAAATTCAACATGAATCTTTTCACACTAATATGTGACACCTTGCATGTAAGATCCATTAGTTGCCAGGCCAGTCAAGTCTAATGCATTCCTGGGTAAGATTCAGTTTCTATTCTATTGACAGGTTCTCATATTTGGATTACCATACAGAAAAACTTAACATCTCCAAGTGCTTCAATCTTTTCACAGAAAGTGACTAGCTGGGTAGGGTACATACCCTACCCCGTGTCCCTCAAATAGTATTTTTATTTCAGTATATGGCAAAGGGATTTCTAACAAGGTTCCTACACTTGAACTGAAATGTTCTTGGAAACAATGGCAATTTTTTCCTCTTCCTTGCCAATAAGAAAACTGCTCAGTGAAAAGCAAGCTGGTATATCTATGCTGGCATACCAAATACATCTTAAGACAGTCCACATCCAAAGAACATACATGTTTAATTCATATTAATAAGCCTCCAAACAAACTCTCAAGTTACTAAAAATCCAATGTCTACACTGAAATTCCACACTAGAACACAACAGTGGACAGTTTTATCCTGCATTAACACTGAAACATTTATTCTAGTCAATTCCAAAAAAAATACAGAGTATCACTGACCAAGTTTCATACTTATAATGTGGGACTAACTTCTGAACTACGACTGGCAAGATAATATCACCTTTATATACCAATGAGACTAGTATACTTGAAATACCCTTTTCAACACTGTCTCCAAGATCACATAGCAAATTTGCCAGCTTTTGCTTTCTTTTAATGAGAACAGGATTTTTTTCCTTTAGCCTATTCAACCATCCATACTTAATGCTTAAGACTCCTATAATGAAAGCTAAGCAATCCTCTTTACGTTGTTCTAACACAAGATCCTGACTTACTAATAAGAGTTTGTAATTTTTTTGTACCTGAATAGAATCAGAAGACTCACTGCTTTTTTATCTGTATGATAAACCAGCATATGCACGTGGGGGCTTACATACATATGACTAACACAAAGCAAAGGAAAGCCTTAAGAGCGGGCCTCACAATCAGCGAGATACACCTCTTTCTAAAGACAAGACTACACATAACTGGATACACTTATGACATCGTCTTACAGACATGGATCCTCTAGCCCTAAAAAAATACATGCAACCCATCTTGGCTCGCACCAGTTTTTATTACCCTTCTTTCCCTGTATTCAAATTATTGCAATTTAGCTAAGTCACTGATTCCATTTCGGGGGGGGTCCTCCTTTACCTATGAACATAACAATGAGAAAGTGTACATATTGTCAAAATTTGCCCCCCTTAGAAACTCAGGCAACAGTAAGAGGGGGAGAAAAAAGCTTGGAAATTCAAGAGTTGATACTTCCCTATTTCCAGACAGGTTTTCAAACAAATGAAGCTGTCACCTTGAGGACAAATATAACAGAAAGATGTAAAAAAGAAGATCAAGGAAGGCTGATGATGGTCACATATTGGTTTAGCTTTGTTTCTCCAAAGAACAGAAATTATAAAAGTTTAAAACTACCTTGAATTTTGGCCAACGCAGTAGTCATCTGGACATAGTTCTCCAGTATGACCATGACCTGGATGAAGGGATGGAATGTACCATCAGCAAGTTTGCTGATGACACAAAACTGGGAGGTGCGGTTGACACACCAGAAGGCCGAGCTGCCATTCAGTACAACCTGGACAGGCTGGAGAGTTGGGCAGGGAGAAACCGTATGAAATTCAACAAAGGCAAGTGTAGGGTCCTGCACCTGGGGAGGAACAACCCCATGCAGCAGTACAGGTTGGGGGCTGACCTGCGGGAAAGCAGCTGTGCAGAGAGGGACCTGGGAGTCCTGGTGGACAACAGAATGACCATGAGCCAGCAACGTGCCCTTGTGGCCAAGAAGGCCAATGGCATCCTGGGGTGCATCAAGAGAAGTGTGGCAAGCAGGTCCAGGGAGGTCACCCTCCCCCTTTACTCTGCCCTGGTGAGACCACAACTCGAGTACTGTGTCCAGTTCTGGGCTCCCCAGTTTAAGAAAGACAGGGAACTGCTGGAGAGGGTACAGCAAAGGGCCATGAAGATGATTAGGGGGCTGGAGCATCTTTCCTATGAAGGAAGGCTGAGGCAGTTGGGTCTTTTTAGCCTGGAGAAGAGAAGACTGAGGGGGGATCTCATCAATGTTTATAAATGCTTAAAGGGAGGGGGCCAGTCTTTTTTCAGCGGTACCCAGTGATAGAACAAGAGGTAACAGGCAGAGGCTTGAATATAGGAAGTTCCATCTCAACAGGAGGAGGAACGTCTTTACTTTGAGGGTGGCAGAGCACTGGAACAGGCTGCCCAAAGAGGTGGTGGAATCTCTGACTCTGGAGACATTCAAGGCCCGCCTGGACGCCATCCTGTGTAACCTGCTCTAGGTGGACCTGCTCTGGCAGGAGGGGTGGACCACATGATCTCTAGAGGTCCCTTCCAACCCTTAAAATTCTGTGATTCTGTATAGGAATCCTGTTTCTAGAAGGTGGCCACCCCCAATAGCCTCAAAAGCAGCCCAGTATGTAGCCTGATTTGATATTACAAGGTTTATACCCAAGAACATTTTTCCCACACTTGGTGTGTGCAACGCAAACCATTAGATTTTTTTCTCTTAGCATAGGAACTATTTTAGGATTATTTAATCTCAAAGGCTAAAGTGGTACTCCTGGATATCCCTCACATTCATCACATCTATTCGTTTCTCCCCAATTACACAGACCAGAGAGAATAACACAAACTGCATTAGGCTCATTAATAGTTTTGCAGTGGACCACTGATGCACGGACAACTTAAAACACTGGAATCAGACTTTCACCAACCAGAACTTCATAAGGATTGTTCTCTTTTATCCTGAAAAGACTGAGATGGAATTCACATAGAATACCAAAGCTATGTAATGTGATTTCATAGTAGAAAGCTTTAATACGATTTCACACTGACTTTAAATTTGGAAACATACCTGAAAACAAAGAAAAAAACACTTTTTCTTTATGTGGTACTTCCTGTGGTAAGATACCAAATACTGACTGGGGAAGTTCTGTACAAAAGTAACAGAGCCAGACTACACAATCTGTCTTTTGAAGGTTGTAACGATTTGGCGGGCTAGTCTGAAGAAAAATGTTTCCTACCAAAACCAACATGGGTTGTCAAAACCTCCACGACTGTTTTTATAACTCCACTTAATACAAAAAATGCACTTACTGGCTTTTCAAGTACAATTGGATGATCAGGAAGACACTCTGGCCTCTTCTGAGAGAGAGAAACACTTGAAAGTTTCAGAAGGAAATCTCTGCTGTATTTGATCCTTTCTGTGAACATACAAAATTACTAAGTTCAACATTGTTGCTTAAGGCATTAAGGTTGGGAATTCAGAGAGCTGATTTGGCTTCTTACAGAAGGGTGGAAATGCTGCATGTGGAATATAAAAGTCAGTACTGAAACCAGCAGTAATTTAAGTCTGACCTTGCATCAGGACAATCTGTAGTACTTTGCAGAGCATTTCACTTTTACTCTGTCAAATTGACTTAGTAAACATAGAGGACTATTCCAAGCTAACAAAGGTTTGGGTTTTTTAATACAAAAGAACACAAAAAGGTGAATCCAAGCTTATACTACAAATAGACTCCCTATACCTTGTTCTAAATAACAGGAACACCACAAACTGGTCTTGAAGCTGTAGAAGAAAATCTGTTTATAACTCACGACAAAGTGGCACATTTCAATAGGACAGATAACAAAAACTGAATTTCTCTTTTTTTGGAGCTATCAAGTTATGCCTTTCAACAGCTAAAAGTATTTGCTGCATGTAAACTGGCAAAGGGATTAATACCAATGAAACAGTTTTGAGGGTTTTAAACTGAATCAGCAAGAATCAGGGGTTTTGCTTAGAATGTGCATGTTATCATTTGAGTTTGTACCACTATCTCTACTCTAGCATAGCCCAGATGTAGTATGCCTACCCATGGCTGTATTTTAAACTTATATTCTTAAACAACAGCAGAAACAAGAGGAAAAGGGACAAACTTAATCTGTGGTCCTTGGTGACAAAGAATTTTATTCCTTTTGGAGTAACAGGCCTTCTGTAAGCTGTTATACTGTCACTTGATTGATCACAGTTTTTGTTTCTCAGGCTGTTGACAAGAGGCCACAAGTCCATGATGAATGGGATTTTTTTCCTGCCTTTGACCACAAGTGGCTGTAGTAACACTGAACGTATGTGAGGGCATGAGGATAACTTTAAAAAGAACAGTTTAAAAAACATAAGCATACTTGAAAACTTACAGCTTGTTTTCTTTTCCCCTTATTTAAAAACATATGAAGAAGAGGACTTCTGTAAGGCCTTTGACATGGTCCCCCACAACATCCTTTTCTCTAAATTAGAGAGATATGGATTTGATGGATGGACTGTTCAGTGGATGAGGAACTGGTTGGATGGTCACATCCAGAGGGTAGTAGTCAACCGCTCAATGTCCAGCTGGAGATTGGTGAGAAGTGGTGTCCCTCAGGCGTCTGTATTGGGACCAGTACTGTTTAATATCTTCATCAGTGACATAGACAGTGGGATCGAGTGCACCCTCAGCAAGTTTGCAGATGACACCAAGCTGAGTGGTGTGGTAGACATGCCTGAGGGACAGGATGCCATCCAGAGGGACCTGGACAAGCTCAAGAAGTGGGCCCACGGGAACCTCATGAGGTTCAACAAGGCCAAGTGTTGGGTCCTGCATGTGGGTCAGGGAAATCTCTGGTATCAATAGTGGCTGGGGGATGAAGGGATTGAGAGCAGCCCTGCCAAGAAGGACTTGGGGATACTGGCGGATGAAAAGCTAGACATGAGCCAGCAATGTGCGCTTACAGCCTAGAAAGCCAACCATATCCTGGGCTGCATCAAAAGCAGCGTGGGTAGCAGGTTGAGGGAGGAGATTCTACCCCTCTACTCTGCTCTTGTGACAACCCACCTGGAGCACTGCATCCAGCTCTGGAGCCCTCAGCACAGGAAAGACAAGCACCTGTTGAAGCAGGCCCAGAGAATGGCCATAAAAATAATCAGGGGGATGGAGCACCTCTCCTGTGAAGGCAAGCTGAGAGAGTTGGGTTTGTTCTGCCTGGAGAAGAGAAGACTCCAGGGAGACCTTATTACGGCCTTGCAATACTTAAAGGGGGCTTATAAGAGAGGGACAAAATTTTCAGTAGGGCCTGTTGTGATAGGACAAGGGGTAAGAGTTTTAAAGTAAAAGAGGGTAGATTTAGACTAGATATAAGGAAGAATTTCTTAATGAGGAGGGTGGTTAAACCCTGGCACATGTTGCCCAGGGAGATGGTAGATATCCCATCCCTGGAAACACTCAAGGTTAGACTGGATGGGGCTCTGAGCAACCTGACCTAGCTGAAGACGTCCCTGCTCATTGCAGGGGGCTGGACTAGCTGACCTTTAAAGGTCCCTTCCAGCCCAAAATATTCTATGATTCTAAGAGAGAACAAGTAAGTGACTGAGATAGCAGTAAAAAGCACTTAAGCATTGTAGAGACAGGTAATTGAAGGCACACCATCATTGAACAGATATCAAATGGAAATTATTATCTAGAACTTTAAGTATTGCTGGAGATAAAAATGGAGTTCCAATGGAAATTTCACAGTGTGGTAGAAGAGAGGACGAAGGTGGAAAAAAAAAAGTTTAGGCTGGAAGAGATCTTAAAGATCATCTAATTCCACCACCCCTGCCATGAACAGGGACACCTTCCACTAGACCAAGTTGCTCAAAGCACCATCCAGCCTGGCCTTGAACACTGCCAGGGATGGGACATCTATGACCTCCATGGGCAACCTGTTCCAGTGCCTCACCACCCTCACAGTGAAAACTTGCTTCCTGATACCTATTCTAAACCTCCCCTCTTCCAGTTTGAAGCCATACCCCTCATCCTATCACGACATGCCCTTGTAAAAGATCCCTCCCCAGCTTTCTTGTAGACCCCTTGCAGATACTGGAAAGCTGCTCTAAGGTCTCCATGGAGCCTTCTCTTCTCCAGCCTGAACAATCCCAACTCTCTCAGCCTCTCCTCATAGCAGAGGTGCTCCAGCCCTCTGATCATCTTCGTGGCCCTCATCTGGACTGGATTCAACAGGTCCATGTCCTTCCTATGTTGGGGGCTCCAGAGCTGGACGCAGTACTCCAGGTGGGGTCTCACAAGTGCAGAGTTGTGAGGGGGCCATCACCTCCCCCTCATGGCCCTCACCACTGGCCACGCTGCTTTTGATGTGGCCCAGGACGCAGCTGGCTTTCTGGGCTGCAAGCACGCATTGCCAGCTCATGTCAAGCTTGTCATCCACCAGCACCCCTAAGTCCTTCTCCTCAGGGCTGCGACCAACCCATTCTCTGATCAGCCTGTATTTGTGCTTGGGATTGCCTCAACCCATGTGCAGGACCTTGCACTTGGCCTTGTTGACCTTCATGAAGTTGGCACAGGCCCACCTCTCAAGCCTGTTGAGGTCCTTCTGGATGGCATCCCTTCCCTCCACCGTGTCGACCGCATCATGCAGCTTGGTGTCATCAGCAAACTTGGTGAGGGTGCACTCAATCCCAACATTCATTTTGCCAACAAAGATGTTAAACACTACCTGTCCCAGTACCAACCCCTGAGGAACACCACTCATCACTGCTCGTCTCTTGGACATCGAGCCGCTGGCCACAACCCTTTGAGTGCAGCCATCCAGACAGTTCCTTATCCATCGAGGGGTCCATCCATCAAATTCATGTCTCCAATTTAGAGTCCAGGATGTTGTGTGGAACAGGGTCAAATGCCTTGCCCAAGTCCAGGTAGATGATGTCAGTTGCTCTCCCCTTATCCACCAACGCTGTAATGCCATCATAAAAGGTCACCAAATTTGTTAGGCATGACTTGCCCTTAATGAAGCCGTGCTGGCTGTCACCGATCACCTCCTTACTTTCCATGTGCCTTGGCAGAATTTCCAGGAGGATCTGGTCCATGATCTTGCCAGGCACAGAGGTGAGACTGATGGGCCTGTAGTTCCCTGGGTCTTCCTTTTTCCCCTTTTTGAAAATGGGGGTTATATTTCCACTCTGCCACTCAGTGGGAACCTCACCAGAGCGCCACAACTTTTCAACTACTCCTTAGCAACTTCATCCGCCAGTGCTGGAAAAAGTTTGACTCTATGGACAAATGTCGAGTAGACTCAGGAAGGCATCACAGAGCAAATAACCACAGAAAAGGTTAAAAGCGATCGCTTATGCAATAAACTGGAATTTGATGAGAAGCCATTGAAGATCAAGAAAAACACAATAGCCTCTACACACCACAAGTAGAATCAACAAGAAGGGATCAGAAAACCATCACCAAACAGCAAACTTGACAAGTCAGACAGCAAATTAGATCCAAAGAACAGAACATTATTCCATTTACCAAGATCAAGAATCAAAGAAATGAACCTGAGCCTGAAAGGGAATAAATGGAAGACTTACTTTAAAGTCAGTAACACAGAACAGCGTAGAATACTGCTCAAGAATGTGGGTGATGGTAACCTAAGACTGAGGAAAAATAGAAAAGGCTCAATAAAACGTAAGAAAAATCTTTCAGTTCTTCAGTATTAATAGCAACAGAACAAACCAAGTCTCCAGAGATTACTTAAGGACTGGAAATTACCAATGGAGATTTGAGATGCCCGATTACAGGAAGACTTTAACAGAACAAATTGATTCAATGAATTGACGATTTAACCTTGATCTCTACCACAGTTTCCGTGACATGTTTAAGAATGAAGAATCAGGCAGCAAGCAGTGCAGAGGAGGACTGTGAGAGTATGCTTAGAATCCAAGATTAACCCTTAATGAAAAAAAGAGAAGTTCGGCCTGCTTAAACTACAAAATCATGGCAAAACCACTCATGCTTTATGAGTGTAAGCCTAAGGAGCAAACCTTAAGGACAAGACACAAAAACAAACTGTCTAGGACTAATCATAAAAGAAATTAAGTGATTTCTAACCATCAGAAAATTAGTATTTCAGAAGAACTGTACTAAGAGCAGGAAAAGAAAGCCAAACTACTAAATTCTTAAAATTGGTTGCATGCAACAGTCTTAAAGATTGTATTCCATGACTGACCCCTGCAACAGGCTAAAGGATGCAAATCAAACCTGTACTTCTATACACAGAAGCAATTTATGCAAAACCAGGATTCTGTGTGAAGATTTTTTTTTTACGCTTGGGCCTTTTTTTTTCCTTTTTCCTNCCCCCCGCCCCAGCCAACAACAACAAAAGAAAAACCAACAAAAAAGCCCCTAGACGGGTACACCCTTATATGCAAGCAAGTCTACCAGGGGAGGTTTCCCACCTCAGTTATGGCCAAGTTGTGTACTTTCTCTAGAGGCTTATGGAAAAAAGAGGAAGGTTTCATATTACTCTCAAACTGTGATACAGAAAGAAGACAAACTCTCAAAGCACTGGCTAATCCGAAAAAACAATATGCAGCCCACATCTCTTCAAAGATCAACTGTCTTCCATCTGCAAAATACAATTCTGACTCAGATCTCCATGCAGTATTTTACCTTTTTTTGCTTCTGATTCATGCTGGTTTGGTTGACAGGGCATCATAGTTTGAGTTAAGATCTTCACTTCAGTCATTTCAGATAACTAAGGGAGGAAAGAGTTAAACCTTTTTTGATATATTTCACAAAATTAAGTTATGAAACGTGTTTCTTTTAAGCATATTAAAACAAGGATGCATGTTTCTGAATTTCTTAGTTTAAAATAAGAACTGTAGCAGTTTCAGTCATCAATTTTGCTTTCACCAGTCACCAAGATTTTGGACAATTAATACTTTCTGTGCACAAAGAAAACTGGATTCTGTTCAATTTTTCTATTCCTTGCAATTGAATCACCATCTACTTTACAATATAAGAACAGTTTGAAAAAAACCCCCAACTTCTGCACAAATTAAACCATAGTCAGAACTGTAGCTATTTGTAACAGTTGATGCATCTCCAACTTGAAAGATGAAGGAAGGTCCTGAAAAATAACTGCAGAAAACTGTACACAGGAATAATGGTAATGCAAAATGCCTGAGAAGTTTAATTTGAAACCTGCAGAATGTTTGCTACTCTTGATTACATACTAGAATGGAATAGTTCAACAACCTACAAAGCAGTATAGGCAAGCACATTTGAGACAGCAGTCTTTTAGACAGAATTTTACAGTCCTATTTCAAGCTTTTCCAACGAACACAATTATCTCCTCCTTTTCTCTTATCTCACCCAGAACACAGCCAGAAGCTGATACACTGCGAAACAATAAAAGCAGGAATGACTTTCCTTAAGACCAAAAGAGAGACTTGGATTCTTTCACTTAGCAAAAGGTTTCATAAGCATCAAGACCCAACCTATAGTAACACTGAGTTCCTTCCAGCTGCCAAAACCTGGAAGTGAACATTCTGGGAAGTAGGAAAGTTTGAAAGTAGGAAGTGAGCATTCTGGAAAGTAGGAAAGACAAGTCAACACTTTGTCTTGTCTCCCAAAGGGCTCCACAGGTTTGGCTGAAGAATTTTAATCTCATTCTGAGAGAGACTGGGGGGAGCAAGGGCAAGAAGAACTGAAAATTTTGGGAAGCATTTGTCTAAAGCAGAAGAGATCCTATTTTCTCAGCAGACACAGCAGTTAACATTTTGTACTGTAACTGCACCATCAGCTTCCATGGCATGCCAAGACTACAAGTTGTGAAATGGCAAAATATTCCTAATATATTACCCACCCTGCTCATAATTCCATTTTCTGTGGCTGAAATTTAGTTACCTTTTCCTGATTTGTCTAAAACTTCTGGGGGAAAAATATCTGAAAAATCTAGGGATTTCAGAGAATGAAGTTAACAGAAAGCCATACTTCTAATTCTAACTGCTTTGTAATGTTTAACTAGTCTTCCAAGTCTTAGCTCTTCAAAGACTCTTTCCAAGTACAAACAAGGATTTAACACATTCTCAAATCCGTAAGAAAAAGACACGCACGATAAAGCAGAATTTACAGCAATGTGCCAGACAATGTCACCACAATATCTTTACATTTCTTCCTGCGCCATCTCCCATCACATCATCCTGCCAACTGCTTTGTAATATCAAAAGTTCTATTATGTTTGGGTTTTGGTCCAAAACTTAACATTTGAGTATCACCACTCACAACAATATTCTAACCTGTTCATATCTGAAAACCATCTACAAAGAATGCAATCCATCTAGAAAGAATATCCCTAGAGAAGGGAATGTACTTCTGAAGCTCAGGATCATTTTTAAATGGTAATGAAAAAGTAGTAAATTAAAACTGATACTGATTGATAAAGGCTTTTCAAGCCCCTCTCTCTACCTTCAATAGACCTGAGGTAGTAGACTCAACACTCTACAGATCTCCTGAAAATTCTCTGCATATCATGAAGGAATAAAAATTATTCTTTGCTTTAAATTAGCCAGTTACAACACAGTGAGTATTCAGGCACTTGCACTCTGAACACCAGTTTGGTGGAAATTCCCTGGAGTCAAGGCTAACATCTTAGATACAAGCACTATCGCTGTGTTTCCTATTAACAGCTACTGCTCTTCTCTGCTTCCTCTAAGACTTAAGACTGGAAGTTTCAAACTATAAGTTCCTCAGACAGTAGTTTTAATACTATAATTCACTGTTCTCTAGATTACTCAGAGTTGAATCTAACACTGAGTAGCACTCCTGATGTGCCATAATGATGATTTTTTTTTCCTGGCAGAATTCCAAGCAGCTTTAAGTGTGCATACTAAATGTCCCAGAGTAAAGCAGTTTGAAGAATTCAGTTACCAGATTCTTCTTCAGTTCTTTCACTCCTTTAAGAACCTGGTTTGTCAGAGTTGGGGTGGGGTTTTTTTGTTTGTTTCTAAAGCCTATTTTATTTTTTTACATTTATTTATAAGTTAGTGGCAAATACAATTTGCTTTACTTTTTTAAATCTTCATCATTCACCAAGCTTTCCAAAAAGTAACCTGCATTTCCTATATCCTAACCTATAGCACCTTAAATATTTATTCTGTCTTTAATAGACCATTGCTACATAAGACCATGACTGGTACAGAAAGCAGTAACAAGTTGGGTTTCCTTTAGCAATACTAAGTGTTGTGTCAACAGTTTTTCTTGGTTTTCACCTTACAGTGTGTTTCATCCTGTGATCATTTATCTTCTGTGAAAGGAAATTGGAGGAGGAAGAAAGGGTATAAGAATAAATAAAGTTTTATGATTGTACGTACATAGCACTATTATTGTCTTGCCAAAAAGACAGTAAGATTTAAAGCACCTGAAATACAACTACAATTTTGAAGAACAGGTTCTTGAAGTGAAATACATATATTATTCTAGGAATGGGGACATTAGTTCACCATTATCGGGAGCCAAAGAGCAAATGGATCACAATGCACCACTTTCTCAGATCATCACTGATGCTTTTTTAAATACAGAGAACATTTGGCAAGACTCATTAAACAGTGGCAATACACAATTTTGTATCATCAGATTCAGGTCTCAGTATCTTCAGAACTAGCTACTGCATGTTCCTGCTTAGAAAAATATTCTGTGAAGCTGCTACGCCAGCCTCCACGCCAATGCTGCCCATCAACTAAAATCAGCAAGTTCACGGGGTACTAATCAGCTGGTGTTTGGATGTATCCATGAAATCACCGACACTCAAAAGTATTAAAAAGCCTTCTCAACATCCTATGCCAAAGTTAAAAAAAATAAATACAGCTATACTAACATCAAAGAAATACAGCAGCTAGCTATATGTAGCCAAATAGAGATGAAACTTGAGTACTACGACATTGCTGACCACAGGCCTATTCTAAAGGGGAATAGTTTGCTCTTCTAAATACACATTGCTCAAGAGATAAGTATAACTATTAATTTCCCTACGTATGATCAAGGATAGGTAGCCAGTATCTTGATTTTTAAGTCAAAGGTAGCTCAATAAATTAAGGACTATAGGATTATTGACCTATTCTAAAATAAAAAAAAGAAGGGACAGTTGGCCTAACAAAAAATTACAAAATAACAAAAACTTCTAATACACTCTGAAGAACAGTCAAATCATTATCAACAGAAAATCAAATCAGACTATGAAACATCAAGAATTCCAGTTGGAACAGTTTGCATTTTGCAGCAAACAGCTACAACCAATTTCAAATCTGAAAGACACATTGTACCATGTCTAAAACCAAGTATTTCTGGCAATAAAGTGCTAGACTGCTGATGGTTTTTTGAATGCTAAGGCCCATTTATTGCCCAGTCCAGCAGAGTCAATGAAACAAAACTACAGAATGCACTGTAACTGTGTAATTATCTGGGTTCATGAAGCTTGCTGTCTCAAATGAATTTGCGCATGTGCTAACAAAAAAAAATTTTTTACTATTATTCTTTACACATAATAAGCAGAGACTGAATACATGTACTTTAAGTTTAAAATAGCTGTCTTCAATGAAGACTAAAAAAAGCCACACAAACTTTCATAAGACTCCTAAAGAAGTAACTCATAAGGTGTATTTTTCAGCTACTAGTACATGAAAATATCAGGGAAAAGCATTCCTGAAAATCATACTTCTTTTTAACACTTCTAACACTGCTGGTTTATAACATACAGAATCAAGGACAGTCCTAGCTGGAAATACAGTTTACTTATCTTGTTGGTAACATAAGGGAATAGCTGACCTCCAATTTACAGTGCTCTGGAACACACTCCATCAATTTTGTCATCTACTATTTACTCAATACTCACCCAGTCAACCTTACTCTCCAAACGTACTTCAGTGTTGCTAGGTAATTCAGTCTGAAAGTTTAATGCAATGCCTGATGCCGGTGAAGAGAAAACATTAAGAAAAAATATTCTAAATAAATAGACTCTGCATTTTTATTTTGTGATACTTGCCACAAGAACATTACTGAAATCCAATTGCAAAGAGATTTTACAGGCATTTATTCACATACTAAAAGCTCTAAATCATCATAGAACCATTTTTCCATTTCTTCCATGAATTTTAAACAAAGTAAAAATTTATCATGTCACTTAGCTTCTGCCTACATCATCACTGCTTGCTTTGTTTCTCTGGCCACCAAAAATTTCTAACTTAACAATAATAATAGCTGTAATACTGCAATATCTAGAAGGAATCTAGAATTAAAAAACCAAAGCAAAACAAAAAAACAGTACCACAAAACAGCAAGATATACACATCTGCATTAATTTTTTCTTAGGTTTTTTTTGTTTGTTTTAAACTCTTATGAAGGCTGACAAGAACCATATGGTGCAGTATATTGTACTTGCAATAAAGCCTAAACAGTAATCTATTTGTTAAATTATGTGTATTTTATGTTTTCAATAGCAGGAGTAAACTAACCCAAGAAATCCAAATTTAATAGCGGATCCAGCTTTCCAAAGCCAGAATTTCAGGTGTGAAGTCAGAAGAGTAAGACCAAAAAGAGCTTTGCATAAATCTAATGTAGTTTAAATTCAGATTTTATCTCAGAAATGATGTAGTCAAATCAACACATAGCAAGACATTTATACATCACTGTAGTTTGCAGAAAGGCACTTAAAAAAAAAAAATCCAAGTCACTTTACAGGTCCTTGTTATTTCCTTAAAAGCAAATGAAGCTTTCGCAAAGTGAACTGTATCTTAGCCATGCTACTCACCTTCTTTAGGAGGCAGATGACGCACAGGTCGTGCTGGCTGAAGGGATTTACCAATAAACTTTTTAGTTTCCTTTAACATTTTGACGCATCACACTTTAAAAAAGCAGCAGAAATCAATACAGAGCATTCAGTTTCACATACGGATGCTAAGTGAGAAGAGCAGTCTGCGTACCACTCATTAGTTGCATTTGACAAGATGATATGCTATTTTTTAGCACGTGGACAGGAAAAAGAAGAAAGGCCTAACACAGAAGTTTTCTTAGATCACAGAATATGCTGGTTACAATTTGCATTGTAAGACAGAATCAAACATCCCTCTCCTTCCAAATGAGCTACCCTAGCTTCTTCTCAAAAAGACTTTTTTCCTATATGTATGTCTGTACACTTGGATAAAGGAGATGGGGACATGTGACAGAAATGAAGGTATTTTCTAACAGTTAATTTAATTCAATGGGATTTTAATTAGAATCATAGAATCATTTTGGTTGTAAGAGAGCTTTAAGATCATCAAGTCGAACCGTTAACCTAGTGCTGCCAAGCCACCAGTAAACCACGTCCCCTCAGCACCACATCTATGTGTCTTTTAAATACCTCCAGGGATCGGGACTCAACTACTTCCCTGAGCAGCCTGTTCCAATGCTTAGCAATGACTTCAGTGAAGAAGTTTTTCATAATATCCAATATAAACCTCCCCAGCACAACTTGAGGCCATTTCCTCTTGTCCTGTCACTTGTTACTTGGGAGAAGAGACCGACCCCCACATTGCTACAACTTCCTTTCAGGTAGCTGCAGAGAGCAATAAGGTCTCCCCTCAGCCTCCTTTTCTCCAGGCTAAACAACCCCAGTTCCCTCAGCCGCTCCTCATCAGACTTGTGCTCCAGACCCCTCACCAGCTCCGTTGCCCTTTTCTAGACACACTCCTGCACCTCAATGTCTTTCTGGCAGTGAGGGGCCCAAAACTGAACACAGCATTCCAGGTGGGGCCTCACCAGTGCTGAGTACAGGGAGATGACCACCCTTCTAGTCCTGCTGGCCACACTGTTTATGATACAAGCCAGGATGCTGCTGGCCTTCTTGGCCACCTGGGCACACTGCTGGCTCATATTCAGACAGCTGTTGACCAACACCCCCGGGTCCTTTTCCACCAGGCAGCTTTCCAGCCACTCTTCCCCAAGCCTGTAGCACTGCATGGGGCTGTTGTGACCCAAGTGCAGGACCCGGCACTTGGCCTTGTTGAACCTCATACCACTGGCCTCGGCCCATGGATCCAGACCATCCAGATCCCTCTGTAGAGCCTTCCTGCCCTCCAGCAGATCTGCACTCCCACCCAGCTTGGTGTTGTCTGTAATATCTACAACTTTATCCTTCTCCCTCCCACCCCCATCTCATTTTTCAACTGCGAGATTTCATGATTTGAATTTCAGCTTCTTTTAGAGAAAAAGAACAGCAGAAACAACGATCATCACAATAATAATGGTATTGAAATTCCATTTTCTCTAGGAGACTTTACAAGACAAGGGACGACTTCTAACAAAAAAAGATGCAAAGGAAACTGTCATGACATCAAGAGTTAAAACTATAGAGATTATTACCCAATTCCAGTATGGAACAGGAAAAGAAAAGTTAAGCTATTTAAAATATGATCCAATATCACTCCCCACTTTAATTGTGCTTTGCATTACATTAAACAAAAACAAAACAACAACAAAAAAAAAAACAAAAAAACCCCATCCGTTTACTACATTATAATTTTTTCAACTTAAACACTGAACTTTAACTATTTTGAAGTAACAATTCCCCCACATAACCAGTCTGAACCCATTCAGGTTCAGAAGCCAATCGTTAGGTGGTTACTATCCGAGTTAGAACAGTTGAGCTAAAGCTAGGAAAAAAGTTCTGGTTTGGTTCCCTGGTTTTCCCACCCTCTCAACTTAAAAAAGAAAGACTTGAAAGCTGTAGTCAAAAGCAACAACAAAAATTCCTGTAGGTGAGTGAACTGAGACTACTGACACGGAGTATATATTTCATTTAATCCAGATTAGGAATGCTTGTTTAAACCATATTTATATTACATACTGAATTTCCACATAAAGCAATGCAGTAATGCTATTCGCATCAGAAGATAAAAAAACCCCAAGTTTTGCTAAAGCTAGGAAAAACTTCTGGTTTGGTTCCCTAAGATAAATCAGGCTATTTAAAATCTGATCCAGTATCATGCCCCACTTTAACTGGTCAGTAGTCTCAGTTCATTCACCTGCTGGTTTGGCTCCCTGGTTTCCCTACCTTCTCAACCTAAAAAAGAAAGATTTGAAACCTGTAATCAAAAGCAACAATGAAAATTTCTGCAGGTGAACTTTTTAAAAACAGGAAAAACTGTTTAAGAGGCTGGCTAGCTTCTAGACTGTACCACACTTGTATTTTTTAAAGCATTTTCTTGATGAAAACAAGATTGCATGTGGCAAGACAACACATTTGCCCTCCCCCTCCCCCCAGTTTCCACGAGCAGGATGTCTAAGAAATCACATACTCCCAAAGAAAGCAAAACAGAAAAGAATTTGAGAGGAAAGAGGGGTGTTGGGCAGGGGTGAAATCAAGTACAGTGTTCCAACAGCTCTATTTCCTCCTTTAAATTCAAAGAAGAAGCTAGAGAAGATCTCAACAAGTTATCCAACCCAACCTTCTGGATTAATACAGTGTTCTGACCAATACCAGGAAAAGTGGAGAAAGAACAGCTTTAATAGCTGAGACGACAAACTGCTTCCAGGAGAGACATGCTGCAGGGGCACTTCCTGCACCCCAAGACCTCCCCTGCCCCTTACAAAGGTTATATTGCTTCTCAGGAGCTGCTCCAATTGATGACCTGCCCACCAGAATCATAGAACAGTTTAGGTTGGGAGGGACCTTAATGATCATCTAGTTCCAACCCCCATGCCATGGGCAAGGACACCTCCCACTAGACCTGGTTGCTCAAAGCCCCATCCAGCCTGGCCTTGAACACTCCCAAGGATGGGGCATCCACGGCTTCCCTGGGCAACCTGCGTCAGTGCCTCACCACCCTCAGAGTGAAAAATGTCTTCCTGAGATCTGATCTAAATCTACCCTATTCCAGTTTGAAGCCATCACCTCTCATCCTATCACTACGTGGCCTTGTAAAAACTGCTCTGCAGTAGCCATCAGGCCCAGCAGGACTTCTCTATGATATTTTTTTTTTTT
>VZSF01006852.1:446400-486472 GCA_013398295.1 Chionis minor | reverse complement strand
GCGTTGCCCCCAAGCCCCCGCGGACTTTTTTTTTTTTTTTTTTTTTTTTTTTTTTTTGGAGCATCTTAAGAAGTTGGGACATTCCCAGCAGACATCTTACGAGGGCCCAGCAGAAACATCCTTTGGAAGGCTCCTTCCTGGACACGCAAAAGAGAATTAACACCGTTTTTTGTGAAAAATGCCCCGAGGCCAGCAGGCCCCCGAGTAACCAGAAACTGACCACCCACCTGCCCTCGCCCCGCGAGGCGCAGCACTGCTCCCGGCAGGGCCCCCGAACGCCCCCCACACCCGCACGACACCGAAACCGCCTGACAGAAGCCGCCCCCGCGGTACCTCCCCGGCCTGTCCCTCCGCCGCTGGCCAGCCCCTCCCGTCCCGCTCCGCGCNCCGGCCGTCGCGCGGCGGCGCTTGCCACAGCCGCGTGCCGGGCGGGGCCGGCCGTTTAACGGCGCCGCTAGCGGGCCGGGGCGAGGCGGGGCTGCGGCTCCTTCTCCCCCTTCTCCCCCTTCTCCTCCTCCCGCTGCGATTCAGGGAGGGGGTGCAGGCTTCAAGGGTACGAGGCGCGGCGGGAGGGAAGGAAGGCGCGAGGCGAGGCGCTGGGTTTTTTAAATTGTTTTGTGTATGTTACCGTATGGCAGCTGGTGCGCCACCAGCCTGAAAACCACGGAAAACCCGGCTGTGAGGCAGGGGCAGAGTCTCTTCCTGCCCGGTGAGGGAGAAGGGAGAAGCCCCGCGTCTGCGGGAGGGAGAGGCAGCGCGGTGCGGCTTGGGCTCCTGCTTTGAGGCAGCCCGAGGGTGGCTGCCGATCTCAAATCACTACAAGGCCCATAAAATGTGCGGTTTAGGGTCAGTTTGCATCTGGGTGGTTTACCAGCTGAACACACCGCACTTCTCCACGTGCTCTTCCTGCCTAGCGTTGGTGGCCTTTAATGAGATTTCCCCGCTCTTTCAAAAGTGAAGTCTATTTATCCTTAGAATTACTCCCCCATCCCACAAAGTGTAGTCGTGTTTCAGTGCCTTACAGGGGAAATTAGGAGGAAAATGGGTGACACTTGAACGCAGCTGTGAGGTCTTGGCAAACTAGACCCATCCAGACAGAAAAGGAAAATCCACAGGCTTGGAAAAGCTGTCGAGTGCGGTTTGTCAACCAGAAAACAGCCCTTTGCCAACCTGCCCAGTTGCACCAACCAGTTATACAGGTACAACAGACCAGAGAATGACCACTGGCTTTTCATTTATACAGGTGATAGCATCCTGCGTGTTTTGGAAATGTAGAGGTATTTTTTTCTTACAACATGTAATTAACGATAACAATGGATATGCCCTGCTGACTCCCAAAGGGGCAGACTAAAATTCCCTGATGTTAATTCGCTAGATCCCAGGCAGTCATCTTTCTTACTATAGTACACAACATCAATGAAAACTCCTTTAACATTTTTGTTAAATTTTTGGGTTTGTTTGGGGTTTTTTTAAATATTTCGTGGCACCTATTAACTCTGACTCCAGAGATTCAGAATAGGTAGGTAATATCGAGTAGGTAACTTATTTATATAAGTAGCAAGTACTTAAATAATAGGTATTTCATTATTAATATCTAATGTTAAGATTTACAGGCCTGGTTTGTTTTGTATAAAGAGGTTTTTGTTCCACGAAGCATTGTGGTTCTTTGCTGCAATCTGTGAATATTATTTTTCGTAAGTCAGGTATGCAGCGTTGAATACTGTCCCTGAAGCAGAGGCTCATGCTCCTATAGTCATCTCTCGTCACACATCATCTTCCAGTTAGTTTCCTGAACTGATGGTGCATGGTGTGCCATGACATTTCTTTTTGCAGACATTGATGCAGTACATCTGCATATCCGCTAACCCGCTTGTTGCCATTTAAAGTCTCGTTGGAAGTAATTTCTCCCAAGTGAATTAGTTTATGCTCAAACATACCATGTTTCTTTTGACCCATCATCTATTCTCGCAAGGTTATCACGTAAAACAGTTACTCCCCTATTCATGTCAACCATGTTCCTTAGCTAAATCAGCACTAATTTTCAATTATTAATAAGTGCACGTAAATATTAAATGTCCACTACTACTCCAGAACAGTTACTGACAGGAAAGTCAATGGGGCACCCAAGATAAAGTTGTGTTTTTTGATGGGGCTGCTGTGGTTTTTGAAAGAAGCGTGCCAGGTGCTGCAAACCAGATTTGCGCAAGATCAACACAAGCCTTTTTGCAGTTGACATATCAAAATGGTGTCGTGTACAGTGATGTTGAATTACATATCCTGACACTATTTTTTGCACAGTTAAATATGCTAAGCATGAATTAAACAGTAAAAAAGTGAAGTAAAAAAAAAAAAAATCACTTGTATATTTCATAGAGGCTGTAGGCTGGACTGCTGCTTTTAATATATGAGGGAAGAAGAAGGGGCAGGAGCGGAAATAGGGCAAGAGGAAAGAAATGGAGCGTGCCAGATATTTTGAATGCTTGTTGCACCTAGGCCTGCTGGGAAGATGGGAATATTAGGGCTGGTAATGACTGGTTTTTGAGGCACTGACTATCCCAGCAGGAATAGTTATCGCCTCACAGGCTGCCACCCATGAGTTGGCAATCCCAGCAGTAGCAGCGAGGCCAGCTTTCCTGCAGTCTGGCAGAGGCAGAGGGAGCACTGGACCGCAGCCATTTCGCAGATCCCAGCAACCTGCCGCCTTAAGCAACTTTGCCTGTGCCTAGACAGAATCCTGCTTCCGACTGTGGGAAATGAAAATATAAGCTAACCTTTCTTCTACCTTATCAATTGTCTCGCAGTTTACCTGGTGCTGGTAATTAGCCTACTGGAAATCTCTGCTTCATTTGGGATTGTTTATGCTCTTATATTACATGGTGATAATCTAGTGTTCTCTCAAATACCTGATATATACAATAATTAATTTTAAAAGCTAATGAAAAGTCTACCCAAGAGAGATTTATTATATATAGCAAAAT
Source organism: Chionis minor (assembly GCA_013398295.1). Lineage (NCBI taxonomy): Eukaryota > Metazoa > Chordata > Aves > Charadriiformes > Chionidae > Chionis > Chionis minor. The sequence goes on along the minus strand of VZSF01006852.1, from coordinate 483,494 downwards.
ATAAATATTACAGGCTTTATTGCTGTGTGAACAAAATGCTTACGTGTAGAGAAAAACACACTCCAAAAACAACAGGCTTTTTCTACTTGGCGAACTAATCAGAGAGATTCTTTCCTTTTTCTTTTTTTTTTTTTTTTTTTTTTTTTTACCATATTGCTTGTGCTCTTGAAGGCTGTAGATTGCAGAAAGCCACACAGTCACACCTACTCCCCTTACTAGTTATGGTTCAGGAAAGCTAAAACATTGATGAAAGACAATATCAATATTGCACGTGTAAAAATGAGCAATTGCACATCTAAATGAGCATGTAATTGTAATTGCACATGATTCTAGTTTTGTAATGGATGGCACTTGATAGCAAAGTAATGGCTTTGTGCTGAAATGAAAGGACTCTTGGGTCAGCCTGGGGGCAAACTTGTAGTTGCAAGTTTAAAAAGCCATTTTCATTGTAATTTGTCATTCAGTTGTGCAGCCCAATGTAATCAGCCTATTTGCATATGTAATTCTGATTTATTTAGCAGTACTTTGTTTGGGAGAGGTGTTTTTTTTCTAAAGCCACTTTCAAAGTAATTTCATCACAAAGCAAAAAGCATTATTTCCAATGTTATATGCTTTATTAGTCAGTAGAACAAACAGAGAGACAAGAATGTACGTGTAAGTGTATGTGTGTGCACACAGAGTATTTTAGTTGTACATTAGTGAAGTGGCTACATCAGCTAAACTAGTGACTTGTTCTGTGGCAGCAGTGCAAGGAAAAAATGCAAACGGTTTTTTACCCCCTGCCTGATCCTGAAGTTGAACTATTTACTATAGTGATCCTGTTCTTTCAATAAATTTGAGAATTAAGAAAATTAATCATGACTATTAATCTTGTTCTTTTTGGCTAGAGAAAATGTTGAATTAAAAATGGGAAGCTATTGCTGCATTTAGTGCTTACCAAGTATAACTAAAAAGAGATTTGAATGTATGATCAGCGTATGTACATTAATATATGCAAATATATTTTCACATACAAAACTTCTTTCACTTCTGTCAACTGTCATGTTTCTGTTAGGAAAAGGATTTTATATTTTTCTTTAAATTTAATTTTCTGAGATCATTAATTATAACAGATTCTCAACATTTTTCTTCAAAATTTCTGATTTCTGCGAATGTGGAGAAAAATTGTGACAAGGATCAAAGGCACCATACAAGTGCCGAAAAATCCACAAATAGCAAATAAAACAAATGTTATAGATAAATATATAAAAGACATATCAAAATTAAGCACTCATTACTGGGGGAGGACTGCCTTGCTCAGCTCTCATCGCTGAGAGGTGGCAGTACTGAATTACAGAGGTTGATTACTGCACCTGAACTGAACAGTGCGTTCAGGATGTATGAAGTGCATATTCTCAATAAGTGCAGACACCGAACAACAAAATTTCAGCTCACCTTATTTTGTAGGCTCTGGAAAACCACCTGCACGTCCTGCTTCTTGAACGGGATTCAAGAAGCTACTGGCAGGAGGATTAAAAGGCAGAAACGCCCATGGAACCTGTAGGCTCTATTACGTCACCGGGTTTTTGCCCCGGTAGCAGGGTCTGCTCTTACTGCCTGGACCAGCTTCTCACAGTTGCCCTTTTGGTTTTGGTAGGCTAACCGTGCCTCTTTTGAAGGAACTAGCATGTGGAGGGCACGTCTCAGATGTAGAGTTTTATTTTGCTGTGATTGCATTGGATTGTGGAAGAAGATGCCATGGGGCAGTTGATTCCTACAGAAGGAAAACTGCTAGACTGCGGCTAACAGCTGGATGAACTAACTTTGTATATGAAGGAGGATATCTGAGAGTATTGAGATATCTGCTGTTTGCTTATTTTTTTTGTATTAACAAAAGCATAAGAAAAAGAAGGTAAGAAAGAGTTGTGGTCCTACATGAATCAGTTAATAAAAATTCATCCATATCTATCATTGTCCAGAAAAACAAAGTTTTATAATCTATGTGTACAAACACTTAGTAATAGACAGATTTTTCAAAAAATATATTTCTCCTGTGTGTTTTCATATATATGCACAGGAAAAGAGACTCACACATTTAATAGTTGATAATAATATCCTGGAAGAGTTCAATTTGCTTTGGGAGCCCAGAATTTGGAAATCTTGGCTTAATGAATTTAGTGCAAGTTTTGCACTTTTTTTCTGAGTTGGGCCAGCATATCTATCACCTGCTGTTTGTATAGATGCCTTTACTCTGAATTCTTAGATCTGATATGTCTACCATAGCTGAATTGCAACACCTAAAAATCTCTATATATTCTGGAGTTATTCTCTGAACCTGAAAAGAAACTTCGAGAAATCAGCCAACAGAATGCAGGATTTTACTTTCCAGTATTTCGGTCATGGGAATTGGGTTTCATTCTTGTGTTGACTGAGGTGCTTGTCATAGCTTTTCATACCAGAAATATATGTAGTGTCTTATGACTAACACCTTGCTACCTTTAGATTCAGATTAAATAAAGCATGATTCGACAAATGCTGCCAAAACCTGTACTGATGTATAAGGATACAGTAAAATGGGGATAGAAGAGTCGTAATCAAGTGCCTAACAGGAAAAAAAAGACCAAAGTTTTGGAATGTGACACAAGGAAACACATATTAGCTCTGCAAAAGAGTAGTGATTATAAAAATTACACACATTAAAACTATGCATTCATGCTTCTCTGGATTGAGATAATAATCTGTTTATGTCGCAGCTGTGGGGAAAAATGGTTATCAAAATTGTTGACAATTTTAATTAACATGCCAAATAGGGAATATGATTTCAATATAATAAAACTATTACGTGTTCAGATGTGTGTGTATATATATAAGGGTAAGAATGACCTAAGTGAAAATTAATAATTCTTTGCAAATTAATCCATTGTCATGTGCCCTGGGAAATCAGATTTGCTTTGTCGCCTTGAAATATATTATTGTAAAATCATTAAATGCAAATTATCACATATTGGAATGGAGTAATTCTAACCTTGTTCAGCTTTTTCTAGATGCAAGGTATGGCTGATTTATAAGGAATCAGAATAAAGTTTCTTGCTTATATTGACATTTAAATTTTAATTTACTCAGAAAGAGATTAATATTTCTATGGCTTTTAAGTTGGTATCTGTCTTAAGTCAGTCACTGTTCTTCTAGGCGGTAGTGTATATCCAATAGCTTGTGACGGTGAAGTACCAAGACAGCAGTCAGTATAACTTCAGTTATTGATCAGCTATTGATCTTTCTGCATCGTGTTCTGAGTTGTCTCCAGTTCTGTGTTTTCCTATGTGCGTATGTATCAGGGTTTGAAGAGCTTTTTACAGCAAATGTGCTTTCCAGCCCTTCTGTCTTTGCACCGGTATGTATACTGCAGGACAGACAGTGCTTCCTGTAGTGTCCAGCAGACATTCTAATTGTGGAAGAGGACAGGGAGAACTACTGCAGCGTCTTTGCAGTTCACACCCCCCATTCTTCCTGGAAGCAGGACAAGGAAGAAGCAGGGGATGAGCCTTAAGCCTTGTTCTAAACCCTAGTCTGGAGCATACCCTTACCTGCAGCATAGCCATCAGCTGGCTGCTGTGCCTGCTGTTGAAGACAGTGAAAATGTAAAAACATCCGTCTCCGCTTTATTGCGTGGAGCTGCAGTCTCTGCCTTGCAAACTAGCATGAGAGAACGGTGACACTACATTGAAGCGATCTGAGAAACAGCAGTGAAGAGGAACAGAGAAGAAAGTTTAGCACTGGAGGTTTGGTCTATCCCCTTAGCGGCTGCCTTTTCTCTGCCAGAAATAGCAGTTTGGTGGAGTTAGTGAAAAAACTCCTGCCTGGGCAGGGACTCCTTGCAATAGAAACTAATCGCCAGAAGCAGGAAGGCTCTGGCAAGTGGAGACTTGCACTGGGGTGCACCAAGGGAGAGTTAATGCATTGTCGGGCTTGGCTTGGCGTTGCCTTCTGGCGATTACCCTGCTAATAGAAGCCAAAAACTGTACAGTTTATGCTCCAATACACCCTCGTTTACTTACTGTCAGTTATCTAAGCTTGCCACTGCATTGTAGCAATGGACCCGTCAAATTTCAGCTGTTTATGTAACTTGGGACAGGAGGTTCTTCTGGCCAAGAAGGTTGTTTTTCTCACTCAGGTGCTCGGAATCTTATCCTGTAATTTACTGTGTGCCTCTTAAACACTGACAAAGGTAGGGAAAAAGCAAAGGTCACCAAACAGGAAATGAGAAAAAGGAACAAGAGAGGTCAGGAACAAATGAACTGTTGCTGTCATTAACTAAACATAAAATTAATAATAATAATTTAAAAAACCACAAAAACTAACACCAAAAGCAAAAATAGTTCCTAGAAACCCTATTCTGGAACTGAAGCCATACAGTCACCACAGGAACCAAAATTAATTTGATTTTTCTAATGAGCAGAAGTCTCTTGTTTAGTATATGAATTGGAAAAAGAAATTCACTGCCTGCTAAATGAACAGTTGAAGTCTCTGATATTGAACATAAGCACGGAATGTGGCCCCCCAACTGGCAAAACTAAAGGATTTTCAATTCATCTTACTAAAAATAAAAAGGAAACATCAAAAAAAAATCAGATCAAGTTCTCATTTCTACATAGGAAATACTGCTTGTTAATCAGTCTCTTCTTTGAGCATATGCTTACAGAGGCTTTTGGCCTCACAAGGTAGTTAACAGGTATTCCTTTGTTTTCATTTACAAATCTTATTTTCTAGGGCTTTAAAAGTATTAGAATAATAATATGCCCTGATCTGGAACAAATCTATACCAGTACATTGCATTTCTCTATTTTGTAGTATTCTACCACAGCTTACATTACAAGTTTTTTAAAAAATATTTTGGGATGAATATTTTTACGAAGAGCAAAAAAAGAGTCTCTGTTTATATATGATGCAGCAAAATGTCATTTTTCCTCAAAGGTTGTAAATATAAAAAAGATTTTTAGGCAAGTATTTCACTTTTCATGCTGGCTTTTAACTGCCACTGCCAATTAAAACCAAGGTTTATGAGAAAGCTGAACTTCTCTGGAATACCCTTTTTAATAACATATTAACTGCAGTTTAATCAACAAACACAACCTGTTTTCAGATTGATTTAGTTTTAAATCCAAAGGTTTTAATTAAGCACAAAAGCATTTAGGAAGCTGGGATTTTGAAGGGAGTCTTCCCAGCCATTCTTCACAGAAGCCTGTTCCTAGGATATCGGTTTCAATGAGAAATCATCACAGGAGCTGCTGGGACCCTCTCTCCACACACCCCCCATCACTCCCCACCACCACCACCACCACCAGTGGTAGATACACATAATTTGGAAGTTAAACACGGCTGTCGGTGTCCCATTCTGAACGCTAAGCATATGCTGCCCTGCATCAGGAATTTGTTTTTCCGTCTGATCTCACTCCTGAAAAGCAACTTCCAAGGGCCCCAGTGATATTGGTCTCTTATCAGCAATACCATTTTTTGCCAGGTAAGTAAATCTAACTTTTGATGTCTTCAATCCAAGCGAAGTTAGTAATATGGCTATCGTTGAAACTATATTATAGATAGTTGTACTACACAGAAAATGTTATATATCACTCTAGTCAGAGTATCAAACAGGAAGAAATGGTTATATTCATTAAAGCATATATTCCTCATCAATTTAGAAGAGGTTATAGACTTAGAAGAATGACAAAGACTCCATAAATAATAATGAAATAGGAAACTTAGGGTTCAGTCAGTTCACATAAATATCTCATTAAATCAGCTCACACCAAGGCTTTCCTTCAAGCCAAGATTAGGATCTGCTCTTATTTGAAAATTCCATTCAAGCTTTCTAGCTCAGCCAGCCTGTGTGCGCTTACACGTGTGAAACTAAAAGCAGATAATCCTAGGAGGGAAGTAAATTAAGTTTCACAAATATGAACATTTAAATTGTAAATTTTATCATTTTCTTCATCCTCTGCTTACTGTCAGAAATCAAATCAGTATTAGCAACAGTCCAATACACTTAATGCTGTATTAAAAATACATGAGCTGCTTCGGCATAGCAGGATTATAAATTGTGCTATGGCAATACTGTCTTTTCTGTCGGTGCTGGAAGTGACCCGGTGCTGGTGGCTGGCTACTGTTAGAGCCAGGCTACTGGTCCGGTGTAGAGAAGGGCAGTCTCACATCCAACACGGTGCCACGCTGCCTGCGCGTGACAGAAATGCTGCTTTTCCCATGTCCAGTGAAGCATGACATTGAGTTCTCTGCACTCTTGACCTGCTCTTGTCTTCTTCACGCTAAAAGCATAGGTAAATTCAATAGTTTGTTTGACAAAGCCTGACTGAGACGAGGCAACAATATTCTTTCTGTAATTCATCAGGTAGGAAACTACGGAAAGCTTTCACTTACAGTCTCCCAAAATGAGTTATATCCCAAGCTTTCAGTTTGGATTTCTTAAAAAAAAAAAAAATAAAAAAAAAAAAATCAAGCCATTTGCACTGTTTTCATTTTAAACTACACTGAAACGGAAGGGCTGCAGAGTGGTTTTGTTCTGGTTTAATGAGATTGGTTTAAAATCACTGTATTATAGATCAAGTTTTCTGCTTTTTACTTTAAAACAAAGATGAAGAAAAAATGTTTTTTCTCAGTAATTTTTACTTTGGTAATCTGGAAAAAGCATTCTTGTTAAGCTTCTTGCCATGCATTTAATACCAGAACTGCAGCATTTCTGCCTTTGCAAAGTAAATTACAGTATGTTTGTACATCTGAGGTTTTTTTACCAATAATAGCTGCTATGTTGTTTGCCAGATTTGGAAAGAAAAACCCATGTAAGGTTGTGTTTTCTTTTCACTGTTAACAGTCACAAAAGGTGTTAATTTGCTCCAGTCAATGAAGTCTATTGCCTATTACCTCTGACGCTGGTGACAGGGCATTTTAAACAAAACTGGAAGTATTTTGAATGGAAATGCAGATTCTAATGATTTTTCAGGAAACCTACTGCATCTGTTCTCTTCGGCAATGTGTAAATGAGACCACTTTAGTGTTTCTTCTAATCAGAATAAAATTCCTGAATTTGGGGACAGTTCTTCTGTTACCACTGTGTAAGACAGTAGGTGCACAGTGATACCAGCAGTGATGAGTGTTTCTCAGGGCTAGCGAAGAGGCTGCCTGCACACAAACTTAGATTAATACATAACAACAAGGAGAAACTTTTTTTGAGGGCCAGATCTCTGAGGAAAAATCTAAGCTATTTCATAGCAGGCTCTGATATATTTTTTTTGTACTGTGCATGCATTTTTAACAATTTTGCTTAGCTTCATTAGCTTCCTAGTGTCCAGTGTAGACAATCTAAACATAACATTAAATACAACAGCTTTATAAGTTACATTTACTCCTTTACAATTTAAAAAATGCAAAAATTAAGATTGCCCTTGTAGTTCTTGTTTCTTAGTTGTTTTGGCTCTTGGGGATGGATTTAACTCTATATTGGCTCCCCCTTTTCTGGAACATGCATTTCTGCCAGGAACTCCAAGGTCCCTTGGTGACATAGGACAGTGCTGATGCAGGCAACTTGAGGGGATCACAAGTGTGCTTTTCATCTCAGGGGGGAATGTCTTGCTTATACAGGTCTTCCAGCTCCCATTCCCTGCTACGGGGTAGGCTGATGCAGGCAGTGGCAGCGTCAAAGAGTAAGCCCAGAAGACCAGCTTGTAGCCCAGGTTCTCCCCATTCTCCTTCTATTCCTGTGAAGTCAGGTGGATAACGATCAGGGGTACTAAAAGCATCTTTTCAGGGATGCTGCAGTCTTTTGTGGACTAGTTATATGCCAAAAGGCATGCCATGAAAAAAAAAAAAAATTAGCAATCTGTGTCATGGTTGGTTTAAGCAGAATTCAGTTTTGTTAAGAAATTATTAGGCATTTCTTAGCAACTTGGTCTAATGGAAGGTGTCCCTGCCCATGGTAGGGAGGTTGGAACTAGATGATCTTTATGGTCCCTTCCAATTCTAACCATTCTATGATTCTTCCTCGTTTTCCATAGTGTGATTACCTCTGTTTCTGTTCTTTGGTCTGACTCTCACAGACTCTGTTTTCTGCCTCTGTTTTCTGTCACCATCTCCCTTTAGGCTTCTTCTTCATCCTAACACTCCCTGTTACTTGTTTTTCTTCCTTTATGTTGCCCAACTGCCAACAAAGTAGTCGACAGTACTGGAGGAGGCAGTCCTGTCCTTCTCCTCTTTCAGGTACAGTAGAAGGAGGAGTTACAGGCAAGCCATGTGTGTTTCCTGCACCCCCAGAATGAAGGTACCAATTCGACCAGTTCAGAGGAAACAGATACCCGGTATAAAACAGATGTTCTGAGATATTTAGCTGACTGCTTCTAACAAACATCTACTGAGCACACCCATCGGTGAAATTTTTCTAAGTCTTGTAACTCGGCCATGTTTCAGCTCACTTTTGTAGGAGGGTTGAAAACATGCCTGACATCATGCCAACTGATCCTGCCAGACTGCTCCAAAGCATGGGGCAGGGATAGCTGGAATTTTCTGGCCATGTGGTTTTATTTAAGCATAAACAGATAAACAGTTTTACCCGTGCTCTCATTCCTGGAAAACCAGTACTATTTAAACTGAAACTGCACAGAAAATATGCCTGAGACAGACACCTGAGATGGAAAATTTTGATCTAAAAGGTTATTGTTTGACATTCTAAGCATCAAAACAGAAATAAGAGACAAAGCTCAGAGAATGGAAATGTTAGACAGGTTAAATATTTTTAAGGCACGCTTTCTAGTTCATTGACCTTTCCATCAAAATAACAATAGCGTGCATTAATGTTAAAAGGACTGTAAAGTACTGTTTTCTTACTCCTAAATAAGAAAGGTGCACAAACTACAAATAGCACTGTAGGCTCTTTCAGCCCTCTTCAGCCCTGATTAGAGCTAGCTGAGTAATTTTTGATGGGGAAAAAAAAAAAATAGTCAGAGAATGCCAGTTTGTCAAACTCAGATTTCTGAAGGGAAGGCTCCTGGGGCGATTGCTTTTTCAATGACATGGTGCCAGAGAGCTCCTGTGAAAACCTGCATGCTCTCTGCTGGCTCATCTGGTGGGGGCTTGGGGTTCCTTGCCATGCAGCCGGCTCAGGGTGAGGGGCTCCAAGCTTGCAGAGCTTCTCGGGAGGTATGTTTTACCTTTCACATGGATGTTCAATAGAAGTCCTACATTAAAGATTCACTTCTTCAAGGTGCTTTAGGTTTTATCTTTCTGAAATGGTTAGAAATTACGTTCACTGTGCTGTAAAGGCACTCCTTAAATAGACAAGAATTCAAAGTATTTCAGAAGTTTAACTTGAGAAACTGGCAGATACTACACACAGCACTATCAGGTACAGTTACAAAATAAAATATATCTGAAGAACAATATGATGATCACATTATAAAAATAAAGAGGACCCAAAATACTCCAATAACACTACAGAAGGAAGAGTTTGGAGGCAAATAGTATAAAAATCAAATTCTCCACCTATGTCTTAGCTAGGCAACTATGCTAATTTTTTTAACCAATTGAAAGTAAAACAAGAAAGATGTATTACACATGGGTAAGAGATTTCATTTAATAACAGTGAAAGTTTAAAGACATTCCTTTGGAAATACTAGAAATTCAGTCTGATCTTTCTGTGAAAGCAATATGCTGCAAGTCTTTTGGCCTGGACCCGTAAGCCTGCTAGCAACTTCTTTCTCCTGCAGTTTCAGTCTTGAAATTCCATCAGCCACATCATTTTCCCTAGGAAATATTAAAAACAAAAAAAAGCATGCTCTCAGAGGTGGGGTTTTTTGTAACTTTAGTTTCTTTGTCCCTCCCCCAATTTTTTTTTTTTTAACACTAAGCAACACACTTAAATTTAAGTAAGCTGGAATTAGAACCATGTCATTACAAATTGATACAAAGCTATGCAAAAGAGCTGTTGGAGTAAAACTGATATTAACTAGAAAAATGAAATGTAAAATATAATTGAAGCAACTAAGCAAACCTGCTGCTGCTAAAATCCTCTATACAGCCCCAACCCTATTTAATTATTTACCTAATATTAAAATGGAGAAACAGTAACTAGACATGATTTATCTACAACTCAATTAAGGAATTAACCACTAGACAATGTAGCTTTGTTGAGAAGTAGGATATTCCTGTCAAGAGAGCAATGACTGTAGGCCTGGTCAGCAAACCGAGAAAACCTCCTGGAACTGTCAAAATTAGAGGAGAAGTAGGTAAAAGGTAATTCCAGCAGGGGGAGATTGTGACCATGGACTCATTGATCACCTACCCAAATGATACCACCTACTCAAAAGAGAACAATGGAAGAAGACGACTGTCTGTGCGCTAATTTACATAGGAAGTGAAGAAATCTTGACCAATCATTAAAAAGAATAACAATGAATATGTATTAATTGCTTGAATATGTAATAATGTATAAAATGGAGATTTTTGAAACTAAGGTGTGCTCCTATTTTGGGACGAGCACCCCATTGCTGCACATTGATGGAATAAACCTGGAAATCCCTCTGCTCTGTGTGTTATTGGCTTGCACACCAGATAAACAACCCAGATTTGGGACAAGAGAGTATTAAATTTACTTTGAAATAAATTGCTTCTCCATTACAAGATACAGTGTTATTGGATAAAACCATAATATGCAACTGTCCTTTTGACCCCATGCATCTCATCCAGTTTGATCTTTAGCCATTATTTACTATAAGTGTTCTTAAGCCCTTTTACTAAGTTATTGCAGTGACATACAACTTACCATCTGGATCAGCAATTTCCAATCCATACTCTGTCATATCTATTACTCTTGTTCACAGGATTTAGGTGAACACACTTGTTGCTGATTATCTGTAAGAAAGGAACGATAAAAGCAGCTGTACAGATGCAGATCCGAAAATCTGTTTAGCCCGATGTCGATGTCCTTTTTTTTTCCCCCCCAAAAGCAGCCAACAGTGAATGCCGACAGATGAGTATAAAAGCAGAGAAAGTGATACAGGGATACCTCCCTGGTAGACTTCTCCAGATCCCAGTGAAGTGTAACATGATGAGTTGCTAGATAATCAGGCTAACAAGTAGCTTTATTGTTCTAAAATAAAAGCTCTTTTGTGGTTAAAGCTGTAGGAAACTGAGCCGAGATACTCTTTTCTTGTTGGCTCAAATAGCCATAACAAAATCTTGCAAATAACTTAAATTGGATTAAGTTTCTCTCTCCCCTGTCCTTCATGACCTCCAGCCTTTTGTTCCTTCACCTTCATGCGATCTGCTGCACATCCACTGTACCAATAAAATCACTGAAAGAAATCTGAATTAAGGAGACACTTTTTAAGTTATTTTCAAGCAGGCTCCCCCTGAGTGCTGAGTGTACAGTGCAGTGTCTCACGCTCCTCTGGGAGTACGGCTCTGCTGCCGAGCCCTGGTATGGGGATGGACAACTGGAAGGCTGAGGAATGGGAGCAATTTAGTGCGATATGACTACTGAGACAAATATGATTTGTAACTCCACTATAAAGAAAATAATCCTTGGTACAAAGTGGGATTTAATACAATGAGAATCCAGCTTTTGCACATGACACATTATACTAAATGTTATGATCAGAATTTTCTGTTGCAAGTAGTTAAGTAATGCTCATATTTCCAACACTGATCAATTTCTTGACAACAAATTTTTTGAACGGGAAAACTCAGTCCCTGGCGTTGTAAATCTCAATCACACATTCAAGGGCGACAAGAATAACTTTTCTGTCAGCGGTAACAGGAAGACTAGGGAAGATGTGGTCCCTGTCCGGGAGGAAACAGGAGACCTGGTCACCCAGGATATGGACAAGGCTGAGGCACTCAATGACTTTTTTGCCTCTGTCTTTACTGGCAAGGGCTCTAGCCACCCCCCCCCCCCAAGTGGCAGAAGGCAAAAGCAGGAGCTGTGACAATGAAGAACTGCCCACTGTAAGTGAAGATCAAGTACGAGACCATGTAAGGAACCTCAAGGTACACAAGTCTATGGGACCTGGTGAAATCCATCCGCAAGGCCTGAGGGAACTGGGGGGTGAAGTTGGTAAGCCACTTTCCATCATAGTTGAAAATTCGTGGCAGTCTGATGAAGTTCCTATTGACTGGAAAAGCGGAAATATAACCCCCATTTTCAAAACGGGAAAAAAGGAAGACCCAGGGAACTATAGGCCAGGCAGCCTGGCAAGATCATGGACCAGATCCTCCTGGAAATTCTGCCAAGGCACACGGAAAGTAAGGAGGTGATCGGTGACAGCCAGCACGGCTTCATTAAGGGCAAGTCATGCCTAACAAATTTGGTGACCTTTTATGATGGCATTACAGCGTTGGTGGATAAGGGGAGAGCAACTGACATCATCTACCTGGACTTGGGCAAGGCATTTGACCCTGTTCCACACAACATCCTGGACTCTAAATTGGAGACATGGATTTGATGGATGGACCCCTCGATGGATAAGGAACTGTCTGGATGGCCGCACTCAAAGGGTTGTGGCCAGCGGCTCGATGTCCAAGAGACGAGCAGTGATGAGTGGTGTTCCTCAGGGGTTGGTACTGGGACAGGTAGTGTTTAACATCTTTGTTGGCAAAATGAATGTTGGGATTGAGTGCACCCTCACCAAGTTTGCTGATGACACCAAGCTGCATGATGCGGTCGACACGGTGGAGGGAAGGGATGCCATCCAGAAGGACCTCAACAGGCTTGAGAGGTGGGCCTGTGCCAATCCTGTAAAGTTCAACAAGGCCAAGTGCAAGGTCCTGCACATGGGTTGAGGCAATCCCAAGCACAAATACAGGCTGATCAGAGAATGGGTTGGTCGCAGCCCTGAGGAGAAGGACTTAGGGGTGCTGGTGGATGACAAGCTTGACATGAGCTGGCAATGCGTGCTTGCAGCCCAGAAAGCCAGCTGCGTCCTGGGCCACATCAAAAGCAGCGTGGCCAGTGGTGAGGGCCATGAGGGGGAGGTGATGGCCCCCTCACAACTCTGCACTTGTGAGACCCCACCTGGAGTACTGCGTCCAGCTCTGGAGCCCCCAACATAGGAAGGACATGGACCTGTTGAATCCAGTCCAGATGAGGGCCACGAAGATGATCAGAGGGCTGGAGCACCTCTGCTATGAGGAGAGGCTGAGAGAGTTGGGATTGTTCAGGCTGGAGAAGAGAAGGCTCCATGGAGACCTTAGAGCAGCTTTCCAGTATCTGCAAGGGGTCTACAAGAAAGCTGGGGAGGGATCTTTTACAAGGGCATGTCGTGATAGGATGAGGGGTATGGCTTCAAACTGGAAGAGGGGAGGTTTAGAATAGGTATCAGGAAGCAAGTTTTCACTGTGAGGGTGGTGAGGCACTGGAACAGGTTGCCCATCCCTGGCAGTGTTCAAGGCCAGGCTGGATGAGGCTTTGAGCAACCAGGTCTAGTGGGAGGCGTCCCTGCCCCTGGCAGAAGGGTTGGACCTAGATGACTTTTAAAGTCCCTTCCAACTGCAACCATTCTGTAAGAAGAAAAATAACTAAGAAAAGAAGATGGGTTAACTTAATCCAACCATTCAGTTTGCTTTCAGTTTCTATCAGCTGGGAGTGAAACAGATGAAATAATATTTTTATAAAATGAGTGTGGTGTTTAAGTATTTCAAAATACCTAGCATGTATTTGCCACATCCTCCCAGTTCGATAATCATTATCTTTGAATAATTTTACTGATGTGTTTCTCAAGCTTGCTTGGAAGAACATTTCAGAGATTTTTTTGCATTCAGAAAAGGCAGTTAGATCTAACATGACAAATAACCTTTGCTGCCACCCTCCTACTCATTATTCAAGTCCTTCTCTTTAGTTACAGGGATTTTCTAACATGGCTTTCCCTCTGTTTGTAAAGGCATACACTGCTTGAAAGACTAGGAAAAAGCAAATACAAAAGCAAATACAAAAGCTCATCATCCATTTCTCAGCAGTAACCACTAATGACTCCGCAGTTGCTTCAGCATCTTCTCTAAGCACTTTATAGTCAATTTCTTATCAGGCTGATTTGAAACCTCTAGCTTCTTGCAACATGCTTCTCGTGACAAAGATCTCCTGCTAATCTGATTTTCAGAAACACTACCCTCTAGTCTTTATTTTTAAAAGAGGACATATCAACATATAGGATGTGTGCAAACAAAATGAGTAAAACACTCGCTCATCATTAGGTTTGTAATTAAAAATTAAAACACAGGTTGAAGTCTGAAGCATTTCCTAGTCAACAACACTCAGTTTGTATAAAAACTCTTTGGTGGAAAGGAGTGGAAGTAGAGTAGAGAGGGTGAAGATAAAACCTGAAATGCAGAAGGCCTTCACTGTAAATTTGGATAGCTCCTCCCTGCATCTAACACAAAAATAATACATAAAGGAAAAAACCATTAGAAGTCAATGAAAGAAATGAGTGATTATAAAAGCTGAAAGTTCTTCTAGTGGTCAACATACACAGGACAGGATTATGTTATTTTTTAACCTGAAGTTTAGAGAAGTTTAATGGATTGAGATGTAGTCCAGCACAGAATGTCATGACTGTTTGCAAACAAGCCTGCTCCACAAATAGCCAGATCTATTCCAGTCCTTTGTAGAGGCCCTTCAGATTCTACCATTAATTTTCTTACAGAGTTAAAATCATGATTCTTATGTCCCCAGAGTGGTTGAAGTGTCATAAAACAATGAATTTCATATTTGATAAAAATAACTACAACGGTTCACTTTGTGAAAGGAAGCCGTAGCAAATATGCTATTATCCTGATCCAGACAAAAATAAATTACTTTGTGTATCTTCCCTTCTGATCAAGAAGGTTGAGAAGAGAAAGGAGAAACACAAGATAGGAAATAAATTACAGCTTAACACAGGGGGAAAGGTACCAATTCCTTTGATTCTTTAATATAACATTATACCCAGGCACTCCACCCCCACCCTCACTTAAGTTACAAAAGCTGTGTCTGTACAGCCTCAGCCTACCTGACTTCAGGATGCGGAAGGCAGGCAGTGTTTTGAAATACAAGACAAATGGAATGGAGTATTTGAAGGTTTAAGATGCAAACGAGTGCAGCAAATCCCTACAGTGAAGGGATGTAAATAGCATTAGGAAAATAAGAGAGTGTATTACCATATTCCCTCAATAAGCCATTGACTAAAGAACACATAATTGCAACAGTGGTCTCATCCCTTATGTACTTCCACATTCTTCCCCCCCAAAATAAAAAGAAAAGAGAAAAATATCAAGAAAACAGTGATTTGTTCTTTCTCTCTTACATTCACTTAGGCTGCCATCTGGAAAAAAGCAGAGCTCACCTCTGCTGTGCAATGCCTTTGTTGCTGCTGTATCTATCACACTAGGAAGTTCTTCCACTTGTGTGTTTTTATTTACATACAAATAACAAAATATATTAATTTTGAATAATAATCTTTATTTCTTTATTAGTTTATTTGTAAAAGGTACATTGTAATCCTGAGCTACTGCTTTTATACATTTAGCATCATACAAAGACAGATCATTTACAGTTTGATCATTTACATTTATTGTGCTCCAAAATCCTTATCTGAATATCATTTTATCCTTGCAGGAACATAGATAATTTAAATTACATGTATCCCTGAAACATCCACATTAATTTACCCATCTGACCCCATTATCTAAATTACTACAGTCGTCTAAATCACTCAGGACATTCCTTCCAAATTTAGCAAAAACTTGTTGAAAACTATAAAGATGGGCAGTGCAAGAACTGGTCCCTCAATCCTTTGTGAATACATCATTAGAAAAAGCTTTCTGTTTCCGTATTCTCTTAGCAAGTCAGTGCTAAATTGACTAGATGTACTTTGCTGGAATGGTCCAAGTAATAGTTTACTTATTTTCTTATTACAGCAGTTTACGTGAATTTACAGTGTCTCCCTTTGCAGTGACCAGTGCATAACTCTCCCAAACAGGGAAAATCTGACACGATCAGAGGAAAGTAAGAGGCAACCCATCACCATCTTATTGTCACCTGCGTGACACTGAAGTATTATGAAACAAGTCATATGAAATGCTTCCCTTAGACCCTGTAAAGGAACTTCTACGAATAACTGGAGTTAAGTTCCATAATCCGAGCATGGCTTTTAGGATTTGCCAGTTTAAAAAAAGAACAAAACCAAAACCAACCAAACACCTAAGTCCCAAGATCCTTGAGAAGAGAGCATTTATCCTAACTGAAATCCAATCCTGAATAAATGGAAATTTAATTGGAACTACCAAAATAGCATCTCTACCTGAAAAATTTCAAAGCGTACAGTGTTTACAAATGTCTCTCTAGCAACAGTGTCAGTCTTTAAAGTACACTCGTAACTTTCATTTCCTGAATAAGGTCACTATGATCTTAGGCAAAAGATACAGTAAGCAGTTCAAGCAAAATGCTTATTGCTTAGGTTTTAAAGCAAGCCACTTTAATATAATTTTAGTTAAAATGTTAAGTACAAATGTGAAGCTACGGTAGAAACACTTATGAACACTCTTGCTTTTGAATTCTTACTGATAATCTAGAAAAATGGCAGACGGATTTTAACATAACAAAGGAAATGTAAAACTTAATACTGTCTGTTGAAATAAAATTCAACACCTATAAAGACAGAGTTATGAACATGTAAACACAGCTTTAGTATTCAGAGCTAGGGAATCTAGCAGCAAAACAAACTATTTGCATATTATGTAGTGCAATGAACATTTGTTCTTAGAGACCCCCAGTCTTAAAACTACTTTGAACAGAATGGAATCCTTACAGGAAAGGTTTTAAAAGTGTCCAAGATGTAATATCCAGAATTACTAGATGTTCATCAGCTATAATCTAACAATTTCTCTACGCAAAACTGTGCTCTGGATAACTGACTTTAATGGCTCCCCAGTAGCAGGCTCGAATGAGGCAGATTAAACCTAAGAGATAAGCGACAGCCCAAGAAACGTATGTCGCGTGAAATCGCCTGGCGAAATCCTGTGTGCCAACCTGAAAAGAGAAAACAAAAGCATCAAAACATATAGCACACACTGCTTTTCAGGGAAGAGCAAATCATATTAAGGAGAAGCATTTCAGCACTTTTTTACTCTGATAAGGATACATCAAGTAATTTATTAGCTTAATTTTATACAGTCGTAGAATAATTGAGCTTGGAAGGGACATCAGGAGGTCTCTAGTGCCAACTTCCTCACCACAGCAGGGTTGACTCTAAGGTCAGACCAAGTTGCTCAGGGTTTTAATCCAGCTTGGTCCCAAGCAACTCCATGGATGCAGGCTACACAAGCCTTTGAGCACACTTCACGGTAAAATGTTTTCATCATTTTCACAATCAGTAAGGTTGGGTTTATTTTAAAAAAAAAAAAACTGTCTTTTACTGTTTTTATTTCTGACTGTCACTGTTTTTATTAGGGAAACTGGAAAATTCTTCATAACACATAAAAAACTATTCAGGTTATAGGGCAAATTAGAGGTATAACAAGAACCACACATACAAATTTAATTTTAGGTATTTCCTCATATGTACTTTTATGGGACTGCTGGGTAGAAAATTGGCTCTAGCAACCAGTACCAGATACTTCAGAACCAAGCAAGCACAACTGCTGTTACTGTATTACTCAGCCTTGCATATACATACTTCTAACTTTTGGAATCCCATTCCCCTCCGCTGCAGTGGAACTTACATTCCTGGCTATACAGCAGTATGTATTTCTGGAAACCTGGAAGTTTTGAAAGCCCTAACAAAAGCAAGATGTTCCAGTATTTCTACAGTGAAGTAAAACCATTTTTCATAAGGCTGAAGTTTTGAGAGAGACAAAGAGTCAAATTTAACATCACGAAGAGGAGAGTCTCAAAGTGCCAAAACATTTGTTTTTTAGCAACATTTCATTTTTCTGACTAACTAATGATTAAGTCCATGGTTTGAATAAAGATGACAAAAAACCACACAAACTTAGGAAGTGTTACTCCAATGCAGGGCAAAGAAGAGCTGGTCAAGCAAGGGAGCTCCTTTGTACACGCACACCCATGCACACAGATGCAAGTATATACTAGTACATCACTCACAGTTAATCCAACTCCAATGAAGATGCATATCATTCCAATCGTGATATATGCACAGCAGCGTCTCCGTGGCAGTGCACTTCCAACCGAAGAACTGTTAGAAAATAAATGACATTTTAAATTTAAAAAAGAACCCCAATAAACAACAAACTACATAAATAGTAACTCTTCAGTCTTAAACAGGGGGAGGGGAAGAGAACAGCAATACACATACACCACCTTAAGTTTATGAAGTTGTAGGCAAAGTCTACAATTATACCAAGCAGTAAAAGACAGAGTCCACATGTTCGTTTTAAAAGGGAACTATTGGTGAAGATTATCTAGTATCTAAAAATCTAGGTGCTTACAACAAAGAGTGGTGCCACACCTACAGTTTGAGCGTGTCTACCTCACATATCCACCACACGTGCACCCAGATAAGTATCTTGAATAGCCTCTGGATTGCAAAACCCAAGCTTGCTTTGCAGCCTCCATGTAGGTTGCAAGACACCCTTTAAATACATCAATACATGGCTTTAATACATTCACTACATCAAAATAACCGGAAATCCCTTCCACCACCCCTAAATGTCATTAACAGTAACAACCTGCACTACCTATTTCTTGGAATAGTTCACCCAGTACTGTTGAGTGGCTAAACTCTCCCCCAGTTCTTGAAGATAAAAACCCCAAACCCCAAATTTTAGTCACAAACATGAAAAAATTTTCATGTTCAACATTTCCAAAGACTGAAATTATGCAGATAGGTTTAAGTCAGTTTTAGTAACTTGAAAAACATGACAAGTTCTTTTGACTTTCCAATTTTCTTTTAGAGTTTGACCACAAGTTACACGAGCTGCACAAATCACTGTTGACAACCAAGGTAAATAAATCTGGAAGTTCTGTCACTCATCACCTAGACTACGAACTCCAAGACAGACTTCTTTGTCTCTACCTGCTGTGTTAAACTGTTACAGTGCTTCAATCAAACAGAATATAAAATGCAAATAAAACACTATATTCTTTACTACAGGTTAGAAAAATTATTCCAGTGGCTCAGCATTGTTTAGCAAATACAGAGTCAGGTATTTGCAATCACAGACAGCTGTAGTAATGAGGAAAACTGAAATGTGATTTAATTCAATTGAAACTCAGTGAACACGTAATGTAGGTCCACTGAAAGGACTAGAGAGGCAGAGGTGCTTTCATAAAACATGTATTGTCTATCTTAGAGGTAGTTTTGAAGCATCCTGAAGCATGCTATCATTATTTAAGTATCTCATCCCATTCTGGGAGATCAACACGCCTTTGGAAGTACTGGAATGCTTACACTCTATGTTCAAAGATGCAAGGGAAAGTAATTTTCATCCCATGATAGTTCAAAATATTCAAGATAAACATGTAACAGAAGAAAGCACTGCTGAACTACTGAAGTAGTACATCTGTCATATGACTGACCAAATTTCTGGCTCCAGTTAATTAACCACATAGGCTTAGCTTAGCATGTGACAGGAATTTTTTTAAGCATTCATCTTAAAAAGCCTTCAAATAGATTGGTTTAAGCAGCTTTGCTCCAATATTATTTCTTTACAAGGAATTTCTAAAACGCTCCAAGAAAAAAAGAAAAAAAACCCCACATAACCACAGTCTTCAAGCTAACACGCCGAGCTTCATCTTGCAAGGCAAGGGCTGAATACAGTGACCACTGAGAAGCCATCTGTTACACATTTTTAGAAGAAGAGAGAAAGTCCCAAAACTGTTCTGCCCATTAACTTCCCAGGGGAAGTTACTTCTTACCAAGAGCCTCACCATACACATCTGGGATGGAATTAGAGGTGTGGGGGGGGGTGTGACTAGGGTGGGAGAATTTGAAACTGGGGAAATAATGGTATCTTGCCACCCTCTCACTCCCTGCCCCCTCCCTCCCTCCCCCCCCCAAGNNCCCCCCCAAGCCACCCTAAACACTTCTACAGCCATGCTAGACAAGGGATATGTTGTCTGGTTCCAAGTTACAGGAGGAAAACACCCAAACAAACCAGAAGTTTTGTAAAAGGAGAGAGGGAGGAGACTTCTCCAAAGGCTGAACTGATGAGCACCCAGCTCGCCAAACTGACCTTAGGTTCCCTCCTTTGCAGGATTTCCTGGCTATGTACTCAGAAAGTTAATTCTATTACAGAGCTGGATACCTTAAGATAAGCCGGCAGAAATGTCACGTTCAATACACCTAAAATACACATGATATTTACGGCACCGGGTATTTCACACGGAGACAAAGTTCATTTTGGGAGAGAGACCTTCATTTTCAGAGTTTCAAATCATGATATTGCAGATGCCATGTGTATTTTCCATCCATATTTCCCCTCAAGCTCTGTCCCCTCCAATCCAGTAAGAAAGGCTGGGAGAGAAACCATCATCTCAAATGCCGCAAAAAGGAAATGTAAAGAATGTCTTAATTTAACTGCCTTTTTCTTTCCACAGAAAAAAAAAAAAATTCTATGGTCACATCAACAGACCTGGGAATATTTAGCAATCCCAATAAATCAGAATTTGTTTTTTGTCTCCTGACAGTGATTTTAGCCACTGGGCACTCAAAGTAGTGAGGTTTCCCTCTACCCACCCCAAATTACACACAAAAAACCCAAACTAACTTTGAATAAAGAAAGCTGAAACCCTACCATCTGTGGCAACTTTGACAGCCACATCCGGAAACATTAAAACTGGGGTCAAAAGAACATTTTTTTAAATTGCAGAAGCAGCTGTTTCCACTGTGGGACTAATGAGGGTGAACTCACTACAAAGCTAACCAGAAGGCAGTGGTTCTTTCCGAGCTGCTGCTAAGGAGGCAAAGGCACCTGCCAGACCTTCGGGCAGCAGCAGATATAAAAGACACCAAAGCCAATTTAGGATCAGGTAGTAATTACTAAGAGGGACACAAGGGACAGAGGCTATTAAAGGAGTAGCACAGGAAAGAATGGAGGGTCTCTTGTGCTCCAAAGAATACGAATTGTTGCCAGAATTTCAGACATGCTTTTAGAAGGTTTTTTAAAAGGAAGATCAAAATGCCAGTATTTTGAAGGTGAATAGAACTGCTGAAACTAGCCTCCACAGTAGCAATGGGATTCCAACATCTCTCTCTTTCCTAAAGGCCTCACAGACTTTATGGGGCAGAAGTGTTACAAATTTATTCGGGTTCATCATTTTGTCAGACTTTGAAAAGAATAAGTAGGTTCTAAATGAGGGGGAGGGAGGGGAGAAGATATTTGGCATTGCTAAATAAAAACTGATACAATTCAATTCTCTTTCTAGTATCTGAATTCATAATCCTGAAGTTTCTAGATGATTTAATAAATAGCTTGGGAAAGAGAGCAGCAGACAAAACCCAGTTCCTGCTTCTTCTCCATCATGGAATAAGAAAAATACCAGAGGCCTTCCTTAAACCTCTCACTCTTTTGGGAAACAGGCTGATAAACATCTGGTATTTTGAAACACGAAAGAACACAAAAACAGTAAAAAGAAACAGTTTCTCCCCCATTCCCTGGTGCCATCCTCTACACTGTAAAAATCAAACAATATAGCAACTATTTCCTCATTACCTACATTTGTTGTCCCAATGCAGCAGATAAAGTTCAACCAAGAGCCTATGTCAGGCAGAACCACTATGCACCAGTAGGGCTTCTGCAAACACCTTACCTATACCAGCATGACCAGGTTTGTAGCCCATTTCCAAAGAGATTTGGTCCTTTACCAAATAAGTGTTTTTATTCTCTGCATCACAACACATTGTGCAAAAACAGTTATTTTGCAAAACAAATGACTCTTGGGGGGGTGCGTGGGGTGTGTGGTGGTGGGGAAACACTGGATAACACAGGCAAAAAAAACCCTATGCCACAAAATAATAAATTTGTGACCACCAACTGTAGCAAATAGGTGGGATTAAAAACAAACAAGAAACCCAAGATCCCATTTCCCCCAACATCCAGACATGAAAGGTTCCTTTGTTTATGTACTCTGGGCATGATCACTTTATTTTCACTGAACTTTGTTTCATTATTGACCTTTTCGTGTAGTAATTCCTAACCTTCCCTGCAGTTTTACAAGGCATTCTTCATATCAAGATCTAGTCTCTATCAAACAAACAGGTGGTCACAAACAAGCTATTTGAAGAGATTCACTGCACTTTTAAAAACATTTGAAACAAAATAATGAAAATTATTTGAGAATCTAGAAATCTCAGCAGTGTCTTCTTCCTACTATTGCAGTGACTCAAGGTGCCTTTTGTCTCATTCTACACTATCCTTTTTTCAGTGACAACCATCAAGTGAGTCAACAGAAGGAATAAATAGTTTTGCATCTGACTAGTCAGCTACTAATGAAAAAAGTTTTGCATTAATAAGCTGCAATAAGGAACCCCACATTCCCTTCTGTCAGAGGTATGACAACCTCTGACAAAAGCAGCAGATCACTGCAGTTATTTATTCCACCGCCACGACTCAAAGCTCTGCCTCACCTGTGCTGTGCCCTAAATCCATGCATTAGAAACGTTTATGCCGCTGGAAGTGCAGAACTCCTGACCATCCCATCTCAAACACGGGAAGACACCAAGCAACTCATTCAGAGCTAAATTACAATACTCCATAGTTCGCATCCTCAGCCCAAGGACGGAAATGCCTATTTGCTAAAATTTGTTTTGTATTCTGCAATTCAGTTGCCACGCAAGCTGCAATTTTCACAAATTGCACTGCAGAGATGCTCCGGTTTTATTACATACAGACAGCATGCTTTGCACTAGAGACAGAAATCCTAAGAAATCCTTACACTCCAGCTGGATTTTAAAATAGAAGCAACATAAATCAACAGAAGACAGACCAAATATTGAATGGTATGACTTTTGGACTGTTGCTTGGAGTGGGTGTTTTTTGTTATTGTTGGGGTTGGGGTTTTTGTTCGTTTGTTTTCTGTTGGGTTTTTGGGTTGGTTTTTTTTTTTTTAAAGGTTAAACAGCAAATAGTTTTGTACCTAAGGAGAGTCAAAAGAAAAGCTGAGGTCAGCTATCAGGTGTGACATGGTAAAATATTAAACGTAACTGCAATTAGTTTAAAAACAAACAAACCAAACCAGGAAACACCAACCCCTCCCCCTAAGACTGAACACAATTACAGTCAGTAAAAACACCCCTGAAAAGCAGCATCTCACCAAGATCATACGTTTATTTGACCTAAGCAAACTAGAAAGTGTTCACTACCCCACACCCAATCGGTTACACTCCTGAGGTTCAACGTACCACTAGAGTGACTTCTCTATCAAATACACCAGTAAAAGATTTCAATCACTGTCAGGCCAGGCACTGGCCAGTCCGTGCCAGCACCTACAGTACATTTATCTTTAAGCCTTCTGCTTCCTAAGGGACCTGCTAGTTTTCCTACAACATGCAACACAGCTGCGGTTCTCCATTCCCAGTGGAAAACACATTTGCTGCTTTAACTGGAAGTCACACTTGCCTATCAAAGGAAGACAAATACATAAATAAATCAGCAGGACAAGCAAGTCTCTGAAGTAATATTTTTAAGTCTTATTTCACGCTCCATGGTTGAGATTCCATACAGGTTTAAGGTACATTAGTAGAGTAGCTTTAAACAACACTTCAAACTAAGTATTCCTGACCTCAGATAAGAAAGGCCAAACAAATACTCAAAAAGCCCCAAACAAAACCCAAAACACAAAAAACTCTTACAGCTTTTGTATTCTCATTTTTCTTCTTTTTACTGAAGTAATAGCAAATGAGTAGACAAATTATTGCACAGTAATTCGTAAACATTAAACAAGCTAACACATTAAGATGCTTAACGCAAGTTAGTTGTTAAGTTTATGAAATCAGTAAAACCTCTTTCAAATTAAGACAAGATTATTTCCTTTCCAACTTTTACAATAAGACAATTCAAGTTCTACATTTAAACATGACATCTGATTAACTGCATAAATTGCTAAAATTTCAAGGACGTAAGTTGTTAATTTTAGCAACTCATTCCTGTCTATTGTTAGCAACTTATTTTTACCTCTAGCAACTCAATCAGAGAATTTTAATAAATGCAGGATGGATTTGTCAAAGTCGCTGATTTGTGCATATAGAGTGGAGAATTCATGTGCACATAATATGCTCTTTAGCCCTGAAATTCAAGATGAGCACGGCAAAATAATCAGCATGGCAGACACATTTTATTCCAAAGACTTTTACAGCAGAAACACTGGCAACTTATTTAACAGTTAATTTACATCACCTTGCTTTCAGAGAACTTACATTTTTTTGCAGTGTGGGCATTTTGCTAGTGTGTTAAACCTCAGCTCCATCCACTGTAAAAAGAAAAAATAAAAAGGTTGAAATACTGGCCTGAGAAAACGCTTGTTGTATTTCATGCTAAATGTCACTGTGAAAACATTTTGCTTCTCAGGCTTTCTTTGACTTGTTTCTTGCTTTCTTCCGTAAATGGGATGCCCTTTTGTCAGTGGCAACATGGGATTGGGATTTCCATGTGAACATTTCCCATGACTTGCCTTAGTATTACAGGATTCACTTGACGTAATGCGGTTTCATCCACAAGCGCAGTACTGGCAACATGATAATATTAATACGTTTTTTCCTCTTACTTGCACAACTATGAATATACCCTGAATCAAAATAAATGTGTTTTCTTTGGCACAATTACAGATAGATGCATTTTCCCATCTTTCCCCAACTCTTGCATCATTTGTGAAAACTAAGTTAAGTGTGCACAGAAAGATTAGCTGAAGAATATTTTAGAAAATAGATGTCTAAGTTTTACATCAATAAAATAGAGAATACTTGGCTACTTACATGACATTTTAAAAAGCTGGTATGTAAAACCGGACATGGTACGGTCAGAACCTCCCATGCAGACTAAAACCTATCTGGTAAAAAGCCTTAGTGAAAGTAATGCCTAGAACTACCTCAGCCAGAGGATACAGTCATATATTCATTTAAAACCAGCATTTTTTGTTAAATTTCATTCTGGGATAGTAGAAGTATTAAACAAGCATTTAAAATTTGTTTGCCTTGAACAAGGTGATAAGATTCTTCGCTCAGTAAGCAGTTATATTGTAATTGCAGTTCTCTCCTGCTGCCTTTCTCAACTGGAGGTAGTCAGCACAGTTTCTTGGTGAAATGTTAATTCTCCTCTCCCCTCCCCTCTTAATTTACGAGAGAGTCACACTGCAAGTTACTAGCAGGGGAAGAAGCCACAAGCACGGACCACCAGTGCCTCCATTCTGATCCTCCTTATCTCTGTGAGAAATCAGAACTCAGGCTACTGTAGTGAATCGTCTTGTTTTAACTGCTACAAACACCAAGCGAAATCAGAGCCCGCCCTTGTATGGAAAACAGGACGTACCTACAGCACAGCACCATTTGACCACTGCAAAGAAAATTATCATTTTATGTGCAAACAAAGAGGACGTGGCTTGTAATGCCTTGCCACTACAAGCAGGTTTTGCTGTGAGCAAGATTCTGATCCGTAGTATTTAGAGTACATTTTCCTGCCTCTTGAAGGTCTCCCTCAGTTTTATTTACTTACTAATGCGGCTAATTCTCCACCAAGAAGAAATCCATCATTTTTTTCTTGGTTCTGGAGTATCCAATTACAGTACCAGTTACAGAGTTGTTCTTTAAAATGTGTTTACAAAGACTTGGCCAAACTGATTTAGCATAGTTGTATTTTGTCCCTTAATAAAATGAAATCTGCTGTAATACTCCCCACCTGAGCAACATGTTTTACGAGCATTAATAATACTTCTACATTCCTGCCAGAGTTAGCTATTTGCCTGCATCCCTGTCAAAAACTACTGCTTGGCTTAATTCTACACAGCAAAGGGGGATAAGGTGCGGCTGTCACTACCTGGGATGGAGACAGGCCTCTTCAGAGCTGTTCTTTCAGCTTTTTAAACTGCAATTCCAGAGACAGAAGCAAGTCTAAACCCAGGACTTGCATTTTATGTATTTGTAATGCAACTTCACTTCTGTAGGATAGTTTTATTCCAAGGTAGGCAACTCCATTTCCAAAGTTACTCATTAATGATCTTTCTAGGGTTTTATTTATTTTAAGATTTTTAAGTATTGGCCATAATTATGAATGGATACAAACTCAAATGCACTTGGGCTCCAAATATTGATGGAAAAAACACTGAAAATCTGTTTTCATTGAGAGTTACCTGGAAGTAACAGAAATACTACCTGTTATGATGCCCTCTGCACACATCAGAAATAATTGCAGAAAAAAAGCAAAAAATGTGACAAGACATTCAAACTGCAAGAATTCAGATCACATTAGCACTGTAAGCAAAGGTTATTTTCATGCACATTCTAATTCTTGGGTTTTGGTGGGTTTAAAAAGTAGTTTAAGACGTGCTTAAAACTGGTATTTTCACTCAGACTCCAGAGTGCTTGAAAGTACCTAACCTTGTTTCATGTTATTAAGAAAATACTTCACAGTTACATGAAATTTAGCTCCCTGCTGAGAATAAAAACTATATTTTTTCCATTGAAACAATAAAGAATAGCCTAAATCCCTGGTTAGATGTGCCCAAACGCAGATGAGAATTTCAGAGCTCTTAAATGTTTCAACTGTGGACAAAGAGAGACATCCATCAAGGAATTTACTAGAAGAATATGTCAAACTTTTGTCCTTCTGAGCCTCAAATAGTCCTCAACAAATTCAACAAAAAGACAGAGAAGAAAAAAAAGACACACATGTACACACACACACCCCCCCTACATACAGCCGCTTTTACCAAAAAAAGCTTCCCCTCTGCTCCCCCTCAAGTCCTTTGGGAAAGCAAAATACTTCTGCAGATTAAAACATTTCTTAGTCTTCTACAGAATTTAAAGGGTTTTCTAGTCAATTATTTTAGAAGAAATATTTTTCATATTTGATTAGTTTAAAAAAAAATAAAATTGACAGAGCATAACTGACAAAGCACAGTGCTCACAGCCTGCGGCTGGCCTGGCTTGTTCCTGGCTTCTTGTCCTTGAGGGTCTAACAGCAGGATGGTAGCAGGGGATGGCAGAGGGGGACAGGGACACCCCTCCCTTGCCTGCCACCATTTCCAAAGCCTCGACACCCACAAACCATACAGGTAAAGGGCCCTGGGAGAGGGGATGTGGGGAATGACTTCCTGCTGGCAGAAACAGCCTTTCAGCCACAGCCCAAGTCCAGCAGCTCTCAAAAAAGCCCAAACCAGGTCAGATTGCAATTCAGCAGGACAGTTAAACTCTCATCCTGCCCTCCTCTTCTATTCTACTACTTTTTCCACTTGTCTGAACTCCAAATCTGCTACAAACAGTGGAAACCTTAATACAGAAAAGACTCCTATCAGGTTACCGAGGAAAAAAATTATCTGATGAACAAACTGTGAATAACTAGCCATGGTTCAGCATCGGTATCACTTTAGCACTAAGTCATTCTGCCAGCTGAGACAGAGAAACTTTAACCACTCCATAGCATGGAGCACACTTTTAATAATTTGTGAGAAACAACACCCATGTGTAGAGGCAGGGAAGCACAGCCCATACTTGTGCTTTCATATGGAGGGGGGGAAAGAAGAAAAAAAAAAATCCTTAGAAAGGTGGTGAACAAGTTGATACTCTTAAAAGAACACAGAACAAGCAACTGGCAATCTGACTTTTTCAGCCTAGGGATTCTAGCTTTGCTTGTCCATTTTATTTATTTTTTAACTGCCAAGTAAAGTAAAAGAGATAAAATCATAGAATGGTTGGGCTTGAAAGGGACCTTAAAGATCATCTAGTTCCAACCCCCTGCCATGGGCAGGGACACCTCCCACTAGACCAGGTTGCTCAAAGCCCCATCCAGCCTGGCCTTGAACACTGCCAGGGATGGGGCATCCACAGCTTCCCTGGGCAACCTGTGCCAGTGTCTTACCACCCTGACAGTAATGAATTTATTAATAATATCTAATCTACATCTCAGATATGGTATCTTGCTCAGTAAGATACTTTACTGAGTTGCTGACATGTATGTAGAATTACATATTTGCTTTACAACAGGGAGATATCAAAGGGCAGAAATACTCTCACAGAAGCTGACTTTCCAGGCTAGCTAGAGCACTTCTGTTTTTTTGCTTTTCCACTGACTCTCAAACCCAGGCACAGTTTCCTCATTTATCTTAATTAAAAATTTTATTTGCAGACTCTCAAGCTTAGTAACAGAAAATGGTAGATGCAAAACAATGGTGTAAAAGCTGCGTAAAGTGAGAAAATAGGGTTTGCTTCTTGATAACTCAGCAGAAAAGAATACAAGATTCAAATTTCTAATGATTTTGGGGGTTTCCTTTCAATATACCATGAAGTGGTAAATTTGTCTGGCAGATAGGACTATGAATGTCAAAATGCTGCAGTTCCCTAAACCAACCATCAGATCTGAAGTCACACACACAAATTCCAAATAAGAAAACTTAGCCTTTTAAGGCATAATCTAGTAGTTATGGGCAAAACCAGCCTTTATGAGTTTGGGGTTCCCCCCCCTCCATTATGTTCACCTAAAGAAACAGAATTAATTTGGGCTGCACTTACAGAAACCAAACGGAATGAAGACAAATAAACCCCCCATGCTTATGAAAGCCCCCAAAGATAGGCCAGTAGTTTTAGCAATTAGAATTTTACTTCATAACACTGACTGTCCCTAATAAAAAAAATAAAATAAAAAAAAAGATCACATAGGAGATGGTCTTTTATGTTAAGGAACCGCATTAAAACTTAATACTGTAACTGTTCTACAGCACTGCTTTTGCCTGTGCAGTTTTAAAACTGTGCTAAAAACCATAATTGCGTTACAAAATTAAATTATGACTATATCAAACTACAGTGTTCATGCAGGTAGTTAACTGTTTGTAAAATGCTACTTTCTTTTTTTTTTTAAAGCTAAAAGAAAAGGCAACCTTTAATAAAAGATTCCTGGTTTAGAATATGTACTTGAGATGGCCTTTTTCCTCCGTAGATCCAGTAGTTTTCTGTTAGTAACATTATTCTATATTGCATACAATGTTCTTACTAGTTTAAGTCATGCACAGACTTGCATTATAAATAAAAGCAAACGGAAAACCAACTCCAGCTACCTCCAGTTACAGACTACTGTTCTTCAGCAAGGGTTAGAATAGAAGTACATATTTTTTAATATATAGGCAGAATTGGCAGATAGAATATTTCTCAAGCATCTCTCTAATGGTTTCTCAGATAATACATTACTTGTAAATTCATAATCAAATCCCTGGTTTCCCTTTAGGGAAAAAAAACCCACTGAAAAGTGTACAAGCTACCTCCTGCTCCCTGCATTCATCATCTACTAGAGCAGTTCAGCCATTGTAGCACACCTCACTGATCCATAAACCTGAAGTAAAGATTTGAAGGCACAAGTCTATTCCATTACAGAGCCTATCACTATGAACTCTTCTCTCACTGCTGATACAAGCCAAGATGGAGTGCCGTCCCCTAGGCTTCCTTTTCACAAAATGCACTTTATTATTCTCTGGCCTTTATGTATCTTATGATCCTTTGTTCCAGGACCATAACATCACTCTGGTTACTATGCGGGCAGATCCTTCAGCTGTACCACTTATCTTCACTATTTCCCATAACTCACAAACCTGACAAACATTCAAGCACTGACAGATGATGAAGCTAAAGCTCTGTATTGCAGAGACTCTTCCTAAATCACAATTCAAGTATGCCAGGCCTTTATCCATGTAAGAGGCTGCAAATAGTTCAACAGTGAAAGAGTATTCTTGCATCCTTCCAATTCAGAACCAAGATCAACTGTCAGCCTCGCATCTAATCCCAAATCTCCAGTTCTGTAACAAGTGACATACATGCAAATGGAAAGTGCTATAAAGAGCAGCTTTCAGGGATCCACACAGCAATGATGGAATGCTGTCTTAGTCACTGCAGAATATAACCATCGTTGCAAGCCTGAACAGAACCTGGAAGCATAAATTCCTTTTCCAGAACCGTCCACTCTCACACTGCTAAGCAGTAAGATTTACTTTGGGCTTTATCCATGCACACACAGAAAGACTGTTAAAAGTTTTCTTGAAATGCACGTAAAGATAACCAAATACAGACCACGCATTCATAGCAATACAAGCACAGAAGCAGCTTTAGCTCCTCAATGATGCCATAGATGAGGCAATATGCTCCTAAAAGTGCTTATAACAAATAGCTTGAGGGATAGCACGGTGAGGTGAGAAGGAGAATCTGGTGCTTTACTTACAAGGAAGGTATTTCCACAGTGCCCACATACCACTCTAGTTCCGTCTGGTTGAACTGGCAAGGCAGGCTGAGCTGGCTGCTCTTCTGGGATCAGCATTACCGGACCGAGAGTAATGATGCGTCTACTGTGTTAAGAACATTAGATGTACACGTAATTAAGCTAGCAAGAGAGAAGTGTTTAAGCAATTAGCTCAGTTACTACCAAATATTTACACTTTTAAACTATAATCTGCTTTTTAAACAGATGATGCACCCAGTTTTGGTCTCTCTCCAAAGTGTTTTCCTTTTCAGTTTTGAAAACATTCTCTCACTATAAGATCAGCCATGCAAGCCAGAACCCTGTAGAGATCAAAGACTTGCCATCGTATGGCAGAAACACTCCTCAGGAAAATGAAATCTTAATATCCAGGCTGAACAAGCCCATGAATTGGAATGCACATACCCATGTGAAACACATAGAAAGAGTAAGGACTCTTCCATAACCTAGTCCTCCTTCCCAAGTCAGATACTCCTTCCCACACTACTGACAACCATGTCAATATAACCAGCATATCTGCATTTGTACAGTAAAAATTCCATTCAAATGAAGTGAATTAAAGAAGAAAACCACCCCAGGCTGATTAAATGCAACCAATTTACTTTAAAAAAAACTCAGTTTGTAAGTATTTGCTTTTACGTTCAGTGTGTTTCCAGTTTAATTATACAATTCATCTGTCCAAAATGACAGTACCCAAATTAACCAACTTAAAGCAGAATGAGGATCGGACTTCCTAGCGTGAAAAAAAGTGAAAGGAAAAAATGAAGTATTATTTAAATTGCACTGCATCTCTCCCCATATAAAACTAAAACTGTATTCTGGATGGCTTCCCTTCAACCTGGAGCCTTCTATTTAGGGCATACTGACAACTCTCTCCTTCAAGGTCCCCCAATTTTGTTTTTCTTCTGGTAACACAAATACATAGGCTATCTTAGGGAAACTACTGAGATATAAGCTTTTGACATTATTTTAATAAAATTAAGGAGTTTCTGATGCAGCTTGGTTACCCTACTATGTGATCTATTACAACTGAAGTATTTTGGCACTCTGAGAAAATATTTGGAATGTTTTGAAGTTTTCCCNCCGCCTCAAGTCTCAAACTATGTTTCAAAATCAGAGTAGCCAACAGACTGGTTATTAAGGCACTTGGTGTGGCAAGGTTTTCATTCAAGGAGCTGCAGATTCAGTCTTCATCTCAGTTTCTCCCATTAGAGCTGCACCACTTATGATCAAATTACTCCTACCTCAGTGGGATCTTTAACACCCTAAGCCCAACAGTAAGAACGCTCCCTGTGGCAATCGTGCTTATTTCTGTTGTAACAAACCTGGAAATTGAAAGTTGAGAGCTGAGAGGAGACTGAAAACTCAGTGTACCAAAGAAGAGAGGACAGGGCAGAAGCCAACCTACTGCTCCCGCTCCTGTTTCATTCCAAAGTCCCCACTCAAAACCAGGCAAAGTGAGCAACCTGTGTGTTTACAATAATTAAGTTTGCAAGAAATCATGAATGTTAAGTCCCAGAAACAAGAAGTGATTTTCTTCTCTTTCTTTGTACCATTTGTTCCTTACGAAGTAGCAAAAATGGAAAACATACATTTGAGACTACCACTAAACACACAAAAAAGAAATTTTTTCCTCTTTAATCTTAAAAAAAAAAATCAAAATTGACACTACCACAACGTATCTCTGCAGTAATTCAGTAATGCTCTCTAAGTGTCCATGAACAGAGACCCAGGCTTGAACCTCTCTTAATTTTAAATACTCAACACAAAGAGCGCTGTTGCTTTAAAGACAACTATCTCAAGGCACTTACAGTTTTTTCTTCTTACCAGTTTGGTCTTGGACAGCCTATTTTCCGAGATGTATCCTTACAGATAAGGAGACAATTACATTGACATCTAACGTACTTCTTCCCTGAAGGAGGGTTTTTGATTGGCTAAACAACAACACAAAAAAAAAACCACAAGAGAACACACATCAGAAGCCATACTAATTCACTTTTTTCCTCGTAACAGTATGACAAAGCAGAACAACATCAGTAGCAAGTTCTTGCTAACAGCGAAATACAGTTCCTCTTACAGAGGAAACTTGAGCATCAAGACAAAATTGCAAGTTTCTCACTGTGCTCAGAGAAAGAAGTGCAAACTTCCTCACTAGGACACAAAGAAATTCTGCCAGCTAATGGAAAACCCACTCACAGTTAAGCAATGAAGAATTCAAGACTTCACTTTAGTTATTTTTTGAAATGTGATCTTAAGTAGCAGTATATTTTTTAAAACACAGTCAAAACAGCAAGAAAGCCTCCTTGCCTGGTACAATGGCTTTATTCAACAGTGAAAGGATCACAGTCTGGTTCTCAGTCACTAAGAGAATATGTAGACATTACTGAACTGTAATCTTATTTTAAACTGTACTGAAATTATCTTTCTCCACCCTGGGAGTCAAATTTCTGGCTCCCTTTCATACAACAAGTCACAAGCCTCAAAAGCTGCAAGATACTTTGTTTGGCCTGAAACATTAGATATTGGCACAGAAAGTAAGTATTAACGGTTGGTTCTCTACTCTCTCTTTTCAGTGAAAAAAAGGGATGTTTTCCTACAGATTTAAGGCTTCATGTTTTCTGGACATAAGTGAAAATTCTTTTCATAAAATAAATCAAATCCAGCCTTTTTCATAGAAATGCCTCCAGTTGCTGTGGAGTGCTACAGTATCAAATCCCAAAACTAAAACTGGCAGGAAGGAAAAAAATAAAAACAGGAGGCCAAAAGCTGAAGACTTAATTAAGAAAAGGGGAGGAGGAGTAAAAACATCTGTGATGACTGAACAAAACCTACAATTTCCACATTTCAAAATTGTTGTGTTGTGGATTATTAGCAAGCTAACAATTTGACTGAATAGTATTGCAGGAGGAAAGCACGCATCCAAGGAGACGTGTGGGTTAGTTAGCTTGCTTCTTCCATTCTTAAAACAACTGAATTCTTCATTTCTCTTCATCTCACTAAAACCAGTTTCACCCTTCTTTACAGAGGAGTATACGCAGGATGGCAGAAAGCGACTTACTCTTTGTAGGCAACAACATGAATTGTACTCAGGATATGCTTCAACATTCCCCCTCATCCCCCCACAAAAAGAAAAAGCTAAAAATCCATTTTACCGTAGCTTCATTGCAAACGGTGCATTTAACAACATGTTGGTGTAGCTTGCCATCCAAATTGATTAGCGACTGGCACACGCGGCAGTTTATTACAGGAACACCGCTGGCATCTGGACTTGCAATGGCAGTGTACGGAGGAGGAAGCTCTGCTGCAAGAGATCAGGAAATCTCAGTTAAAAAAACAAGCAGGGCATCCTAAAACACCATCAGCAAATCTAAGAGTCACAGGCTCAAAAATGAAAAAATATTTTTTAAAAAACTGAATTTAATAATTAGTTTAAACATAGGATAAACCTAGGTTTGCTTTCCCCTTCCCCACAACTTCTGTGCACCCGAACAGCAACCGCAGTTGTACATAAAGCATACCAGCAACACAAACACACTGTAAGTCACCCCAGAAAAGGGAAGCAAACAAAAGGCTCATCCATGCAACTTTATTTTCAAAACAACTTTTCACAGACTTTAGAAAATGGAGAAGAAAACACCCAAACCCATCACAGATTAGTAGCAACCAGAGACTGTCTTCCAAAGAAAAAAAAAAAAACCAACAAAAAACTCCCCCCCCCCCCAAAAACCCCAAAACCACAGAAGATAAAACAAGACACAGGTAGGCAGAAGAGCCATAACCAGCATTTACAAACATCTGGACAGACTGAAACATAGTCAACTATTTACCATATAGTACCAAATACTACAGGTAAAAATACAGAAAAGTCCTGTTAAGGAAACAGGTCTTGGATGGCAAGTAGCACGAACTGCTTCCTTTTTCAGTGCAACACCAGCAAACTTATGCTATCTTGAAGAAAAAAAGAGGAACTGAAGCATCAGAGGTTCTGCTTGTAAGGGTTCCAAATATTTTTGATGCCCACTGGGGCCCCCGTGGAAGAGCAGATTCCAGCTTTGCCAGTCCTGAGCCCAAGGCAAAAGGAGGAAACGCTCAAGATCCTTCTCAGTTTAAGAATCCATGGAATGAAAACAATTCAACACAGCAACCTCTCATGAGCTTATTATTACCACAATTATTTGGCACGTAGTAGCACTGGCTTTTCTTTCATCAAGAAGTTCAGGGCTCTTCAGGTAAGCAAACAAGGAATGGGCATGTTTAGTAGTTCATAGTTAACTTTTTTTTACACTAATGATTTGAGTTGATTAGCCTTGGCCTTCAATAAAAGATTTTGTGACTACATCCAAGCAGCCAACAAAGTCTTCATGGAAGCAATGAGGCATCAACCTACTTTCAGCTTACACAGAGCACTGAGCAGAGCAGTATCTGCTGGAGTGGTGGTGAGGGACATCACGGGCTGCTATCGAAGCTGACAAGCCCAAGTATTAAATTTAAGCCTGTAAGAAAGCACTCATCACTCCTTCACTCTGTTTTAAAGCGAATGTCATAAGCTGGAGGGATATAAAAAACCTTGCCTGCCCTTCAGATCCAAAAATCATCACGAACCTTTGAAGCAGCATTGCTGTTCAGTGCTCTCTCTCTCCCTCTTTGCTAGTTGGCCTAAAAACGATCTGGACCCGCACTTGATTCTAACTCGCAGAGGCAGCGCAAGGAAGGTGGACACCTTGAGGGTCTCAGAATCGCATCTAACATACTTGCATTATTTCAGATGAGAAACAAAATTAACTTGTATGCAGCAATGCAATTCTGAAATCCTCACACAAACTGATGCTCTGTTACTTCAGCAAGTGAACTTCACCCCTTCAGCTTTGATACACCGGTTGCAGAAACCAATATTCTTAAGAAATATCCAGTAACTTAGAACGTTGATCTGATTTTTTCTGTTTCTGAGTGATTACATTCTGAGAAAATACAGCATCCAGTCAAAAATTTTTAAGCAAAATAATATTCTGCAGTACCATGATACCCTATTTTCAGTACAAGACTGCCACGTGCAAGAGAAGATACTACAAGGTACCACCAAACAAAACAAACACACTCAAGACAAAACCCCAAACCTCCACTTTGGCAACTGGGAACAATCTCAAGCCAACCAGATCACTGCAGAAACCAGGTCTGAGATGTGGATGATGGGAATAGCAGTGTCTTAACTGCGAGTGGCAAAGTCGAGGCTGCTGCAGGGGGGTTTGGCCAAAGCAGGCTGCCGAACCACTCCTGCGGCGAGCAGCTGATGTGCTTTCTGGCTAGGAGAATAGCTAGCCATAAAACAAAAGGCATGTCCAGCAGACCAAAAACCAAATTCTCTGTTAAGGCAGCCCTACAGTTCAATCCCAGCGTTGTGGTTGCTTTTCTGAAAAGCAACAGCCATGTTACAGAACTTCTTGGCTTTCTCCTCCCCGTTTCAAGTGCGACTTCTCAACCCTGTCAGCTGGGGACTGGGCAGCTGTACTAAGGAAAGGTAAATGGTATTTTGAAGGGTACTTGGAAGTGAAGAGACACGCACCACAGCCTTACAGCTTTCCACAATCCTGGAACACTTTAAGAATTGGCAATTAGAACCTTCTAGACATTTATAATATTCTATATCCTACTTGTAAGTGACAAGTCTTAGGATTTTGAAAGTTGGTACAATGAAGTGTGGAAGCACCTACAGACACCTCCAGCCGCTTCTCCAGCCTCGTACTGGAGCTGCTCGGCTTCCAGGTAAACAGCCTTGCCGTTCCTGTCCTGCTGGCTCAGCATATTTCAGACAGCAAGTGAATAATGGCTGCCTCTCAGAGCGGTGCTGCAGCAAATAACATTTGCTACAGAGCAGAAAGCCAGAGGTATCTTGGCACTGCAACCTTCATGCTTAAAGAAAAAGTGCATTTTGGAAGAGCTCCAAAAAGCAAACCAGCAAAAGCCACCAAAATTAAGTTTAAAGAAAAGTATACTGGGGGGGGAAAGGTGAAAAGGAAAATAAAGCCATTGTCTCAGAGCTTACTGCTCAGTACCCCTTAATAAAAAGGTTTCAAAGCACAAAAGCGTATGTACTTTGGTATGACTTTTTTTTTTTTTGACAGCTTGAATTTCAGGCTAACTGTAACATCTAAAAACAGTTCACAAAGGTCCATCATGGTGGATGTGACTGGATGGTAAGCAGGTTTCAGAACACATTTAATGAAATACTGAATTTCTTGCTGCTGACATACCAGTGTACAGCTTTATTATCAGTTCTTCTTAAAAGAAAAAAAGTAAGTAAAATCCAATAGTAATTAGTTCAGCAAGATTAGCAGAGTGCCCTGCCATGCAGTATGTCTCACTAACCTATAATTCCCTCCTCACCCCCACAGGACAGAGATGCAGTGGAAGATACCATGTACTCAACCTTAGAAATCCCTTGTGGTGCTTGTGCACTTTCCTCCCTTGGTAGTTGAAGGGTGGAAACCACTTGCAGCTATGGAAATGAGTTTGTCTGGGGGTTTGCTTTGTTTATTTGTGTTTTGGTTTTTTGTTTTTGTTTTTTTAAAGGATTCTTTATCCTGACCTGGGAGGGGGTTAGTAAGAGGAAAAAAAGTCAGTGGTCTAAGTCAGAGATCTGAGAAAGCCTGAAACCACACACACCCTCCAACCCCTCCCCTCCCCCC